>JANXJC010000040.1:18153058-18169356 GCA_027564655.1 Leptodon cayanensis | reverse complement strand
TAAGTTTCTCACTGCTGAACTCCACTGGGAATAGGAAACCTTGCTTTTTTTTTTTTTTAAAGTTGCCATTACCTTATTTGCTAGATATTAAATCAAACTTTAATGCAGCATATGAAAATCTTTCCTTGATTTTACCTGAGTATGACCAGAATCTAAGGTTTACATGATATGAGTTGATTCAGTAATGCAAATATTTTAAATAAGCATGAAGCTGATTGTCACCCTGAAATTCTCTATCCAAACAACAGTTGTAGGACAATGACAGTGCAATACCTCTGCCTTCTTCCAGTGCACCTTAATCCTGAAAGCAAACTAAACGCATCAGTTCCCTATTTTATTCCACTCTGCAAAGTTAATTGCATGATTTCTCTGCTGAGATTGCAAATTCTGGAAAGGTTTCTAACATTCAAAATTTAAGATACTTATCTCAAAACTCTTGCATTCTGTTTCTGCCCTCTTCTCCCACAGGTGCTGATGCACTCCCCAGTAGTCTCTGACCTACTAGCATATAGACTATTCTTGCACTAGGGATTAAGGTGGGGATCCATCCCTCCCCAAACTTGCCAACACTCAGTAAAATCCTTCCAAGTCTTACTTCCCTCATGCTAGGTGATGCACAGGCCTGGCAGCACAACACACCAACAGCACTTGCGCAGCAGACCACAGCAGGGACTTCCCTGGGTATCCCCAAGCTCACTTAAGACAGACATGGGGCCATAACCAAGAAGCTGGCACGCTAGTCCTATTCATACTGGGAGCAAAGCCCCGAGGGGCAAGCCTGAAGAGGTGATGGGAATAAAGATGTCCATAAAACCAGGCTTCTAGGAAAAAGGGGTAACAGTAGCAGAAAACAGTATGGGAACCATCATTACTTTAACTAGTCATTCTGTTGAAACATATTTTAATATCACTAATACAATTCTGTTGTAGCCTGACACAGCAGCAACAGAAAATCTCTGCTTTTGCTGTAACACTATGGAATAATGGACAAAGTTTATTTAGATATGGTTATATAATGTAGGTGTTGACGAACTCAACTGTAGCAATGGCTGGCATAGCCTGGGGACACAATTATTCTCAGTTCAAGATTTTTCATAACAGTCTCCCGAGTGCTCTATTTTTCAAAGAAGAAAAGGTACATTTCCTCAGAAAATTTGATGACCGGTATCATCAACTATATCAGCCTAGATAAAGGGAGAAAAAATAACAACATTTAGACATCAAAATATGCAGAAACGGAGTATTTCAGGAAAATAAACTAATCGAACTGATGTGCTATTCCATTTAAATGAGAACTCTTCCTTCCAGTCATCACTCGGGTGATTGCTGTATATATGTCTGTGTCATAGTATGAACTCCCTCCTCATTAAAAACCTCGTCTTTCCTGTAGGCCTGCCTTCTACTGAGTCACTCTACAATTCTCATGAATTTATTTCCATTAGGAGAACTATACAGGGCATTAAGTGAGAGTTTCAGGAGGGAAGAAGTCACTTGGTCAAAACCCCCATCAAGATAAATTCACTCACACACAAAAAGAAGGAAGCTCATCAGCAAGTGACCTGAAGCAAGGATGAGAAAGGTATGAAAGTGTAACTCTGCAATTTGATTTCTATGCTATTTTTAACAATTCAAGAAAGGGAGATACTTGCACTGTCTAGCTCTTTCTCACTGGCTTGTGCAATACAGCAACTGCCCAACGTTCACATACTCAGTTGCCAATCATATAGATAGGTATTTTGAAGAGAGACTGAGATTGGAAATGGAAAGATATTCCTTTCTCTCTCTTGAGCAAAACCAGAATATTATGGAAAGTATTCAACTGCCTGAGCTTAGTTTACTTGAAATTACTGAATTAACATGGCATTATCTTACAATCTCCTTTATTCACCCATCACACCCAGAATTCGTCATTTGCCAAGCACTTCAAGCCAGTGTGATTAGTAACAAATTAGTAAGTATTTAAGAAAGATTCATAAGCAGGAGTTAAAAGTTAAAAAGATCTTTCTCTGCCAGAGAAGAAGAGCAGACCTTGGTGAAAGTGCTGATAGAAATGTCATAGAAACTACACTAATGACAACTGCTCTACTAGCTCACTAGTCAGTATGCAGAAAAAAAGTGACAGCAATGAACACCAGCTTATACTACTCTCTGCCAAAAAACTAACCAGATGTAAATGGACTATATTTTTAGCAGAGATGCTTGCATAAAACACACTTCGATCCAACATCTAAAAACTTCTGCTTTTCCAGTCATCACTCCTAAGGCATTTATCTTAAAAACTCCCCATGCAGGAACTGAGGATCAACAAGCAGTTTCAAATGCTCACACAAGGCAGACAGAAAGCTCCAAAAAAGGAACAACTTCAGGAGTCCTTGGGTGGCATAAAACGATTCTCTCCTGTGCCCCTAATTTCCATGATAGCAAATAGTTCAGGGAATACAGCTGGGATTCCTTTGATTCTCAATTGCAAAACACAGGGAGGAGAAAAAAAAAATTATGCAATTTAGCAGAGGTGATGGCAGCTCTATGCAGCTCTGATATGCACCAACAACTCCAAGCCAGACTCAAATATAGCAAGTTCTGAGATTACAAGTCTTATCGCAAACCACACCTACCAGCAAAATATTCTGCCAACCCTTAATTTGCATCTCATGTCTTTTGAAACAAATAGGAACTAGAGGGGAAGTTATCAACAGGAAGAGTCATCTCAGAGACAGCGCAGTCTTTTTTTTTTTCGTTTCTATATGAAGTATCCTATGAGATCTATAAGATGTGAATGAACCACTCAAACTAGTAATGAAGAATTTTCTCACCTTAAATCACAAGTTTAAACCCTGACTACATCTGTTTTTTATTTTTTTTTCTGTTTTGTGTTGCTTTTTTGTGGGTTTGGTTTGTTTGTTTGTGGGTTGTTGTTTGGTTTTTTGTTTTTTTTTTTTTTCGTTTTTGTTTGTTTGTTTGTTTTAAATTGAAGAGGTCTTCATTATTGGTTTATAACCGTGAATGATTTTGCCCAGTCAAATATTTTTTCTCATAACAGCCCTTGTTACAATTACTGCTATTTGTTGTCTCAGGAAACACAAAAGACTAAAAACACTGGACATCAAATAATCTTACAGGGAGAAGTTCTGCTCCACCAGAGGAACGAGACAGAAGCAGCCTTTGACACCACTTCTGTTGTTTGTCAGTTCTTGCAGCAAAGAATCAGTGTCTTCGGTGTTATTACAGCAGCCTCTTGGAAGTAAATTCAATTATTAATTACATCAGTGAATGAACAATTTAAAATCACTGAATTAAAGTTGCACGAATTATGTCCTGGATTACCAGCTTTAAGTCATAAAAATTAACTGTGTAATTATTCAGTAGATACAAATGATCAAGACAAATCCACTAACTGACCAATTTCATTGTCATCTCGCTTCAAAGAAAATGTTTGTAAAAGAAAAGATGATAAACCAGGAGCATATTTAACAATTTCCCATTTCTACTCCAGCTGCTCCAATTATTTTTGACTTTAGCATCTGCTAATACTGCCATTCTAAGAACTTCAAAACTAACAGTATACCCTGACTAGGTACCTATATTAATTACTAAATGAACGAATTGTTTCCAGTGTATTCAGCAATTTGCTAATTAAAATGACTCACGATCAATACCAAAGTTATTTATATTTCTTGTCAACATATTTATTCTGTTCCTTAATTTATTATGCACATTATGAGATACTAACACGCATCAATATCAAACTTTGAGAAGATAACTGATTAAGCCTGTGTATTATTCACTGTATTTGGAAAGAAAGCAAAGACCCTGTACATCATTCAAGAGAACAGGGCCATCTAAGCATCTCAAGATGGAATTAACATCATCAACTAACCTGGAATCAGGCAAATAAATAGGACACAAGCAAGCAATTAAGCAATGTGTCCAGATAGCACAAAGCTGGTGGCACAGAGGTGCCAAGAATATTTAGGCATTTATTTACAACATCAACACTATCTGCAGTAAGAATCATTAACAAATAACAAACAGTACTATCCTATATCTAGTGATATGGTAATTTAGGACAATAACTTATACCTTGGGACTTCAGTAGTTAAGCAGCATCAATCACTAGGAGCCAATGAATACAGTAAGTCTGTGTACAGACTCACATCTTATGTCTGTCTTGCTCCCATGTAAGCTCTTCGTCCTAATGCAATGAATCCTAGTACAGGCAGTCCTGATTGTCCATTCAACTACTAGTTAAGAGTTTTCCTAAGCAGTTAATTCCAGAAGATCTACAAGAACATACATTGGCAAGAAGCATGATATAAACATAAACCATAATATTTTGATTTTTAAAAAACATTCTTGGCCCGAGTGTCCCAAAACCTTAGGATGGATCTGAGAAACCCAAATGTAGGAGAATGATTAGCAGCAATGTGACCATCAACAAGACAACAGAATGGAAGGAATTCAGCAAGATGAAGACAAAAGCCTACTACAGTACATGCTAAAAGCTTAGACCTATGAAACTATGCCCTTTAAATGCACATGAAGTCTGAACCAGCATTCCCAGCATCTTTGAGGAGTGTTCAGCAAGGTTCAGGAAAGTGTTTTACGATTTGAGAGATCATATTTTATTTTATTATAAAGACTATTATATTACTTCTTGGGCATAGCATGAAGGATTCCAAAAAACTGAATATACAAACAAATGTCAATGAAGTTAAGCCACTATTTAACATTCAAGATGATAATTAGAAGCTACTTTGGAGGGAGGAATTTATCTGACTATTGTGGTTTCACTTTTTGGTTTGGAATATTTTATTGACATAAAATCAGTTCTCAGGACATTGGATATCTCAAATCTCAAGAAGTTCAGTATGACTGAAAATAAATATAAAAATTGCTATGTAGGATTCATACACATATTAAAGCTAATAGACCCATACTAGAACTAGCACCACATCTGATGAAATTAATGTGTGGAAAACTCAAAACCAACTAGTAATTTTCTTACATTAAAAGCTACTGCCACAAGCATTACTAATAACAGGACTTCAAAAATGATTAAATATTTATAGCTACAAAGAACATCCAGAATCATCACAGTGGCAATTACAAACTTAGAAGGGACACTAACCTTTGTGTATCTCAGTTTAAGGAAATTTTAGTATTAAAGATGATGTATATGAGACATACAAGTGTTGTACATAGGCATAGCAAGGTTCTTGGGCCACACCATAAGAAACCAGTTTTGTGCCACTTCATTATCAGAGTCACTATGAAAATCCCTCTATCTCAAGAGCACGTACACAGGATGACTGCATCGCCAAATGTGATACATCAGGATGAAAAATGTTCTACGACTATCACATACCACTCTTACCACCGATTTTACTTTATACATCCTGAATTTTGACAGGGTTGTTTTCCCCTCCTTTTTACTCAGGCGCTTCATTAGCAAGAACTAGACTTCAAGAATCTCAGTAATAATACGGAAGGTTACCACCATTTGGGATTTCAGAACTGCGCAATTGTTCATAAACTTGAACTAGATAAAAATCTCATGTTTATACCTCAATGATAAAGTCTGCTAGGTGAACAACCGATACCAAATTGGAGATTACGATTACCTATGCATGAACAGCATTTTAGCAGAAAGGCAAATTCTCTTGAGAAAAACTGAAATTCTATTTAAGGTAGTAATGGTCCATAGCTACTATCAATAACAATCTTCAATGTCTGACTGGCCTGAATAACACACTCATCAACTATCACTTGCAATTTATTGCTGATCCTAACATGTTTGGTGATTTCACAAAGTAATAGAACAGTTGATTTATCAACTACAACCTGAAAAAAAATACTACAGTCTTTTAAGTTATAAGGAATAAACTGAATCTGTAGTGCTCTCAAATATATTTGTTAGGTACATACGCACAAACTCTTCCTTACTGAGAAAAAGAAAGCAGTATTTTGTTTAAGAGAGTGTTATAGCAGCAGAGAGGAACGTGGAGAGGAAAAGTGTTCTCTAGATTCTCTATTAACCTGTTGAACAGAAAGGAAAATTAATTCAACAAAAATCTGGGAAAAGGGGATGAAAAGACACAGGGAAGGATGCAGAAACAGCAACTTAAAACCAAATCAATTCTCTGCATCTACCAGAAGATAATTGTGATATTCTGAAAACTCATACGAACTCACTTGCCATGAATTTACTGTTTTTAGAATTATGCTATCTGCATTTGCCTGCAAGAAAAGCACCTAGACTAAGTTTTCATTGTTAAAACACAGAGCTCCTAGAAGTTCAATGTTACACACTCACTAAAACACAGAGATAGTATAACCTGTTTTGAAAGAATGCTACAAGAGCCCATTTCTCATTTAAATTGTTAAGTCTATTACATACTACTAGGTGTTGGGTTGTGGGTGGTTTTTTTTCCTTAATAAACCCTATGAGAACAGCATACTAGCTTATGTTTCTCAGTAAACTCCTTCCTCTGAAGGGTATGTCTAAACCAGTAGCTTTTTCAAGCAAATTATTTTTTCTCCTGTTTTGTCATTCTAGATTTTCACTATCTAAATAAAATTCTAAAAAATTAACCTAGGTTTGTATCACTAATTAAATACCAAACACTTCCTTCAATACATGAAAGTTTCTCAAAATACTTGCCCAGTCCAAGAAGATCCACGAATACATATGGTTCATCTGCAACAACTTAATACTTGCTACTTCACAGGAGACAATTCAATATAACAAGGCTTTTGGTTTGATTGCTAATATGGGACTCCTTCATATTCGTGTTGTCTTCACATTAATTTCTTCAAACACATAAAAAAACCCAGCTCATAATGAATGAAAATAAATTGCTGAAGAAACACAGTAAAGCACGTGTTAATAGTTGAATGAGTGCATTTCATAGAATCATAGAATCATTCAGGTTGGAAAAGACCTTCAAGATCATCGAGTCCAACCATCATCTGTGCCCACTTTGTGTGTATAAATGAAAAACCGTCTTTTCCCCCCTCCTTTTGGGGTACGGGTTGCTTTGCTCCTACAGTCCCACTCTCTAGAAATTGCACAGGTCAGTTGGTCAGTTTATGGTTCTCAGAATCGCTGCATACTGCGCTGCCATATTCAACAATGTACGTGGAAATAAAAAGAAAGAAGACTCATTCTGTAAGTTCTAACAAGAGCTGTCAAGTCTTCCTGGGGGAAATTCTATGTATTTGTGGTCTAAGTATCCGCTTTCAAGTAGCATCAGAGCAGAACCCGAAACTAATTGTACTGATCAAGCCCAAGACGTCTCCAAAGACAAAAGTAAACATTCCCTCTTAATAGTGAAAAGCAAGAAGAGCCTCTGCTTACAGCAAACATTTTGTTTCAAAGAAACACTTCAAAGACTACAAATTTACCAACTGCAACATAGACTAAGTCATTTTCAAAGGTCTGAGTTCTGTGCAACAGACACAGCCACAAACTTGTTCTAGATCTGATATCAAGGGAGCAAATGTGATAGAACAATACAAACCACTCCCCATCATATAACTTGGACTGGAAAACAGGCAAGGAAGTATCATCCACACAGATACCGCAATAACGGGAAAGCGTACACTAAAATATATTTTCAATGTCTTTAAATGTCTCCAGGCATCATCTTCAACTTGGTGAGTTTACTACTTCTGCCTCAATTCATTAAATAAACGCTACATTGTACATAACTAGTTCATATTTTCAAATTGTAAATAACATGCTATGCTCCTATTTCACTTTTACTCTTCCATTCGTTTTTGTCTGTTTTCCTACACAGCACTGACAGGAAAAAACTTTTGTATTTTGTTTGTGTACGATAGTTCTGATGCTTCACAGAAACACTGCACAGTACTTTCAATTACACAGTCTATAAAACCTCCTGCTTGCTTCAAACATATAAGGCTGGCCTTGGGAGCTCCAAAAACTAACAGTAAGTGACAACTGGTAGCAGTTTAGCAATCCTCTGAGGGAAGAACACCAGCACACAAGGAAAAGAGTTAAAGTTCCTTAGGTTTAGCTGTCATTATCTGCAAACTACATCTCCATAATGGAGACTAGCAAGTAAGCACTGTTCTGTGGTTGGATCACACCCCCCACCCCCAATGTCATCTAGAAAGAATTTATTAAATCATCAAGGATGAAAAACGTGAATCACTAAAAATAAGAAACATTTTCATACCTACTCTTTTGTGTTCTCATGGTACTTTGTTTCTTTCAAACTACACACAAGATGATATTGCATTTACGAAACTGGTCCTGGGGCACCCAAGATGTTACTACCTTGTCAAGTTAACCCTGAGGAACTTTCTAGTATTTTAAATAAGACACATTAATAGTCTAAATATTCAACAGTATTACAATTTTTTCTTTAAAACAAATGAAGTACTAGCAGAGTGGAATAAGAAACTCAGAAAGATTCAGAGAGAAACCCCTGCAGTACCCTGTGTATGACACTTCCCAGTTCTGCCTGTAACATGAGTTCCCTTACAGTGCAACATAAAGACAAGGAACATCCAATGCTAGCGCCCATGCACTGCACACCAAAGGTCCTCTCTAAATTTGGAGGGAAGGGCAGGTACCACAATTTAGCAGAGCACTATAAGGTGCTGGAAATTATATCTATCAGATTACCCTAGAAATAGCATCAGGCCTTCAGGGTGCTTGGACCAATTCGGTGGGCGTTCAAGTTAAGACTGATGGTTCACAGGCTGTGTGTGGTTTTCTGGTACTCTGTTATGGAAATGGGGGGTTTTCACAAAGTTGTGTTCTCCGACACATTAGCACAGCTCACTTTTTAATTTAAGTTATTTTTCTAAACTTCCTGTCAAGTGACATTATTGCTCACACAACAAGATGTGCATGTCTCACCTCTTACAGATCTACCCAGAGTAGAATAAGTTACATATAATGATTACTGTAACGATGCCTTATTTTTCCTAGATACGTTTTTCTGTAATAATACTCCACAATGGATTCCAGCAGATTTCTGTGATTCAGTCTGAAAGACTTTTTTTGTTGAAACAGAAGACTGAAATGATTTTTTTTTTTTAAGTAATCTCAGCCTGCAAACAACAGCTTTTCAAGTACATTAAACTAGGAAAAATCTTCCTCATGACAACACTTAACTGGTTATTAACCTCTGCAAGCACATGATGTTGTAAACTTTGTGTTGGAATCACGCACTAAAAAAAAAATTCCTATAAAAAATAAATTGAAGTTAACTCGGACTGGAAAGGACCTCAGGAGGTCTGTAGTCCAACCTCCTGCCCAAAAGAGGCTCCGAATTCAAACTGCTTTGCTCCAGAGTTTGTCCTGTTATTCACCAAAATCCTCCAAAGATATAAAGTCCACAACCTCTGTAGGCAACCTGTGCCAATGGTTAACCATCCTCAGAATGCATAATTTTCAATGCAGAAGACTAATTATCAGCCTGCACATGCGCTTTTCATTGCTCAAATGGAATAAACACCACGTCATATCTCATGAAATGTCACTGAGAATCACAAAGGAGCTCTGAGGTAGTCTCTTCAGGCCTGTCTTGCCAGTATTGTTTTTTTTTCCTCCATAATCTTATGCCAAAATACTGGTTAGAGTTGAATATAATCAGGTTGCATGAAAGCACCAAGTAATGATTTACTGAAAAAATGTCACGTGTTTTATAAAAACTTTTTAGTACTCTGACCCTTGTAATTTTATACTTTCCCATCCTAACAATAGAAAACTAAGCTATGACAGCTATATCGTTCCAATTAACATAAATAAAAGGAAACAATGCTGCTCTGTATCTCAAAATCTATCTTTCTGAGCAAAGCAGACTTTAGTAATTCACAGTTTGAAAAATTACAATTTCATTTTCACAAACAAAAATTACTTCATAGAGCCTGGATTGAATTAATTTTATCCTTCTGGTAAAATCTGCAAACAATCTTTTACGTAACAGACTGAAATAGGAACAACATTGCGCAGACATTGCAACAACATGCCAATTACCATGGTGCAGTCTCTGGTGAAATGTATTTCCAATTTTCAAAGTTGAAAGACCTTCAATAATGGTAATTAAAAATACTCTAATGCTTAAAACCCTAAATACACCACGGACGGAAAAAGAGATTAAGCAATTTCCAGTGGCTTAGCATACAGCTGATGTTGCAAAAACGTACTGGGACACTAGCAGACAACACCACATAGTCTCATTTACAGGCACTCTCTGGAACATCTGACAGCCAAACCACGGCGGGGACTTGTTTTCATAGCTCACTAGTTGAACATGACAAAATTGTATCTGGGACCTTGCTAACAGTCTGCCAGCACAGAGGGTTGGGTCCCAGCACCTAGAACATCTCCTAAGCACATCTGAATTGACTATATATTCAGCCCCTATTTGCAATTTACCCATTTTGTCCTCAGTCATCTCTGTATTATTGAAAATGTGCTTCCTAAATCCTTTTCTTTGTCTAAATTGGATAAATGAACTTACAGATATTAAATATCATCCTCAATGGCACAACTAAATTTGATTTAAATCAGTAAAAAAAAGTCAGTAGGGCAGATCACCAATCACCATTAGTTCAAGTCTTCTCTTTTAATAGAATAAGCAGCCCCTAAATTGAGAAAAATTACAGTGGAAGTAAAATGTGGTAATCGAGTTCATGTTGTAATCTTCTTCAATGCACTAATATTTCAATGGATTCAAAGGCAGAACACACTAAGGCATGTTTAAGTTCTCTTACATACTCATTTTCTTTCACAACAGGCAACTGAAAAGCTACACAAAAAGAGCAAACTACTCACATTTTATCTGCTAAGTGGTCACTTAGAAGTAAGAAAAAAAAAAATCTATTCACTTGCAATTTGTATTTCTACTGTATTAATGCCCAAAGCTTGGTCCTTGTCTTTTCTTCACAAAGCAGACTACAACCTGATTTTTATCCTTATCTTGATTTTTATCAAGACTTTCTACATAGAACTACAGAAGTATGTAGTCCTCGGAGCTGACATCCAACACTACATAGATCAAATATAGAATACCTTCAAAGTTAACCTCGTATGAAACAAATTTGGAGGAGTTCTATCAGCAGCTTTGCTTATACTCAGCTTTAAACTTATCCCTACCTCCTCCTCCCTCTTCAACCTCACAACTTCAACGCCCAAAACCATTTTTTCCAATTATTCCCCATTAGTACTTATTACCCCCGCCTCTCCAAATCAGGACTTACTCCGTATTGCCTTCCCCATCTTACCAACCCATGTTTCCCACCTCCATACACCCATATTTCCTAATCTGTAAATGCAAATCTTTGTAAACACTGTCGAGCACACCAAAAAGCAAGGGACCGCCATTATGTGCAACATAAAGGAAATTTTTAACTGGCATAGGCACTAATGTACAGACAATTATATTTCATCTTACATCATATACTTTTAGATAGGCAGAGTCATCACTTGCCATTGCTGCCAAAAACCACAAAGAACTGTTAATACAGTAATGCTGTAGCATAATTCCTCATATCTAATCTGTTGGTTGTCACTTATATGGGCTACATTATGAACAAATAGATTACATTTTCTCTTACCCTTCTACCCACATCATGTGGTTACAGTCTAGAAATGCCTCTTTGGCATACATGTAAGGAAAAGAACTACTTGATCTAAGCTCAGATGATTTTAAAAGTTTACCAATACAAGCAGTTTGTATAGCATATGCTGTAGAATCCTCACCCACACTGCCAAAGGTGTCCAGTGGGAAGCTAAAACACACAACTTGCACATTCAGAAATGGTAGAAGAGCTTGAAAGACAGGCAGCTACTCTTTACAGAAAAATTGAGTTAATTTTAAAAACCTACAAGATAACAGGCAAAAATTCATGGAATCAATTAAATTAAAAATTAACAGAAGAAAATTATTATACTTACATACATTGTTATATACATTAACAAGGTAACACTCATTAACAATCATGCAAGATGCATGGGAACAACATTTCCACATGCAAAAAAAGGAATGAAAACAGGTTTGAAGACAAACTCACTACACTGAGGAAGAATAAAAAGCCAAAGACGCTGAAGAGGTTCACTTTCTTTAATTCATTGAGTTAGATGTTTTGACACTAGCCCCATACCTGCCACTATGGCAGTTAATGTGATTTAGGCCTAGTTAGCATAGCTGCTACCTTAAGACAGTTGAAGTCAGCAAACTGGTTTTGGAACACGAAATATGACCAACCTCTTGTCCCAAACAACAGAATGAACTTGGAATGATTTTTCTGTGCTCAAAAAAATAAAACCAAATGACACAAACAACCTATTGATCAAGAAATGCAAGTGCATCCAGCAGTATCCTGAGAGAGCAGATGGGATTCATCCTGTCTCCTATGAACAAGGAAGTCAGAGAATTAGTAAAATTGCATATATCTGTGATTAAAGTGTTCTGGTATCCAAATGAATTTCGGCTTCCATATTGCCATTTGGTCTTATGGGAGGTGTAATTTGACAAAACGTAAGATGTAACATGTCATGCAAGAAATCTAAACGATGGGAAAAGGTGTATTTCCAAAAGCCCCACTCTAAAGTGCCTCAGAAATATTATAACAGTCCTGTAATGGGAAAAAACCATGTATTTACAAAGATGATTCATATCTACTTAAATATAAAAATTCATATCCTGTATTTTTAATAGTAAATTTAAAATAAAATATTACAGTAAATATTTCAAACAGAAAATAAATACTTTCTAGCAGTAACTCATATAGATTTCTAATCTGATTTTTTTTTTAAAGAAATTACATCCAAGTATCTTTTTTTTTGCTTCATATGAAGGTCTTGTTTATTTCTACAGCAGTACCCACATTTTATGAGTACTAGCCTTTTTTAAGAGCTCTGCAGCATTTCATTATTGACTACTTCTCTTTCTATGAGGTTTTATTGTTCCATCTGGCATTTTAATTACAGACTTAGTATCAATTTTACATACTTGCTGAAGAGGAAAAAAACCTGGCCTTAATACTGACTTCCCTGCAAATTTACATCATGACTCCATTAAAACAATTAATTTTGCAACAGAAGTCCAGCATTAAGTATTTTTCCTTTGTAATAAAGAAATATATCTGACTACATATTGGACAGCATTAGAACAAGCAAATTAAATGAAGGCTAACATTTAAAAACCACATCATTTTCAGTTTTACAGCAAATCACTGCAAAAAAACTAAAGTTGAGTTTCAATGAACACATATGAAACTTGGTCAAGATTAAAAACACGACCAACTACACAAAGCTAGGTGTTTTTGTGGACAAACACAATGCTGTCTGCCTACACTCCATCAACCCAGTACCAGGTATGTACCGGACAAACTGATTGGATGCTGTACTGTGTACCATGCACAGTAAAGTATGAAAGAATAATAAAAATAAGCAAGAAACCATTGTACCCTCTTTTCTGGCATTTCACTTGACATTCCAAGCCTACTGATAGGTTTACAGACTTGATGCTTTTGTTTATATGAAAAATGTTAGTGATCTGGCTTCAAAGGTCCATAGCTGAAAAACCTGTCATATAACATGTTACATAGGAAGACACATCACTGGAATTTAATCTGGACAGATCAGAACTCCAGAACAAAGAAGAGAACACAAAAAGAATATCAGCAAAGATCTTAACTAGCACAAAGCTTCTCAAAATCCTTATTAAATTCATCAGATAAGCACACAAGAGTTTTCCCGCAGCATCAATATACATACCCATACACATAACTTCAAAAAAAGCACTATTCAATATGCCTTGCTATGGGTAAAGGAAGTACAACATTCTTGGTAAAATCGAACCATTTGTTTATCACTTCCTACAGGAAGCATTATGTTTGATCAAGCAACGTGACATGATGTAAGTCTCACGTACTGTCACATTATCCAGTATGATTTGACAGATGTAATTTGACAAAATATAAGATATATCATGCAGGAAATTCAAAAACATGGGAGAAGGTTTCTTTTCAAAAAAACTTTTCCCCCCTCTAGAAGTGTCTTCTATCAGCTATTTTAAAGCAGGACATAACCCCCCCCTATAGTTGTGTAATTTTCATATCTATTAATGACATTTAAATTACTACTCTGAAAATATCAGATAAATAAATCAGAGAATTTTATTGTAGCATATTCTATTCCTCTAATTTATTAGTTACATGTTGTCTCCAGAAAAAGTACACTGTTCTTTAGAAATACAAGTGATTTCTACTCAACTTTTAACTTGTATTCCTCCACGGGCATGTCCAAATTCAGGAGACTTGTATAATTAATTTCCTGTCCACAGCAGCTTCAGGATTTGCACACAGTATCTACTGCCACAAACTGAAGAATTCCCTCCCAGTAAAATACAACTGATCCTGTACATGAAGTAGTTTATGAATAAGATTGCTGTTTTATCTGATCAGTAGAAAAAAAAGCAAACAACGACATGAAATCAAAAAGCATTAGCTTTGCTGAATTTTCTACACTGATTAAGCAGATTTATCAATTCAAGGACAGAACAGGAAGAGGGCACAGGATTTCAACTCTCCTTAAATGTAAATTACTGACACAATTGAGATACTTATGCGAACATAAAGTTGAATTCAACAGGACCCTCTGGAGTTTTAAATCCTCTGTACAGTGATTCTAATGGGCAGTATGTGCTTTCTTTCAGGTAAACTGACAAAACAGAAATGAAAAATATGCAAGTAGGGATATATTCACCTCACTGAACTATTCATAAAACAAAAATTAGCTATAATTTTCTTGTTTATGTCCTGTCCACAGATTATCGATTTTTAAAATTGGAGCAAATGAATGATCTAAATTTCTTTCCATTACCACAAATTCTACTGAAGATCATGTGGAATGAGACTAACACTGAGAAATAATTATTATTCTCTAACAATAATCATTTTCAAATTTAAGTAAACCACAGAAATCGTTTGCTATTTTGTGCTGTCAGTCATTTAATGGTACATTTTACTATTACAATACATGCTGCAAAATGAAGCGGCTTCCCAATTAGTTTCTAGGCTCCTTCCAGTCATTCTATTCCATATCATCATATATTCACAGAAAGATTAAATCATCATAAAGAAAAGTCACTTAAAATATGAAAAACCCAAATCAAATACCAGTCAGAGGGTGCAAATGCTAAAGCCAATCATCCTGATGATAGATACAGGAACACAGAGCAGAGCAGCATACACCTTAATTTTATGCAACAGAAATTTCTACCTACACACAGACCACACTGTCAGTGCAGCCTAAATTCAGTTTCATTATAGCATCCTGATGAAGGTGCTGTATGCAGTTAGTTACACATGGGGCTTGACTGTTTAAGAGAACAAAGTCATGTTTGGTCCAGGCAGACTGCTGGGGTGCCCCACTGGAGTCCCCATTCCTTTGTGGTTAGCAGTTTGTGCTTTGTAACATGGAATCTTCACTCAGACTTCATCTCTTACAATGCTTTGTTCTGAAAGTCCCTAGATAAGCTCTCTTCCCTGAGACAACAGTGATAAGTCTCATGCAAGACAGCCAACTTGAAAAAAAAAATAAAAAAAATAAAAAAAAGGCAGCAGGGGAGGGTTTGAGACTCCGTGTAGCGGCATTTCTGAATCAAATTATCTTTCTCCTGAATAAATCACCTAAAGTTTGAGGGCTTCTTATTCACAACTTAAGCTATCACTCCCATTAGAAAGTTTTGTATTATTTTGTTTCCTAACTAGATTATTTCACATCAAAAAAAGTTGTTATTTTCCAGATATAAATAATGACACTTTGCACTCAATTTTGGAAGGAAGAGATAAATTAATGTAATATTGCCCCTTAAGTTCTCTTAATCATAAATAATACAATGAATATGACAATTTCCTAATGAAAACCACATCCATGCATCTGTGATCTTCTATTTACCAAGAGCTATAAGCACAGGTGCTCTAACAGCTGTTTGGTGGCACCAGTGTAACACAGCCTTTCTTTAAAATAGAAACTACAGAAAGTTTATAAGTAAAGGTACATACCTGAGCATCACAGAGACATGAGGATCTTCTGATTTGTGTTTAGCAGTGATCCTGGGAGACATGTGCATGAACAGTGACTCAACAGCCTAACTTCAGCCATACTTTTCTTGTTCCCTTAAGTATACATAAAGTCATTATAAATAAATTTTTTTTAAGAATTTCTGTGAGCTGATAGTGTAGTGGTTTTGGTTCTAGGACTTCCTTGGCAACCAGGGTACAACCAAGGAAGTGGTCATGTTCCCAGTATT
>JANXJC010000040.1:18119256-18152958 GCA_027564655.1 Leptodon cayanensis | reverse complement strand
GGGGTGGGGGGAAGAGAGGCTGCAAACTGTAAGGTTTGAGCATTCGGTGGGAAAGCTGAATCCAAACCATTACAGATAGGTAAAAAAACCCCACATTTTATGCTCCTGATAATATAGCCTAACATGAAAGGAAGAGCTCATCTCAGACATCAAAGGTAACAAAAATAAATACTTCTCTCTGCAATCTCACTCTCAAGTATGTAAGACATTACACATCCAGAACACAAAGGCTTTCAAGAATTACATGAGGAAGGAAAAAAATGGGGGAAAAATTGAGGATCAGTCTAAAATTACACTACCGAAGTCAAACTGCAGTACATGACAAAAACTATCCTAATACATTATCAGCAAATGAACTCATATGACCAACAGGTACACTCTCACATTTTATCAAATCTTAAGTGACTCACTATCTCCATCGTAGCTGGGTCCATCATAACATGGAAACTGTCATACAGTTAACTTAACTGCACACGTTAACAACAGCATTTCATAAACTGCATCAACATGGATCATTCTGGTTATTATTCTCACTGAACAGGTAACTACTTTGAGAAATCTTTAATCCTAAAAAGCATATGAGGAGTCATACTAAATGCTTGGGGATAGTAAAAATATTTTCCTCTCTTTAATGTTTCTCAATGCATTACATAACTTAGTGAGTTAAACTTTACTAACTCTTGCTATACAGCACTTGCAATCGCCTTAATCAAAGAGATGACCTCTTAGAAGTTCAAAATGAGCAACGTTTGGCCTGTGTTAGAATAGTCATGGTTGTTATTGTTTCTTTAACACATCTGAAAAAACTCAAAATTCAGCTTCTTTTTTTGAAGTTACTGAATATACCATCCATTTAGGAGCTGCCAGAAAGGAATACCAATTTTTATTTCTTTATTTAAACGTTAGTGGAAATGACATAGAGTCACATCTCAAAGGAGAGTCAGAGTATGGAAGCAGGCTATTAATATATTTCCCATTACCACCTGGATTTTTTTTTTAAACTATTCATAACAATTTATCATCTGTTCTGCTTAGTCCACACCTATCAAAGTACAATCACAAATATAAAACTGAAAAACATAATTTTCTGATATAGTACAGCTGTAAGCTAATCTGACCAGTGGCCTAACAACAGCATTTTAAATTAGTGTCATGTCTCAAGTTGTTAATTTCGATGCAACTAGATGCTTTATGTTCAGTGTGTTAATTAAATAATCACTTCTAAGTGAAGTTCCTTTGCTTAGGTTACTCAGGCTCCCATTTAAGTAAGAGACTAATTACTTGACTGATTCTCATACTTGGCTCTGAGTACAAGCAACTACCTAAAAATCATCATCTGAGCCTCTAGTAATGGGGCAAGGGGCAGGGAGTGGTGAAGAGAAGTCATAAACCTTTGACATCCTAGTCCTTCATTCTATAGTCTTTTAGTAGCGGAAAAGCATTTTTAGTTATACATATTATTAATAAATAAAGTCAAACTGTAAAGCAGTTACGATCACAACCTTGAAATGCAGAGTAGAACACTAAACCATCTGGGGAGCACCACCTTCCTTAAAAGCAATTCTGCCAGAATACTTACCTGCGCTAGTAGCATATACTATAAGCGCACATTAAGTCAGAACCTTCATTTCACCTTTCTAAGGATGCCAACTACCAGCCCCTTATTTAATAATCTTCCTTCTAAAGTGGAATGTTTCCTTTTCCCCAGCTGCTTGATAAAACTGAAAAAAAAGCAGCCAATTTTTGAAGTGTAGTGCTATAAGATGGGCTTTCATGGTGATACTGAGCAAAACTGTTACTTATTTATAAACAAAGACCTTGTCCAACCTACTCACTTCCTACAGACATTACAGCCCAAAAAACCATTTACGGTGACAAATTCTGTCCTGAAATTGTTTTATGGGTAAAACTTCTGACACATTAATACAAACACCACTAATTTAGAAAAAGCACAAAAAAGTTTATTATAGTAAATAATACAAAGGCTATCTTAAGTGCATCATGTATTTCTACAAACAGTTCATTAAAGCTATTTCATTTTTTAAATTAGACTATCACATAACTTATAGCCTACAATGCCTCTCACATTATGCTGAATTGCTCCATACAGACATTCTCACAACTACCTTCCGAATATAAAAATAGCAGTCACAGAGCAGCAAGAACACTGCATTTCTGGACTTTAGACAGACTAGAAAGTTATATCACCTGCTTTAAGTTACAAAATCTTTTGTTTCTACAACTTACAACAGTTCTCTGGTCATCATCTATTAAAAACAAATGAAAAACACACACAAAAAATCCATCTTGACCTCTCTAGAGAAAAGACTCATCTTAGCAACAAATTTTGATTTTGACATATTGCTGATCACTGTGTAAGTTTTTCAAGTTATCTGGACACACAGCTAGACTCAAGACTAATTCTGAATTTTTCTCTCAATGATTTGTACCAACTGCCAATGACTGTCTAGAGCCACCTCCCTCCCCTTCTGTCCATTCTAGAAAAATCCCCATGTTAATAAAAGCAAGTATTTATGTAGAAAATGTCCTAAGAATTATACTACCACAGAGTAATCTTAAAGTGCAGTATAATGCTGCAGTCTCTTAAGTAAGACATCAGAACTAATATCCCTCATTGAAAACAGAATAATAGAAAGAAAAGTCAACGAAGACAATGAGACTCGCAGCAGTTTTTAGAAGTGTATAATAAGGAGGGGAGAAGAGTAATTCATCCAGTTCTTCTTACCCTGTGCTCTATAGCTTCTATGGAGCTCTCCTAGAGCACAGTACTCTTTGCTCAGATTTTAATCCTTTTGTGGGTTTCTTAAGTTTATTTATGAAACTATCCTGGTATCCAAACTACTTTAAGCTTTTGTTTTGTTGGTCATTTTAACACATACTTAGCATCTCAATTTGAAGACTGTGCACTAAAAGTTTGGGAATAGAAAATGGCTGATGTTATTTCTCTGAAGACGGGGCAATACATATTAATTAAGAAGTCACATAACGATAGGTACATGTTATCAAGATAGAAAACCCTCAAGTCTTTAGGAAACAACGTAAAATTGATTTCTAAGCAGTCATCAGCAAATTTGAGGAGGACATTAAAATGCAAGAGGAACTGCTCCCTACATAGAAAACCATTCAGTAATATTGCACACTCATATGTATACCAAAATTCACAATCTATGGTGTTGGGTTTTTTCTGAATACTCATAGAACTTTTGCTGCTGTTGCTCGTTTTCTGAGTGGGTTTCATGAGCCCTGTTCCAAAAAGGCCAACGTATTTACTTACCATTTATCCACCAGAGGGCACCACAGGATTTCACAAATCAGCTAGACTCAGGGAGGGCTGGAGACCTAAGCACTACTATAAAAAAAAAAAAAAGAACAAAACATGCAATGTTTCAGCAGGTGCTTTTTTATTTATTTAGGAATTTGTCTTGGCACCCACACCCACCGAGTACTCTTCTGTAGTATAGCTAACTTTGGAGACACAGCAGAAAGCTTTCAAAATTAAATGACCCAGTAAAATAAAGCTTGTACATGCAGAAGTCAACAGCACTTCAAGACCATAGGAATGATTTCACTTGTGCCCTGTCTTATACCATCCTCATCTCTTTCGAAGTTCAACTATTATGCTCAGGTTGGAACCAGGAAACAGCCCATCAATTTGTAACAGCTCATTACCAGCATTTAAGTAATCTTAGCTTCAAGCATTTTTTAGCTAGAAAAAGGCAGAAATATAATAGAATGTGTACAGCTTACTTGCATGTTCAGACTGCTTTCATTTCCTCTTACACAGCAAACAAATCAGATCAACTTCTAGGATTCATTTAGTTTGCATTATCTCCCAAGTTCCCGACTTGCAAGGACACAGCTAGGCTTCTCCTGTCTGTTTCCTTTGTTTATCTGCATTTTCCCCCAAACGAGCATGGCCTCAGTGAACCTATGCCTAATGCCTACATTGTTCAGTGTCTCTTGCTTGTCCCATTTTCCAAGTCTTGCTTCAACTTGGACTGCTCCTTCCCAAACTGACCAAGAACACTTATACTGATGACCCATTGATTACTGTTTCGCTGTGTGGTACTTCAGCTTTTAGTAGCTGTCATGGTTTAACCCCAGCTAGCAACTAAGCACCACGCAGCTGCTCACTCACTCCCCTCTACCCAGTCGGAAGGGGAGAAAATCGGGAAAAGAAGTAAAACTCATGGGTTGAGATAAGAACGGTTTAATAGAACAGAAAAGAAGAAACTAATAATGATATGATAACACTAATAAAATGACAACAGTAATAATGAAAGGATTGGAATGTATAAATGATGCACAGTGCAACTGCTCACCCCCTGCCGATCGACACCCAGTTAGTCCCTAAGCGGCCATTCCCCCGCTCCCACTCTCCCCAGTTTATATACTAGATGTGACACCACATGGTATGGAATACCCTTTTGGCCAGTTGGGGTCAGCTGCCCTAGCTTTGTCCTGTGCCAACTTCTTGTGCCCCTCCAGCCTTCTTGTTGGCTGGGCATGAGAAGCTGAAAAATCCTGGACTTTAGACTAAACATTACTTAGCAGCAACTGAAAACATCAGTGTCTTATCAACATTCTCCACATACTGAACTCAAAACATAGCACTGTACCAGCTACTAGGAAGACAATTAACTCTATCCCAGCTTAAACTAGGACAGTAGGTCCCAGAGATCTCCAGAGGGGCTGAACTGAAACATAGTTCCTCCTGAATTCCAATATATCATGTCTTTTATGCAAAAAATACTTGAAGATCCAGAGAAGTATTCATTATTGAACATCATCATACATGGCTTCAAAGTAAAACCACTGGATTGGTTGTTTGTTAGGTTTTGTTTGTGGTTTGTTCCATCTCAACTATTGCCCAATGACTTCAGATCTTATTTTCTGAATCCAAAACTGTAAAGAATTTATTACAATTACCGGAGCTAAGCAGCAGCCCAAGACAAAGCCTGATGGTTGCTGAAGGCAGCAAATGAGGGCAGCTGATAGCACAAAGAGGACCAGCAAGGGCCACAGAAAAACAGCAAAAGCAGAAGCTGGTTGCACTTTCTTTTAAGAATCAAGGAAAAAAAAACTGCAAAAGGGTTCTAAAACATACATACAAGTTCTCTGACTGCCTTTGACCCCACTGTCAATATTTCAATAAAGATATAGGCAAAAATAGTTATGCATAGGATACAATGTTTATTGTTAGAAGCACAGGACTTCATAATGAGCAAATATGAGAAGCTGAACCATTTCAATACCTTCCATTTGGAAGTTTAAAAAAAAAGTGTCCACTCTACAAGTTCCAGACAAAGCTTTTAAACTCAAAGCACATCGCTGCATACAAATGTCACCAACCCAGAACACAAAAATCATGCAATGCGTTAAGTCGAAGCTACTGCCAAAATTATCTGGATATTCTCTGAACTATTCTTCTTGAAGGTCTTTTCTTCATCTAGATTTTCCAGGTAGTCACCTCTAACCAAAAATTTGAAAAGTGGGGTTTTTTTCATGTCCTAACAAAAAAGTGCTTCTGGATTGTACTGCCACTATGACATTATCAAAAGAAGTAGATGTTTGAAAGGGTTTATTTGTAGCTTGGGTTTGCTAAAGACAGAAAGATCTTTCAGAAATGAAAAATACAATTAACTTCTCTTGATTAACAGCAACAGCTGCTACCTCGCAAAATACAAATTAAGGTCTTGCTTTTGACTTTCTATTTGGGAAATGGATTAAACTCAAGCAAATTTTTTATCTGATAAAAATTCCTGCTTAAGTTCCTCTCAAATTTGAAGAAAAAATTGGGCATTTGTATTGCACCGGAGTCATTTACTCCCAAATTCACGCTCTTCATAATCTGCCATTTTAAATCAGCTCTAACACTCATACAGGTCAATACATTTGGAGCACAGCTGTTCAATTTCATATTTGTAAGCTCTCCTGCAGAAGATGCTATCTCTTAAGATGTCACCTGTAGCAGTTGTGCCAGAAGATTGTGAAACATTATCTGTGAGCTTTAAGGTTGATATTCAGATCTCCTAATCTAACCAAAACATTCTCACTAGCTCTTGTCCAATTTTTTGGCAGTAGGTGATGGTTCTGGCTGCTGCAAAATGGTCACAGGCGGTGCAATACATGCTGGGAGATTACATTCACATAAAACCTGCAAGTTCTCTTTTTGTTACCTTTACCATAAATCCTTCATCCCTTGTGTACCTCCTCTACACTTGAAGTTCACTGCTACAATTATTATTCTTTAACAGGCAACAGAAAGAGTCTTTCAACTGATGACAGGACAGAGAAGCAGTGTTCTCCAACTTCAGTCTGGCTGATGAACTGCAGCAACCTGGTACTGCATGAGCACAAACCACAGCACTGACTGCAGCCGTTTTTTGTTGGCTTCTTTTCCCCAGCCCTAGGGCTGGAGGTGAGCCTACTTAATTTCTACTTTTTGTTTTTGTTTTAAACTAGTACATTCTTACAAATGAGTGGCCCATTGCAGGTGCCTGCCAACATGAGTCTTCAGTGAGTTACATACAGCACATGAAGGCAAGCACACACACACAAACGTGTGAAAAATTGAAATGACAAAAACTGTTACAAAGAAAAAAGTGTGAAAAACTGAAATGACAAAGGCTGCATTAACAGCTTGTCTCAGTCACAAACTGGAAAAACTGCTAGCAGTTGTAGAGTTAGAAAGAGGTAATATGATGAAAGGACTGACTTCAGATAACCCCATTTTTTTCTCTGTTCACAGGTAGTTTATCAGCAGTTGAGGGTTGTTGACACAGTAAAATGTTTACAGATAGCCAGATGTAAAGTTTGGATAAATTCAACACAGGAGGAGATGATTCCCAGCAAATAATCACAAAACTATTTAAAAAACAAACAAACAAACAAAAAAAACAAATTAAAAGACTAAAACAAAATACCTAGGAATTGAGAAGTATCAACTTTCAACTCCAGCATTCTGAAAAGAAAAAACAGAAATAAATTACAAAAACAAACAAACAAAACCCCAAAACCAAAAACAGTACAGCTGCCTAAAAGAGAAAGGACAACAGTAAATGGAATGCGAGAAGCACTTTTTTGTTGTTTTTATGTGAAACGAGACAACATCAAGACTGCATATCAGCATTTCCCAACTCTTTGTCAAGATGTTCCCAGAAGACATTACTATGTCACTCATGTTCACCACTGACAGCTCTCACTGAAGTACAAAACTGACAACAGAACAACCGACAACAGAACTGCCTACAGAGAAGGATTTGCTCTGCAGTCTTCTCCTAGTGCCAAAGGGTGAGAGATCACAATCCTCAACCTGTAATCCAGAAGAATAATGCACATTTTGGGAGCTTCCCATGGGCTTAAAAAACATTTTATGCCTTGTTTTCAAGCTCCAAAAGCTGGCACAGGTTTGCAGGTCCACAGCACACCTACAAGCCTCATACTAGGAAACGCATATTATTTTGTTATACAGATTCATGTTTGAGAAGAGAATCTTGGAAATGCCTCCCCACGCTCTTCTACTGTTGTTATACTCCCCACAGACTTCCACTATTGATTGACTTCAAGAGACAGGAGTGAAACTGGATGAACCTTCAATTTTACCCAATTCAGCTAATTCTATGTTTTCAGTTCTTTGTCTGATCTTCCGATACCCATAATGTGCAAACAATAACATTAAACAAGAACACCACAAAACTCCTGTCGATAGGCTGATATATTTATTCTGTCAGTGGCAAAGAGTTCAGTCCAAGCCCCTCTGCTTTCTTATGAGCTACATGATGCCTTAGACCTGAACACCTCCATTCTCCATATGTACTATCTAAAATAATAATCTGAAACAAATAATTAAAGTTCCAGAGCTTACTTCTGAAGTCTCAAACTAGAAAATTTAAAACTGTTGTATTTATTAAGCATGTTTAAGTTCTAAATATTTTTTTCTCATTACTCCTGTTCCTTATGCCACCCAGTAATACCTGTGCAAAGGAAGGAAGATACACAGAAGTCCTCCCTGTGTGAAGAGAGAAAGTGCACACAGGAAAGAAGATTCCATAAGCTTTCCACTCAAGGACCATTGCTCTATTCATTGTGCTAATTTTCAACATAGCCTATTTCTATTTTTAACTGCAGACTTCAGGATTTTGAACACTAGATCTTTCAAAGGTGAAGGTTTCCAGTTATTTCTCAGTCATCTGCAAAGCACAGAACTATGGCATCTCATTGCAAAGTAACTCAATCCAGATCACGGCAGAAAATCTGTGATCAGCTCAGGATAAATACTTCTTGAAACACCTTATCTTGACACCAGAATAGAAGGAAAAGGAAGGCCTCTAGGACAGAAAACAACCAGAAAGAGCAGATAACTTAGTTCTTATGTTAAAGGAAAGAAAGAAAGAAAAGAAAAAAAAGGCATAAGATCTTTTGCTGCAAAAACTTTTCTTTGGGGCAACTATCATATTGACAGCCCATTTCTTCTTTGTTTATGAATCTGTTCAACTCTGAATATCATGATGCCAATACTGGCTTTGCTATTACTCCACAGTGTAACTTCAGCAATACATTTAACTCCTTGGTGACTGAAACTTCTCCCATGCTGTGTATAGCCTACGGTAACAAACCAGCAGTAAGGTGAGAATACAGACTGCTCACTTAAAATATTTCATACAGTAGACAAGAAAGGGAGAGGAGAAGAGATATAGTTTCCTAATTCAAAGCCAGATCTACATCTACAACACATACACAAGCAGCATAACATAGTGAATAGACTGCAGCCTGTCAACTCCCACCCTAACACAGAAAACCCACAAAGGTCTGTAGATTTTAAATCCTCTTGTTAATTTCACAATTACTAAAAAACATTAAGTAGCATTACCATATTTGTTAGGCTCTCCACTATTTTATGTGTATGCTTTTTGTCCTTAAAATATTTTACATTCATACTGGACATGTAAATATTTTCAACAAATTAAAAACACTGTAGTTTAAGCTATTAGACCCTGATCAGGTACCTAAAAAAACCAACCAAACAAACCCCCCTCCAAAAAACAAATCCACCACAAAAAAAAATCCAACAAAACTAACATTTTGGAAAGGGGATACATTGTTGTAAATACTCTATCATCTAAATGTAAACATGAAAACAATTATTGGATAAACACAGAGATAGTTTACCACTTAGAGGTGAAGAAGCACTGGGCAACAATAACAAAAAGAGATGCTGACACTACTTCTGTGTAACAGCTTGTACGCTGTAAAAGCATAGCAACTAAATAAAAAAAGACAAAAACAAAACCAACACACACACACCCCCCGCAAAAAAAAAAAAACCCAAACCCACAAAAAAACAAACCACAACCACCAACAACCCAGTGTGAAAAAGATTACTGGGGAAACAGCTAAGTGTCTGAAACATGCCAGATTCACTTCTGCAGTTCTCATACACAGAAAGATATGAAGTTCAAATGAAAGACATAATTCTCATGGGTACTGCATACGGAATATGTGCATCAATATGGTATCTTCTAGGAACACCAGATAAGCTTTATGAGCTGTTGGCATACAGTCAGGAATACGTCTCTTCCACAAATAACTATGCAAGACTAATTAATCTGCCCTGTAATAGCTCACCAGTATAACACTTGGGAGAAAAAAAGAAGTTATAATTTTTGTCTTTTCTATGCTTCTAATAGACCTTTCAATGTTTAAAACAGTATCACCACATCATAATTTAAGACAGAAACCAGTTATCCTGCCCTGACTACTCATACATATACAGGTACTCCTATTACCACCCTCAAAAAGTTTGCACAG
This sequence comes from Leptodon cayanensis, assembly GCA_027564655.1. Classification (NCBI taxonomy): domain Eukaryota; kingdom Metazoa; phylum Chordata; class Aves; order Accipitriformes; family Accipitridae; genus Leptodon; species Leptodon cayanensis. The sequence continues at coordinate 18,143,127 of JANXJC010000040.1, read as the reverse complement.
AAATATCTTACAGCCACCAAAGACAGACTGATCCAAGTCTTACAGAAATCAAAGTACATCCTTTACCTGTTAAGAAGATTCTCACAGGTATGGCTGATCACCACCTAAGCTTTTTCACAAGAACCTGAAGAGGACTAACTACGAAGCAAGAGTGAGGACAGCTCATTCTTTGGCTATTTTGTACAAGGAAATCTAATGTGTCATTAACATCTGTTTTTCTTTATCCAACTTTCTGGAGTAAACTTCGTCATTTAGCCTGCTCATGTAATCTGAAAAAATAAGATCGGAAGTCACTACATGGCACAAAGTAGTGTGCAATGCAAGTATAATTCACTACTGTATAAAGTTGCATAGCTGACAATGAAGAATTGAAAATCCGAGTTAGCTACTGGTAATTACTGCTCACAAATCACTAAAATCTCATTATTTCACATCTCATTATTTTTCCCTCCCCTTAACTAATCAGGAGTTCCAAATCAACACACTTTAAAAGCTTTCTACTGTATTTGTTTTTAAAATAATACTGTAGAAGTGTAGCTTTTATTTTTTCTCAAAAATTACATTTACAAAATTTCTGAAACGTAGCCCGTGAAATTCATTGACATTGTTAACTTCAGCCACTAAATAAATCATCTGCTACTGGAAAAATAAAACAATTGCATAAACCACTAGTTACGAATGCACTGTGACTTTAAAAAATACTAGGCTATCAAGCACAGTATGTTGCAATAACAAGTCCTCCCAAACATATTAGCATCACTACATATAATGTGGCACTATTTCAGAAATGGATATAGTAAATGTATAGAATCTATTATAATAATGAACATTGAACACACACACACACACACAAAATCACGTGAAATGGCAACTTCACTCCAGAGAGGTTTAGCATTTAGAGACTAGCAACTTTAAACATAGCTCTGCTGTTGAGAACAATTTATGTCCCTTCTATGTTAGACATACTGTTTAACATTAGAGTTAAAGGTTAAAATGGTTATGCTCTACCTATCCCAGTTTTCATTTATGTTTCCCATGCATTATTTTCAAAATTTTAAACAGAACTAATTTAAAAGCACTAAAAACAAAACTAAGCTTTCTGTGATGCTAATGAAAAATTCCTTGTAGAGCACCCATTCTCTGCTCTGCTTAACATCTCACTGGTTTCAAACACCTTGTGGTTGTTTCTGAATTTAAATGGTAGCTGTACCAAGTTCCTTCCCAAAGTGGAAAGTGAATGTGGCAGAGCACACACAAGACACTCCGAATCACATCTGCTCCACTACTGAAGCAGTCTGCGCTCCCAGACATTCTTCCACCAAGCAGTAATATTTTCTTACACAGAGATTACCGAGCAGTAGTACTTTCTTACTTAGAGATTAATTCTTTAAATAGTTGCCGCAGCGTGGTCACGCAGGGAGGGAATAAGCGCTAATGAAAGATTCGAGTAGTTGGCTTCGCCTTCACCTTTCCTACGCAAGAGAAAGAATTGTATTTGATATTATTATAAGTTTGATTCAGAGAACAAGCAGAGTTGTTTCTCTTCTAACTGACACTGGAACTCAGCGCTGATGTACGAAGGTAAGCCCATCCCAGTAAAACTCTACTGAACAATTTTATCTTTCCTATCAGACTGACACTTCAAAAAAAAGAAAAAAAAACCAACAAAAAAACCCCAAACAAAACAAAAAAAAAACACAAATCCCCAAAACCCCACACAAACAAACAAAAAAACCCCCCACCACACCACCCACCAACCCACAACCAAAACAGAAGAACAAACCAAAAAACAAGTCACACCAAACCACCAAACATTGCAGGCTCCATTCACAAGAGAGACACTTCCGACCAGAATTTAGAATATACTGTATACTAGTTTTGTTTTTTTTCCTTAACTAAATTTAGGAAATAAAACTTGATTTTTTTTTTAATTTGTACCGAACAGTGACGACTCACTTCAAAACTGTAATACATAGCTCTGGTATCTAAAAAGTTACCTAATATTTGAACTACTGTTCTATGATAATATCAACCTGTTTAGGGTTATTAAAAAAAAGAGACATAAAACCAAATACAGAAGGCTTGTGAAGCATAGGCATTATTTTCTATCAGTTGCATGAAACACTACCCCTAAGATGGACCGTTGTGATTTGTTTCTCTTAAAGCCCTGTTCCTGGTATCAAAAGACTGGATAAAAACAAACAAAACCCCAAAACATATAGAACAATAGCTTCAGCTCTTACATTATCAAAGAGAAGTCTGGAAGCAGGATGTAAAAACTAAGGAGTTAAAAAACAAGAAAGTTAATAAAGTGAGCCCAAAATGTAATATCCTTTCAAAATCTCAATTTTGTCTACAATATTGTGATCTTCGTTTTTGAAATCATTTTGAAGGACTGGCCTTGAAGATTAAATTGAGGCTATGATGTTCACCCTGACTTTGGGAGAGAGACACGGATATTGTGTAAGAGATAGCTTGCTTGAGAAATACACGCACATACCTTCCAACCTAAAGTCAGAATTACTTTTGCAGAGTTCACAAGAAACATAGGCCTTAATTCTAAACTTGACATAGAGTAATCCTGCTATCAATATGAAATGTCACTACTTTTAAGCTGCAGAGTTATAGTACATGACAGCAATAATACATTGAAGTAACTGCACTGTATCAACATAATCTATTTTAACTGATAAACTCAGGTAAGTTTCTCTTAAAAATGGATAAAAAAATCACTCCAAAAATCACAAGTACATGAAATAAAAACGACCTATCTCATCTAGCCTTCCTTTGCTAATACTACATAGAGCTATACACCATAGCGCCATATAAATCATTTTTCACGTATTCTCATCTTAATAAAGGGACCCTCAAAGGCACTCATGAAAGACATGTTTGTAATTTAGTCTTATACAGTCTTCGCACATTTTAAAAAAGAGAAACTTCACTAACAAAAACTCTACCAAGTAGTTCAAACTGAAACTTCCTTCATGTCAAGAGAAAAAGAAAACAATTTGTACATGTGAACAAAAACAAAAGAAAAAAAGGAAAAAGATGTTATCAACATTCCAGGTGTTTGAAAATATGGCTAAAGAGGATAAAAAATACACACAAAATTGACAGGTATTAACAAAATAGATGTCCCTGCTGTTCTGAAATCTTCTTACAGGGTACAGCTTAATAAACAGCTAAATATTAAACCTACTGAATTTCAACTTACTGGTCAACCCTTTTTATTACCATAGCAACCAACAGTCAAAACAACAGAAACAACATTCGCCTTCTGCATATGTAAAGACTATATTTTTCAAATTTAACTCTCCTCCAAGACAACATTGCCTTCCACTTTCATCAACCTTTTCCACACTACAAACACAGCCCCTTACACAAGTAACGAGTTTGTTTTCCTTCATTCTCACCCCACATTCTCCACTAGCTTTTCCAGTTCTCTCCCCCATGATACATTTATTTTCTTTCCAGTCTCTCCAATGAAACATGAAATCGTACAGCACTAATTCAGTAGATTTACTTAGCTGATTCCTCTGTAAATCATACAGCACACTTCTTAATATCATCAATGAAGATGGTTTCCTAAGTGGTATTTCAGAAATCTATTAGAAATTTGTTTAGAAATTACTATAACAGTTAGACTGTGCTGGTTAACAGGTTGGCCCTTCTTTCTTTACAAGTCTTTCAGAACTCAAATTAACATCCAGATAGAATAATAACTACTGACACTCTCATCTGTCCTTCTGTAACCAAAGTGAAATTTCAGAATTTTCAGCCAACAGACTGAACAAGTACCAAATTCGCCTTTTGTCTCCTAATGCAACTCTTCTATTTTTGCTTTATCTTACCTGTTTGAAAGATAAATAGGAAAGCCTGCATTATCTTTGTATTGTGCTGCAGTATAGTATCATACGCTTCCATATCCCAGACAGCAGAAGCATATCATTTTTATGGCACTCTCACCAGACTATTTATTGGCCAAAAATTTTGATCATTTGTAATATTCACATACCAAAAAAACAAACCCCCAAAACAATCAAACAAAAAAAAGTCTTTTAAACTATTTTAGAATCCTTTCACAATTCACCATGTCCAGTGTGTGGGATGTGCAGTCAATAAATTCATCTTTGAAATCTTACACAGTAAATTTATTTACATCTAAGATGTATACATGCCAAAATGCATTAGTCCAGTCAGAGCTTGGTACCCTCAAGCGTATGTGTACGTCACAAAGATGTACACATTAATCATTAAAAACCTTCTCACTGCAAATCACAGTTTCAAAGACACTTTTCATGTACTAAAGCATGACTTGTACACGTCCTCCTAATTTTATCTGGTTCCTGTTGATAAGCTTTTGAAAAATTGGAGCAAAACATGTAATCTTTCTTTTCTCTGATTTCAGGACAGAAAATTATTGGTTCTGCTATATTTTCAATATTTCAGTTTAATATTTGTAAAAGCTGGATGATCAAGGAAGTAATAGATTCAAATGACTAACCCCTCACATGATAAAGATCACTTAATTAAAAAAAATAATAATTATGAGCAAGCTTTATGCCATTACACTGAAAGGGATACAGCTATCTACCTGAGATGCTGGCATGCATTTCATTTAAAAGTCTTTCATTCATGTTACATATCAAAACAGAAAACTGAAATGTTTTCCTAGTTCCAAGTCAGTGTATATTAACAACTTAAATGACATCCACAGGTCCAGATGATCAATGGTATCTGAACATTGGAAGTACAGACAATCTACAACCCAGCTTCTCTAAATCAAGTTTTCTAAACTTTTTCCAAACAACCATAAACATCCAGGAGGGAGAAAATGACAGATGATAATTAAATCTGTTGATAACAATAACAAAAAGGAAAGCAAGAGACACCATGTGTAACACAGCCATAGTTGAGGAATATCACAAGTCATTCAATTCCTATTAACTGACACTTGAATAAAGCCTTATCACGAGAAGGAATAGAAGAACTAGTCTTTTTCACCCCTCACATGAAGATTGTATATGGATGTTACAGTTTAAGTTCAAAGTAATCTCTCTGATTCAAGGTATGCACTGGGTATCTATTCAGTATTTATTCAGCTTTTTTGCTAGTGCTAGCTATTACTTTAAATAAAGATTAAGTACAAAAAATAAAAAGCAGAAACTGTTCACAAATCCATTCTGAAAGACAGAGAATTAATCTGAAGTAACTTAATGGGTAATCACTCTAAAAGCAGGTTTTCTTCATTGCTTTTGCGGCGTTTTAAATTGTGCCATCTCATCCAAAATACAGTTTGTTGATAATTAGTTTTAATTTTATGATTTGAACATGTTAAAAAGTTTGCAGCAATAGAACTGGAAATATTCTTAAGGTACCGCAAATGACAAAACAGTTCTTAGGTTAATCATCAGACCATAGCAAGGGCTGTTTCCCTTCACCATCCAGCAGAAGGCTTAGTGATCTGCATGGTAATTCTGCAAAACACCATAAAAGGCCAAAATATATTTTATGTTTTCAAATTTTACTGTAAGTTTTATAACTTCCTGCTGAAATCTTTCTTAAAAGCACCTGAATTGAATTTTCACAGAAGAGAAATACAATAACATAACACAGAGGAGAAATATAATACAGAGATCACACTAACCTAAGACACACCTTCTTCCTATAAGATTATGCTTAAAGGAAACAGTGCATCCCATGTTTAAGAATACTGTATTCTGTCTTTGTACATTAGTACTTTAGCACCATGCTATGATTAAAGTAATAATAAGAATTTTATTGCAAGTAATTTTTCAGATCCACAGGAAGAGTTTTCTATGTTTCCTTGCTTATTTTCTTTTCCCTTTTTTATTCATCAGGCTTTCTTCAGAGAATCCTCAATCACCCATAAACTTGGCTGAAAAGCCATTTCAAATACAAGAGAGCATCTATCACACGCAAAGGAATGCACTGATTTTGCAACAATTAAGGGGCACACTGTTACCATGGTCTATTGGAAGAGTGACATTGACAATTTGGAATTTTAGCACACACAGATACTCTTGTGAAACTACACTGGTGGTGAAGCTTTCAGAACTGCAAGCCAACAAGTACAAACATCCATTTATGGGCAGTTGTCAAGCCTAATGGCAATTTTATAACAAGATCAATATTTAATCTCCCCTCCTTCCTACTAAAGGAAGTTGAGAGAAGGATCACTGACTTTTGACACTTTGGAGCCCAGCCACAAACCCCCCATCTTAGTCAAGGAAACTGCAGACCCTGGCAGAGAAACTGATCATGAAAGTCTTTGCATTTCTTTTCCAGAGGTTCCAAGAGACCTACAAGAGAACTAGTGAGCCAAGGAATTAATTTCATACACTTCTGACTACTCCTTGCAAAAAGACAGGTGATTTAATTCCATGTTATGAAGGGGTATGATTTTCACTGGCACTTAATGGAGTAGATATATGTCTGAGAAAACGCTATGTACTAATTAAAGAACCCCTAGAATATTGGTAAGTAAAAGTTAGTCAAATTCCCTTGCCACTAGTACCACCTGGTCATAGAAACCTGTGCTCCAGTTCATGGTCCAGATGGATGCTTAGACCCTCCACCATCCACAATACAAGAAGGACCTATGCCACGTTCAACAGAACTCTAGCAAATGCCATTCGTTCAGAAATTATACCAAATCCTGTCCTAGGTAACACTTTGTAGCCTTTTAAGGTGAGCTTTGGCTTCATCTTCAGCAACAAGATTAAAGTGGCCTATTATCTTTGCAACTTCAATTAATCAGAAAATATTCAAAATTGTGTTCCAAATAAAGACACCAGTCCTACAAAGTGTTTTTCTTGAGATAAATGCTTTGAATTCACATGTATAAGACTTGGATGTGAATAAGGGCCCAGACACCACTACTGCAACCTTTCAGAAAAAAGGCTTCTCATTCAGAGAAATTCTAATGAGAAAATGGGAATTATTTACCAATGAGAAATTAAAATTTATACATATACAGGATGCACAACATTAACACACACATTTAAATGAATGCTGACATTTAAGTTTTTCCCTTCAGGACAATGCTGCAGCACCCCAGTTAAAAGCCTTGTTTCAGTGTGTTAGTAGAAGCAGTATGCTGAATGAGCAGGGCTAGAGCAGACTGCCGAGTTTTGCGTGGGGGCCCTATACTGGAGTCACCCCCACTGCCAACCATTTCTCAGCGGTATCTATGGCACAGACAGAAGGTTAGAATGCACCTAAATGGCATGAGCTGTTGAGAAACCATTAATTCATACCCTATGGACACAGATTTAGTATCTGATGAGGAATGCATTACATTCAGGTGACCTTTCTGTGGTTTGAAATGCATTCTTTCTACTTCATCAGCATTTGACAACAGGCATTTAATCTTACTAATCAGAAAAGGATTATACTGTGAGACCTGAAGCACTAATGAAAGCTTTTGATGTGCTTCACACATTTAAACAGATGTGACTCACGTTGATAGGCATATAAAAAGACTTGATGCTTAAATACGCTCCTACTTTTAGAACCGTTTGTATTTGTCAGTTGTTCAGTGTAATGACATTTATTTTCACTAGGGTATATTTGGGGGGGGAGGAACAAACAAACAACAACAAATCAAAAGAAATGTGGATTCTGATCTAGTGAGTTTTCACACTGTGTGCCAGTAACAGCATTTGGGGGGAAAAAAAAGAATAAGAAGCAAAAAAAAAAATTTTTTTTAAATCCCTAAACAGTAAGAGTATAAACCCGAAGCCTTCATTTAGTCATTTATCTTCAAAACTGTAGTCTACCTCTATTTATAACATGACAATGTTAAAATCACAGTTTAATTCTGAAATAATGAATTACAGTGAATTATTAAAATACCCAGATAAAGAAAAATATTCCAGAACTGGAATATTAAAGTCCCCAGAAAAAGAAAAAGTAGTAGAGAAACACTACTCTTCATCTAAAGCCATTCACAAGAACAAAATCAGAAACTGTACATGTTGCTCCTAGCCTCTAAGTCAGTATGCTTAGAAGAATTAGCAATACACAGGAAATCTTATTTCCCAGATAAATTTTCACCATGGTCACTGATTAGACTTACCTTCCGGTATCACTGTTGATTGCCAATAATTTCTTGAGAGAGGAACTGATATTTTGCTAGGATAAATTTCAGAGTTTGCCATGAGATTCTTACCACACACATTAGATGACCTTTATTGCACTTGCATGAATGTATTTCAGGAAAAGAAAAAAACCAAACCAAACAAACTTTCTGTGTTTTCTTGGCTTAAAACACTACTTCTTGAGAAGCAGAAGTTTGCCAAGATACCTCTTCTTGACAACATACTATTGCAAAAATCATTCTTTGAAAATACTGCCCTATTGCTACTTAAAATATATTCACCACTTTTAGTTTAAAGAAGTGCTCAGCTGAACTTAATACCACTAACTATTATTTCAGAGACCTGTCAAAAATACGAACTAATAAAAACACAGGACAGAATAGAAATTCCAGAGTTCAGCCTGAACTGAAGTATAAATAGCACTACGCTATATGCAAAAAGAGATTTTAAAAACTTTTGATCCACCTACCCCCCACTTTTTTTTTCTTTTTATAAAAAAAAGCCTTAATTTTCAACTATGCTATAAAAGAAGGCGTGTGGAAACTTTGTTGCAGCTAGGAAAAAAAAAAAAGACAGAATCATAAAGGATGACATATACTTGCGAGACTTACAGGTAATGGAATACAGCAGTAAGGTCAAGATTATTTCAGCCATGATGCAACTTCATTTTGGCTATCTTTCAGTTCAACAGTATTGGTACACTATATACAAACCAGCAATGTTTCTACTTTTTCCTCTTGAAAGGTCAGAAAATAAAGGAGTTTTATGAAACTTTCATATGAGTTTCTCAGAAAATTATGAGAAAAGATTACATCTGATAGACTACTACTATACATTAGTACCTCTCAATATTAATCTGCAAATTCCTTTTTAACTTTCATAAACCAAGTTCTAATCAAGCTGGTAACAGTGAAAAGTCTTCTTGGATGAAGCGCACACTGAGCATTTCCAATTAGAAGTCGTAAAAAGTGAGAGAGAAACTGATACAAGGCAAAGACTTGAAACCAGATGAGCAACAGTTGTTGGAAATAAACTCCAGGTATGATATTAAGAAAAATTCTGGAAACCTCCACACCCAGTAGTTAAATATCTCTGAGTAACATTACTGTACTACAAAGAGTAACCTTTGGTACCCTCTTTTCAAGACTTGAAACTCTATGCAAAGTTAACAGCTGTGTCTGCAGGACTATGCTGAAAAAAGGAGCCTGTGTCCAACTGCAATGAAGAGTTGGCTTGCAGGAAGACAGACATACTAACGACATAAGGAACTTAATCCTTTTTGCTTCTATTGGAGAAAAAGATTAAATATTAACAACTCATTCTTATATTGTCTCAAACTCTGACCTACACTTGACCAACACTACATCTCCATTTTCTTGTTTTTTCTCTTTCTGCCCTACTAAATCCTCTTACATGCTTCTTGGTACACTTCTTCTTCTGTGAAGGAGAAGAGATTCACAATGCTTTACTACGTAGCATCCTTTTTATATAACTGAGTATTTTATTAAACTAACATGTCCACAATATTTTTTTCAACTGATTTCTACAAAAAGAAAAAAAAAAGTCGATTGATATAATTTAAAAATAAACAAATGAATGAATCAACACTATGTATTCTCCTAGCTGCAACTACCTTATTTCATAGGAAAAACATAAAAACTTTTGCTCATACCGTTAAAGTCTCCTGCTATGACACTTGTAACTTAAAATGTGGAAAATACATTGGCATAAAACTATGTTCATGCCACTGCCCTGTTTAATAGTTCCAAAAATTGCCCCACTGCTTATTTTCCATGTTCAATTTAAAAGTTCAGAAATAGCTTACAAACCACAGCTGGATCCTCAAAAACATTTAACAATTCATTGTTCCTTTTCTTTCTGAATTTGATGAACAGCTTCAAGTTCACTAATACAGGAAGATAAACCTTAGAACTGGTTGAGCTACCAAGCATTCTGCATTTTTTCATTTGATCCCACACAATTAAAACAGCAAGGTGGTATACTTATTAAATTTTTTATGGAGATTGATTCCCACAGAGACTTCAAAGACTTTTTTTCCCCCCTTACAGAGATATAATTATACAAAACCCAAACTTTTTCTTTGCTGAGAAAGCCAAGCTTTCTCCATAGGAACTTCTGCTGCTTTCCTGGGAAAAATAACTATGTTCAAAAATTTTAAGTATTTATCCTCAACAAACAATTATTTTTGTTAAACAGTGTAGCATATTATTATCAAAATGGTGTGACAATGTGTCAGAAAGACTTCTGACAGAATTACCCGTAGTATTGCTATAGCCAAATTTGTGAGATATGGACTGGGTAAGTGGACTATGACGGGGATGAAAAATTGTCCAGACTGGTAGAATCAAAGGGTTGTAATCAGCAGTACAAAGTCCCACTGCCAATCAAATACAAGTGGCATCCCTCAGGGATCAATACCCAGGCTGAAACTGTTCAACAGCTTTGTTAACAACCTGGACAATACAATCGAGTGCACTCTCAAATTCATGGCAGTGGCCAATACACTGGAGGGCAGAACTTATTCAGAGGAAAGTTGACAGGCTGTAGAAATGGGCTGACAAGAACCTCATAAATTTCAAAAAAGGCAAATGCAGAGCCCTACATCTGGCATGGCATAACCTCAGACAGCAGTACAGGCTAGGCAGTAACTGGCTAAATAACAGCTTTAAAGACACTTGACGGTCCTGGTAGACAAGCTGAACATGAGTCACCAGTGCCCTTGCAGTGAAGGCCAAATCCATGCCAGGCTGTATTAGCAGAAGTGTGGCTACCAAGTGGAAAGAAGTGATAACTCTCCCTATTCAGCACCCATGAAACCACATCTGGAGTATTGTGGCTGGTTCGGGACCCTCCCAGTTTGAGACAGACACTGACATACTGCAGTGTGTTCAGTAGAGGCCACAGAGATAATCAGGGGGCTGGAACACATAACTAAAGAAGAGAAAAACTCTGAAAATAATTCACAACCAGATGTAATGATGACTTAAACCTGCATCTTTTCACTAAGCTGGTTCCTATTAGAAAAGCTTTACTCAAAGGAGTCGCTCAAGGAAAACACAGAGTACACTGTGACCATAATTACTTACATTAGTACCCAAAATGCATGTATGACACTGCTGTTTCACAAGAAAAAAACATAGTGATTTCATACGTATAAAGCATATACATACATACTTCTTGCTTGTATACCATTAAAAAGTGCCAGGGAGCAGGAGAAATTGTTCTCAACCAAAAATGTTGCTAAATTGTTAGGCTATTAAAAGGAAAAATAATTAAAAGAAATTCTTAAACTGTGTATGTAAAAGTCGAGTTACAGCTGTAGAATCATGAACACTGAGTGGTAAAGCTATTAAGTACTAACACACTATTGTACTTTGCACAAACATGAGAGCAGCTCGATTAATTAATTTTAATTACTGCAAACCAGTACAAAATGTATCATGTTACCACATATTAACTCAATAGTTTAAAGTACAGCTAACCATTGATGCACAAAAAAAAAACCCACAAGAGATGAACAAGTGATAAAATTCCACACTCAACAAATTAGCAAACGCTAAATGCAATAACACTGCCAGATTCACAAAACTGAATCAGGTAAAGCTGACATTTTCTTAAAGAAAGGGGGTTGTCTTTTTTTCTTTAATATCCTTCTATTATGTAGAAATACAGAAGACTAATTTGGGTATAATTTTAAAGCATAAATCATGGCCTCTTAAAACTTTTAGCTGTCACTTCAACTTGTTAAGATTGATGAACAGTTTTTATCAATTTTGTGGAACAGAAACCCTTCGAAGCAGCTGTACAGAAACAATCAGTATATCTTGACATCTACTCCCGTAGCATCACTGTCCAGTAAGACCTACTGTTCCTCCTTCCTTCCCCAATCTGTTTAGGACAGCTATATTTTTGATCTGGCATATGATGACTTTTTTTTTATTATTATTTTCCCCCAACCTTGCAATGGAAAGCAAAATATTGATCTTATGTTATTTTAAGATTTTCTTTATGCAAATATAACTTACTCTCTTTTTGACAGAAGAAAAAAAAATACTGGTATAAAAATTTGCATACCAGCTGCAAGTTGCCTATATTCCATAAAAAAACCCAAACCAAACAAAAAAAAAAACCACCACAAAACAAACAAACAAACAAAAACCCAGAACAAAACACTTATCTACTGCAACAACCTCAATTGTTCAGTGAAATTCAGGGCTTAGATTAAAAATTGTAAAAAAAAAAAAAAAAAAAGAAAAAAAAAGAAAAAAAAAGAAAAAAGTTAAATACTTAGTGAAGCTGTGGTTGAAGGTGGATAATGTCACACAGGTCAACAAGATCACGCTACCTACAAAATTTCTAATACTCTGTTCACCAGTGGAAATCTAAGAAACAGATTTTTAGGTCACTGACCCACCTGAGAGCAAAACTGTTTCAGAATTTGATATTTTCTACAGTAAATATTCAATTTTGAGTTCAAAGTCAGGAAGAGTGTTACTAGACAAATCCCTTAATACATGTCTAGGAAGGTGCAAGAAAAAGCTGGAAGGCAAAGTCACTTACAGTTGTACTCATTAAAGCACAAAACAACTACTGTGCAACTCTGTCACACTTGTTAAAAATCATGTATTTCCTCAGAATTGCACAGAGCTTTAAGTTAGTAGTTGAACTGGATGCAGCATGAGCTGATTTGGTCTGATTTAAAACATTATTTATAAGGTCAAAACTACATATAATCTGTTTATTAGCACACCAAAGCCCATAGAAGTCATCCAAGGGCAGAACTATGTTATGCTTAATGGTGCATGTGCATTCAATATCTTTAATTCCTTCAAGCTGTTTATTATTGTTATTTATAAGGATACGTGGCTTAAGGAGGGTTTGTCCATCCTATATATATTCCAATTAGTACTGTCAAAAATAAAGCTCTTGGCTCTACCAGTTGTCTGACAGGGCAACTGCCTAGTGTTCTAGTACTACACCTGCCATGGCCAGAGATCCTCGTCAGTACACTGCCTGCCACAGTCACAACTTTTTACATCACCCACAGTGACACGGCTATGACTACCACTGTTTAGTCCCGCAAACAAACCAAACAACAACAACAGAAGCCAGCCCCCCAAACCACCCTACCCACAAACCAAACAGAAAAAAAAAATAACAAAAACAAAACCAACCCAAACAAACCACCAAACACAAAGGCAAACCGATAACCAAAATCACTTAGCTGTTCCAATTTTCAGTGGTACAACTGTTGATACCAACTACTGCCTGGTAATTCTAAAACAAAGCAGTCGTTGGTGCCACAGCATCTAGGTGCCTATCGAGTACTGAAATCAACATCGATTACAAATTGGCATTAATATAATTGTTTTGGTATGAGAAACCACACATGATGCTGACAAAGAAACAACCAAGTGGGAAAGATAAGTACTAAGCCATCCAATTCTAAAACATTCTTGTATTCTACTCAGTCAGCTTACTAATCTAAGTTTTCTCCAAGTTAATCTGACCCACTGCAGAACTATAGACACAAGAGGTGACAGTCACTTGACATTTACACAGAATTATTCTGCGTAGTGTCAGCAAAAATGTTTGTGGTTATTTAAAGCATCACTTTCTCCTAAAGCACTGCAGCAGCACAAGGAAGGACTGGAGAGTTACGAATCAGTTCTGTGTGTGCAAAGCCCAAGATAATAACTATTAGACTCAGTTCAGGATGTTTAAAGATAAACAGAGTAGCTTTCCAGTGAATTAATAAACAGCCATTATTATAAAGATAAAATAATTCAAAAGATACCCTATCTCTAAATGTGGAAACAAAAATAAAGAATATGCACACACAACATAAAGGCGGGGGGGGAACCCTACGATTCAATCTACTTTCCAGATACAGGCTGCTTTACAGGTTACAGCCTGTAGAAGTGAGAGCGATAAAATGTTTCACTATCAGTTTGCCAATGGAGTGAATTTTACATGTTCATTAATAAGATTTGATTCTGGCTGATCTACTTTCTACATCTGCTCCCACTCTTCAGAACATTTGTGCATAAAATCCTGCTGGCTGGGCTGGAATGCTGATGGAAACGTGTATTTTCTTCTTTTCTTTTTTTTTTTTTTTAAATACTATCACTAACCTATTTTTCACTTTTGCTAAAATAGGCAACCCAGAATTTTTGTTATGCGAATTCCACAAACAATGTCACACCATCGGTATGTAAAAATTGATTTCTCAGTATTAAATATTTACAAGCCATTTACACCCCAAAAAATCATTCTTCAATATAATTCTACTAATCATTTAAAAGAAATACATTTGAGGTAACTATAATATGCCATTAAACATTCTCAAGAAAAAATTACTTTCACTGAATACATTACCGAGTATTTATTCAGAATGACTAACTAAGTTTCACCACTTTTTCTCCTACCATATTGAAAAAGCTGATTATGTCTGGCCAGTGGGAACTATTCTATCAATAGTATTTCCAGAATGCCTAAAGCATGTCCACTGCTTTTTTTGTTTCTCTTCCCAGTCATCATTGCTACTTTCAGCATTTGGCATATTGGCTCACATAAACTATCTACTTTTTTTAATCTCTTAACTGCTGTTCTGAGATTTATTTTGATTCTCTCAAACCTTCTACATAGAGGTCAAAAGAAGAATCAGAGGTCTGACACACAGCATTTTGTTAGCAAATTACCTTGCTGAAGGCAAACAATGCAGTCTTGTCAACCTTGTTATTCCCTTGAAGCATGTCCACGAACTTTTTTTTTTAAAATTACTTGCTGATTGGCAGAGTCATGAAGTGCTCCAGTAATTGTACCGCTTCACAGCTTTTTTGTACAATGTTAATCCTTGAAGTTATACTAGTCACAACATTTGCTATTAAAAACTCCACAAATATATCGCCTAGGAATTATTACAACCACAAGTATTTAGAAAATGTCAGCAATCATTCAGGTGGTTTTGCATGAAATTAATTTTCATTAACAACAGTAACAATATATTAAAAGAAAATGAACAAGAAGTCGTCACCAAGAACATACCTATCATAAACCAACCAAACAAAAAGGTACTTTTGTAAAGAAGATGCCAAGAAAAAGCAAGATCTCTCACAGACATTTTACAATTTCAGTGCAACCAGGTTTGGCAGTACATTGCAGCAGTAACTTTCCTCTGCTGCATTTCACTTCAGAGTTTACACGTGCTAGTTCACAAGATGTATACCAATTTAGTTATACCTATATCCCACAGTATTTTAACTTTCAAGATCTCCAGGGGAGAAAAAAAAACAAAAAGGAAGGGAAAAAGAAAAAGGAAACAGGAAAAGAGATGGCTAGTACAGGCAGTCTTTTTCTAGCACCACCACTCCGAGTACACAAAGCTATCAGGGTGGCTTACTCCCATTCATGAAGCAGCATGGGTTTAACAGCTGGGAGTGGAGAAGTACAACAGATTTCAGCAGGACATGTTAGGATGCTAATTACTAGAAGAAAAGACAACTGGGAGCAATACAGAGTCATCTGACAAACGGCCACAGAGTTACATATAGATGAAACAATTCACCGTTTCATAAATTTAGCAGCCGAGTTTTCACACCAGGCTGCATTTTTTTGTCATGTAACCTAAAAAATCTACACCTGCACAAGACCATCAGTTTCTAGTTTCCACTGAGCTACCAGATGAAAATACTTGTTCCACATCAAGTAGTAATGACACACTGCCCTTACTGCACTCTTTTCTGGAGAAGCAGAATGACAACTGGAATACCTCAAACTTGGAAGAATGCTTCGCAGCAAGCATTTCCAGTTGAGGAAGGACAAAAGGACAAAATCTGTATCTGTAATGAGCCTTTGAGCTTGAAGGCAGAATGAGAGCGAAGTTTAAACCTGAAATAAGATTTAGTTCTTCATTTCAGACCTTTAAAATGGTTGAATACCAGTTAGAAAACCTGGTATCAACTACTTTCATACAGAAGCAAATTATAAGCCAATGGGCAAAGACAAGGCTAGAATTGCTTCAGGATGTATTATCTGCAACTGGCTGTGAATGAAATTTCCTTCTCCATGTCCCTACTTTTACACACTGTTATACTGCACAGCTGATTTAATCTATCTACCACATAATGTATTTACAAAATGTTGACACCAAATCTGGCCCAGATGAAGGAATCTGGACCAAATCTTATTTTGATCTAACCTCTGCTTTTAGTCAGCAATGAATTTGGACATTGTAATTTTTTCACTAAAATGCTTTACTTGCCACTGTCTGATTTCAAGGAGACCTACATAAGTTGAGTATGATTTAACAGCTAATAAGGCAGCAATTTCTTTTACAGGCACAAGAAAATGAATCAACTTTCGTACACTATGCTCCTGTCATTTATGTTAATTTTAAGTTATTTCTGAAAAAACACCATTTTATTTGCTTATGTAGAATGATAACTGACCCTGTTACAGACATTATAAAATTTTAGTTAAGCAGACTGTGAGGTCTTCCAAAGTCCATAATGTGTATAGACTAGCAGACCTTTTCCAGTAAAATGTTCCACAGTAGCAGCTATTACTCACCTGGTGGGATTTGCTAGCATGGGTCAACAATATTCTAATACTGACATATAACATAGCCTGTTCAGAAATAGTGGATAGCAACTACCACAAAAACACACTGAAAAAATAAAAAAAAACCCTCCTTCTAGTGACTGGAAATTACTTTTAAACATCTGACAGGGAATAGAAAAATAAGAATGGATTTGTTACTGAAACAGAGCTCTCCTCTTCCAGCTCAAGATATTACCACACTTCTTGCCATAGATGACTTGTCACTGGGCTCTTAAGAATTCTTCTGAAGAACAAGCATTGGGTTTTATTATATACTTTAGTTTTGGGTACTTGGTAAAAGACCTTATGAGGTCTTAAGTCAGACAGACAAACAGTGGCTGTAAATAACTTAGGCGAGAAATCAGAAAGATGTTTTTAACCACTGGAAGGAGAAAGCTTTGTAATATCCTTGCAACTGGAAGACAAAAATCAAGCTAGTTTTAACAACTAGCACAACTGATTTATTTTCATTCAGACAGAGCTCTTATATGCACAGCTGACTAATAGCTAGGGAGAGGAAGCTAGAAATGGAAAGAACATTTTCAGCCAATGTTTCCAAATTCTTCTACCCATTCATTTTCAAACAAAAAAGATATGTATCTATGTGCTCCATAAACAATTCATCAATACACAACAAATAAATGCAGTGTGTATATTTCAAGTGTGTTATAATTTTGAAGTAATTTATGTCACTTTAATTTTAAAATATCTTCTTAGAGATATTCATGATTAAGTATCAGCTGCAGTTACTTCGTGCAAAAGTGGAAGAACGCATCTGTTACTGAAAAACAGACCTTGAGCATGCTGACACAGTTGGAATCATGGTGAATAGGAAGCAGGAAAGAAAGCAGAAGTTCTGCCTAGGACAGTAAAATTAAGTCCCTTGAGCATGGTCCCCAAAGCAAGAAGTTATCACTCAAAATAACCTACTTAACAGTTCTGCCCTTTGCTTGCATGTAAAGCTTCCTAGTATAAACTGCATAAGCTTTTTTGGTGATTAACATATGTATTCTTTTTGTTCTTAAACTTGGCCTAAAGTTAACTTTGAATAATCTGGTGCACATTAGCCACATGACTCTCTCAGTCGTCACACATTTACTAGTTACAGATGGCCTTGTAAACTGTTAGCGTTCATCTCCCACTGGCTACTAAGTTTGTATGACATGGTGCAGCAATTCATCTAGGATATACAGAAGCTCTGTCACAGAAGAGAAAGTTCTGCACCTGCTTGTCTTCAAATCCTGATTGCAGTCAGATATCATTATAGCATCCTTAAATTCAACTATTACATTGCACATTCTATATTTCTAATTCTGCTTCTCCAATAATCTCAGGAGAACGGTATAAGAAACTATTGTGCACAAAGCCTACAACCAGGTTGTTGGTGTAACCTGTAACCAGGTTGTTGGACAACGATCAGCTCAGTCAGTAGATAAACAGTAGGTAAATGCAGAATTTTCATGTAAAAAAAGCCAGTTTAAAAAAAAGTTGTTCTGAAACAAGTACTCTATCTTCTCCATTCCACAAACCAAACTTGACAGCCAGAATCAAATACGTAACATCCTTCAGCACAAGATTCTTAGCTAACAAGAGCCTCAGTGACACCCAAAGTCAATATACAAGTTGCAGGTCACAAGCCCAAATTCTTATATAATAGCAGACATCAAAATGTTTGACAGAACATTTTCTTCTCTCTCAGCATGAGTGAAAGGTTGATTTCAGAGTTTACACTGACATTCAGGCATGCAGCCTAAGAAAAAAAGAAAAAAAAAAGAAAAAGAAAAAAAAAAGAAAAATCGCTCTACATATTTCTCCATCCATTCATCTCTATTTCTGTAACAGAGACATACCTGTTGTTTAAAAACTTAAGAGTTCAACCGTTGCCCTATACAAGAGTGTCACAGATGACCACCACACCAGGCACTGGACAGTCTAGCACATCTAAAGAGCATGGGTCTAAGGTTGCTCACAATATAACTCTGGCCGCAGAAATGACTGTCTTAATCTAATGTCTTATCTGAACAGTTACAGCAACATGTTAATACAGCTTTACTAGTTTCACAGGCAGGTCAGCCACACTAAATCACAGTATCTTGAAACATGTACATGTAACCACAGGAGATGCTGCTTAGCCACTTCTGTAGATAGAAGGCTTTGTTGAAAGCTTTGTAAGGTTTCGCTTTACCCAAGAATACTACTTTCTACACCATTACTAAGGCAAAGATTCCACACAGCATCACTAAAACATTTTTCAAGGAAAAGATCACATTAAAACCTGGACTTGACGAGATCTAGCTGGCAGCAGCGAAGTCATTTAATATCATTTGACATGTGAATTTCTATGCATAAGACATGTTGACGAGAAAAAGATCAGTTCTTGTACTAGTTAAAAATATTGTAAAAGTCTAAATGTTTTGCAAGATATGATCCCTCCCCACCACCCAAAAAAAAAAATCACCAGGAAGAAGTAAAAATGTTCTGCTTTCAAAATGACAAAGCATTGATTTTTAAAAAAACACTGTTTTGAAACAACATTAAAGTACATGACAAGCAAAGTTTCTCAGCCAAACTGAACTTATATTTCATTCACAAAAATTTCAAAATTGTAGTTTTTCGTTTCAAAGCAGAATAAAAAATTTACTCAATGCAAATCAAGTACAGCATCAAAAGTAATTTGAGATCTAGTTTCCATAACAGTGAAACTATTTTCTTACATAACCTTTTAATGTAAGAGTTGAGGAATAACATGAAAGATGGGTTTCGAAGCTTAAAAAATTTCAGCCTATGAATAAATCCCATTTCTTAATAATGACAAAATAATTCAGTAAGATTAGACCCCCAAAGTTCTCCACAAAAGATGCCTATTTTATGAAATACAAACTGAACACAAAGCACTTCTTTCCAGTCACTCACAATTCCTATTTGGGATGTGTCACACAGTACTTGATCATAAAAGTCTTGTTGATTCAGTATGAAGGCAAGAGATAACATTATGGCACAAGATCTGCTTTTGCAATGAATCTGAATGAACTGGACAATGCCAAACATACATTTTGCAAATACCGTTTCCCTTATAAAATCTGAAACATAATTGAATATATAAACTGTATCAACATCTTAAAACATCAGATGACCTATCCCGACGTTACCAAACCACAATATATTACAGTCCTCAAGATGAATTCAAATAATGGTTGGAATGGATAGTCAACAAAAAGCAGTTCATCGCTCCTCACTTTAGGAGGTATTCCTGAATTTAAGTCAACAGTTACTTTTCAGTTTATGTATTTACTTCAAGTAACTTTTTTTTTTTTTTAAATTTCTTGATGCTTTCTGGCTCTTTTCCATGTAAATCAATTACATACACCATAGATCTATTTTAAAAAATAAACAAGTATTCAGTTATAATTGGCCTCCTCTTTTCTAGCTTAGTATTGCTATCGAGGTCATTCATGCAACTGACAGCTCTTAAATTACTGCTACATAAGGATTACAAAGTACGAATAGCACTGCTTCCTTTTCCTGCATTATACAATATTGAAGTGTGGCAGCTTTAGGAATACATTACAAACACTAAAACACTGACCTTTCTCTCACCTAGCAAAAAGTATAAATTAGCTATTCATATGAACTATACTAGATTAATTCTCCAAGCTACACGAGAAAGAGAAGGGGGGGGAAAAATCCACCTCAGTTACGACAAAGCTTTGTAATTTTAATCCCACCGAACTGACTCACTAGAGGGCATGATTTAGCCAGAAATATGCTCTAGTCGGCAGGGCAAGGGGTGGGGGGGATGGAGGAGTACAAAAAATCTCTGCTCTCATAATGCAACAAAAATGGCTAGCAAAATGTTTAAATTTATTTTTATTAGAATTATCCTTTTCACCATGTCTAAAACAGGATTACCAAGATGCTTTTTAGAGACATCTCTTTCTCTTCAATACCCTGAGCTGGAAGAGGTTGGATGAGGAAAGATACTTGCTAAAGTAAGGTTTAATGAAGGCGTGGCAAAGAAAAATCTCCCTAAAAGCCATGGTACACACAAGTGTTCTAGGGAAAAGAACAGACTTGTCGGGAGGAATTTCTTGGAAGAGCCATCGTAAATTATTTTGGGTTTGCATTGCATTTGCAAGCTGCAGTGTTTAGTTTTCATAATGACACTTGATAGCCAGCAGCCTGAAAGGTAGTACTCATTTTTCAAACAAAAGTATCCCCACAAGTGTCTAAAATTAGAAGTAAACTTTAATACATCATTGCTTGTCTGCCTCCTGCATGAACCTCTACGTAAAGATGGAAATGATAACCACTACAACTTGGAAGAACACAATACCTTCCCTGAAGCCAAATACTACAGCAGCACTGCATTAAAAAAAAGAGATAGTACTACCTGCAATTCCCTCACCTTATTTAGCTCTGTTCAAGTTGACTTTTAATATGGAGTAAGACACACACCCAGTGTTTTGATGGCTTAAAAACATTACAGTTGACTACAGTATACTGTAGTAATATTAGCAGTATCTCCTCCGAGGTACTGCTGCAAATTCTGTGATGGGCAGATCAACAGGGCAGACTAATTGCTCCACAGGATTTAGCTTATCTTCATTCTACTGCAACTGACTGTTCAGTACAAACTGGTATCATTATTTTAAAAGCATTTCTGGTTTTCAGTAGGCAGATAATAACAACAGTGAAGAAAATAACACAGTTGGTCTGACTGATATTCGGAAATGCTCAATGTTAAGGATGTTACCAGGCAAGTAGATCATATTTTCTCTATAAAGTAGTTTAACCTCTGACTTAACAGCTTTAAGGCAATTGTGCTACCTAATCAGCCAACTGTATCTCCTGGTCTCCTTCCTGCAGTTGCTGAAATCATTAAGTCAGGGAATTGGTGAGGAAGCCATAGAAACTCATACTTGCAGCAGGGAATAAAAGTCTTTAATGGTAATAACTCATACTAAAAATGACAATTTATGGTTTTTTACAGCATGTAATATAATTTATGGGATGTTACGCACTGATGTGTATGCCTAATGAGTGTTGTAGAAAGCCATAAATCACGAGCATTTCCAACTTCCCAGTAAGACCTCATTTGATACACTATTTCACAAGTACATGCTCATGATAACCACACCCTTGTCTTGCTTTATTAAAAGACAGGTAAAAGACAGAAGAGGTAGATATAACAGCAGTCTGACACAGTATTAAAACCAAAACCACACTCCAACTAATACAGCAGAAAGGGGGGGAAAAAAAAAAAAAAAAAAAGGCAAGTCTTCACTGAGATACACACAGGCTTCCCTGGTCATCTTTATTTTATTAACAAGTAGGGGAATAAACAAATAAACATTTTACCACATAAATCCTCTGAAATGCAACATCTCATTTAAAGAGGTAATACAAAAGGGAAAAGAAAACAGGAAGCCTGTCTCTAGAGCAACACAGTTCTCCATTGGTGACTACTGCCATACTGAATCTAGTATTACGGGGTTGTATAATTGTAGTATTCATAAAATCACAATCCAAAGCTGAAGAAGCCAAATAGTTCAGTAGCCAGCCTCAAATAAGTGCATGCCACCCTAAAAAAAAAAATCTTAAGATTGAGAAGAGAAACAAAAAATGCAGAGTATTCTGTTTAAAAAAAAAAATTAACAAAAAACCCCACCCAACACTGAGCATTAAAAAAAAAAACAAAAAAAAAAACAACCAAAAAAAAACAAAAAACAGGACATGCACAGTATGTCTGAATATTGTGTTGGGGTTTGCATTTTTTTGCTTTAGGCATTAGTTTCTAAGTCTCTGGTATATATAACTCAGACCAAAATCAACTGAAATTTCGTAACAGTTTCGGATCAGGTGATCCCAGATGAGATGTTGCAAGACATGCCTGGGATTTTATTAAGGAATGTTCTTAAAAAAAAAAAAAAATTACTCAGGGACAGGATAAAACTTCTGGTTGAACTAAAAGCAAAAGACATACACTCAGAAGTGTTAACCTCAGAGGAGTGGGAATAAGTCCAATTTGCTGTTCATGGCTACTTTAATCACGTGCAAAAAGAGAGTATTTTCCAGCAGAACAGACTGGAACTTTAACTCCTACATATACATGCCATAGGCATTTATATACCCATTGGGAACACGACATGCATTTTCCTGCTCTGTAACAGTCACATCTGGAGAGGGTAAGCCAGCTACACTGCTGGCCAACTTAAAGCAGTGCTAAGGATTGTTTTATCAGTGAAGAAATTCAAGTGCTTCCATAGCTTTCTGATGCTCAAACAAAACAATTCCCCTCTCCTCAAATTTGTAAATTTTAAAACTTGAAAATATAAGCTGTCATACATGTAACTGAGCATGCAATGAAAACCCAGGTATTATGGTTAGCAGGTTTTTAAACCAAGCCTTCTCATTTTGCAGCAGAGACATTGCAACTCTAACTTGGAAGTAAAAAATTCTGCAGATTCGCCCCAGAGCCTGTCTTCAGGTTCACTTCTGACAAAACTAAGTGTGTTGTAGCATAGGTAAGGTGTGCTCCAGGTGAGCCATTGAACATTCTCAGCTATAAAACTCAAAATAATTTCAAGACTGCTGAAGTTCATAACCAGAGAATACGAATCAATTCAACCAGGTCTGAAGTGGAAATGAATCCTAGCTCTGCCACGATTACAGTGGATCAGCAAGCTGTTGAAGGTGAGAAATTTTTATGATACTTCATGGTTCAGATTAACTTTTACTACTTCCTTAGGTTTTACCAAATCTGAAAATTTATAGAGAAACAAATTCCTTAAAAAAGTCTGATCATATGTCCTGGTTTCAGCTGGGATAGAGTTAATTTTCTTCCTAGTAGCTGCTATAGTGCTATGTTTTGGAATTAATATGAGAATGCTGATAACACACCCATGTTTTCAGTTGTTGCTAAGTAATATTTATACTAAGTCATGGATTTTTCAGCTTCCCATGCCCACCCAGCAAGAAGGTTGGAGGGGCACAAGAAGTTGGGAGGGGACACAGCCAGGACAGATGACCCAAACTGGCCAAAGGGGTTGCTGCTTCTCACTTCTGATAGTTGGTTTTTTACATCAGACATTTTGCTTCGAACTTCAGCCATCTGAGTTTTAAG
>JANXJC010000040.1:18101835-18119156 GCA_027564655.1 Leptodon cayanensis | reverse complement strand
GCACAGGAAAGGTGAAGAGCAGCAACAGCTATCAAGGCTGGCTCTTTTCCTCTCTCCCCTATCCCACTGGATGGGGGGAAGTGAGTGAGCAGCTGCATGGTCCTTAGTTGCCAGCTGTAGTTAAACCATGACACTGTACCTTTACATAAACAGCTTGGACCTCAAGCAATGAGTTCTGAAGCTCAACTTTTGTTAAGCTAACCTTCATTGTAAAGATTTTTTTTCCTTACACATAATCAGAACCTCCCTTACCACAGAGCACCTCCCCTAGGCAGGGTTTTCAACCCTTACGACAAAACATAACCTCAGTGCACTCAAGAAAGCTTCTAGATGGCCTGTGTTCCACCACATTGCCCTTGAAGAAGATAGTAATTAAAGCTCCAATGAAAAAACAGAGCCAATGATCACAAAGCTTCTTCCAGCTGTCAAAAACAACAACAACAACGGAAGGCTTCCTCCACTTCCTCTTCTTGACTGGATCGCCTGTAGGTGGTGTTGACCATCACATCCCTCTTGCAGGCCTCTCCTCTAATTGATTCTGACCTACGAGCTCACACAGCCTGTTCTATAGCAAAGCTCCATGCATTTGCGATGCTCCATTGTAATAACTGCACTGCCCTTCTCCCTTATCTTCTTAAAGACACTGTATCAATCCATTGCAGCACTCTAAGCATGCAATTTATCTCGCCAGGTCTCTCATTTCCAATGAACTTACAGTTCTGCAACTCTGTACATAGCTCAGATATTCAACCCCATCCTCCACTCACTTACGTGAGGGCTCTGAGCATCTCTCCTTCCATGTAGTGCAGGACTCCGCCTCTTACCCCTGCTCAGTTTCCAAAAAGAAGCAGTTATTTCCTGTTTATTCTCTCTGATACTTGTGCAGTTTGCTCACATTCTCCCACAGCTTCATCACTCAGCTCAGTAACTCCAACAGAGCATACCTCCCACAGATGAGGCCAGCACTGGTTCCAATCCCAGCCTCGGGGTAAATTACTTGGCACACCTTGCAAACAGAGACCCTAACAGCAGCAGCATTGCTTATTAGGAGACTGTGTTTGGTTGTGGCTGGGAGAGAGTTAATTTTCTTCATAGTAGCTAGTATAGGGCTATGTTCTGGATTTGTGCTGAAAACACTTCTGATAATTCAGGGATGTTTTTGTTACTGCTGAGCAGTGCTTACACAGAGCCAAGGCCTCTTCTGCTTCTCACACTGCCCCACCAGTGAGCAGCCTGGGAGTGCACAAGAAATTGGGAGGGGACACAGGCAGAACAGCTGACCCCAACTGACCAAAGGGATATCCCATTTCATATAACATCACACTCAGCATATAAAGCTGGTGCAAGGAGGAGGAAGAGGAGGGACATCTGGAGTGATGGCGTTTGTCTTCCCAAGTAAGCATCACATGCAATGGAGCCCGGCTTTCCTGGGGATGGCTGAACACCTGCCTGCCCATGGGAAGTGGGGAATGAATTCCTTGTTTTGCTTTACTTGTGCACATGGCTTTTGCTTTACCTATTAAACTGTCTTTATCTCAACCCATGAGTTTTTTTTCCCTTTTACCCTTCTGATTCTCTCCCCCATCCCACTGTGGGGGTAGTGAGCGAGCAGCTGTGTGGGGTTTAGTTGCTGGCTGGGGTTAAACCACTAGACTCCCATCCGATTCGAGACCTCTGACACATCTGTGAAGCTCAAACTAGTTGATGGAAGAGACTTGCGTCCTGCACTGCATCACCACCACTGCTGCACAAACTAGCAACCTTGCATAGTGTCAAGCAATGCTTCTGGGTCCCACATACGCCCTCTTCCCCTCCAACTATTGTATTAAGTGCCAAATCCCTGTTTAACCAGCCCCAAGGTTAGTTCCCTGGACATTGAACAGGAAGCCAAACACAAGCTTGCTCTTCTCTGTTCAAGATCACCTGCTGAGTAAGCAGTTTACCACTGTGTTTTGTGGCTTCCATTCCAGCCATGACAATCTCACTGCCTGAATGCCAAGTAGGCCACATACTTCACCCTGCTTTACTGCACCCTGAGCAGGAAGTGGAAAACTGGCAGAAAAATAAATTAAAATAAAAAATAGTCATGAAGTAGGCAAAGAATAGTGCTCCCAAACACATACTGTTAGAAAATGGATACTAAACACCATATGAGTGAACATAAAGCATTCCTTTTGCTAGAAAATCAGCATCAGAGCACCAAGTCTTGACAGGACAGTAACTGTAAAGTATCAGTTCCCTCCTCTCTGACCAATTTAGTGAAAGAAGTACTGTAAGCGTACTTTGTGTCACTCTAAGTACACCAAGCTTGTTCTGATTTCCCTTATCTCTCCACAGATTGGAAAGGCAAAATAAACTCTCTTTATTCTTGGCAATAAAAAAAGTTCTTTGTAAAGTACTCAGAAGATAAATAAAAAGTAAATTATTCCATGTGGAAGTAGAAATACAGCCAAGGAAAGAAAAAAAGATAAAATTCTGGAAAATTTATTTACAAAGTAGAGTAGTAAACCAATAATGGTTTTATTCTGAGTGGTTTGTTTGTTGTTTTTTTTTTTTTCTTTATTGCATTTGATAGATTGAATCAGTTAGGGATCTGGCAACATACAGAACAACTACAAATACTACTACTACTATGAATCTTGTCCGTATTTCACATACTATTAAGTGTTGAATGACATGCTCACCATCATCAACTTGAAAAAAAAGGATGTATAGATTTTTAAAAGACTTTCTCAGACTTTAATGACTAAAGTGTCTTAATCTGTGTTCTACAGACATGGAAATGCCAATTTGCTAGAGAACACATTAGGAAAGACATCATAAAATTGGAGAAGAAAAATTACAGATTCTTTAACAGCTATTTTTTGAACATTTGAAACAGATATATAAACTAGGAGAAGAGGCAATGGTTACAAACCCAAACATATGAAATTCCATCTGAACACAAGAAAACATCTTTTATTGGAAGGGTCCTTGAACACTGGAATAGCCCAGAGAGGTTGCAGAGTCTCCATCTCTGGATATACTTAAAGCACTAGACATGGTCCTGTGCAACCTGCTCTAGCTGACCCTAGTGTGGTTGAGTACACAATATCCAGAGGTCCCTCGACTGTAAACTCTTTATTATCAGACACTAATAAACACTTGGTAAATACAAAGTGTTACAGCAATCAAAGAACCTTCTTTTAAAGTACAGACAGGATAAAAACCATTATCCATAAAACAAAGTACATGCCCATAACGCCTTTTCAGCAGGAACACTATGACAAAAGAATAGGTTATTTCTCAATGCTGTAACAGAAAAATGTGATTCTTGGAGACAGATTGAGAAGTACACTGCTAGAGCCAGATGAATTTTAATTTGTCCAAACTGAAGTCCCCCGATTTGCATTATGCCAAGAACTCTTTGGGGTATACCCAGACTAAAAGACCAAGCAATTCAGCAGTTTCCAGATGTTTATTTTGTTGGGAAATTTTTAGTGTATCCCTTGAGGTAAATTAAACACATTTGTGCTTGAACGTTAAAAAGGGAAAAAAATTTAAAAAAAGGAAGAAAAAAAGAGCAAAGCATTGAGTAGAGTCCTACAGCCATAAGCACTTCTACAAGGAGCCCGCAAAAATGACTCGCAAGCAGATTCCTTACATACACTTGCTCCAGCACCACTCCTGAGAGAATCAGCATGGGGTACCTCAGCCTGACAAGGGATCTGCTGCCCACCCCAGCTCTGCTGCCCAAAGGTGGCCCCTGTGCCCTGGAATTCCAGGACAGCTACAAGACAACGCTGCAGCTGTTTCATACCTCATCAGCACAGGAAATTTCATTCACTCAAAAGGAGTTGCCCTGTCTCTGGCATTCCTGCTTCCAGCCAGTTTAATCCCTTCTGTTGAGCCTTCTTGCCCTCCACACCAGATGATTCCTTGTCACAAATTACCACTGCTGAGCGGTTACAAATTTAATTTCCCCTTCAGTTTGTACCAGGACCCATGAAACCACAGCACACTTAAAACTGACTGTAGCCATTGCAGTTTTTAAACCAGATAAAAGTACTTGTCTTGAAGTTCACCTGCCAATGTTTTCTCTTAAAAATCCAGCAATTCTCTCACATCATTATCTACAGAGTAGGATATAATCAAATATTAATTGAATATACTGACAAAATCTGGAAACATTAATTGCCAGCTTGCAGGAAGAAAGGTCAAAAATGGTTAGAGCTACAAGCAAAATACAGTATTCCATCTACAGCACACTCTTAGCAGAAAAACTCTCAGAAATCTTGCATTTCTCCAAAGTACACAATTCAAGCCCTCAAGCACTTCAGCCTGCTCAGCAATGATAAAGGTTTGAGCTTTTGCTGTCGCCTTAAAAACAATTATCTCTAACAAAAATTCCATTCCATGTAAAGCCATAGATATTACTGATCCGACACTCTGAAAAGGCCTCTTAACTTCTCTTTACACAATTGCAGCAACTACAATACTACACTAAGAGCCAGAAGCAACATCTGCTAAGTTGCAATCCTTCCCAACATTTTCAATGCTTTAATGATTTCATTTGGCTTGTTTTCTATCAAAGGTTCAGCCTCTGTCACTCCAAAGTACAAAAGAGCATTTGCTGCTTTTAGCAACAGCTGCCTAACTACCTTCAAGACTGTTAGTTGGGACAAGAAAGAAAAACCACGAACAACCAAGCCTCAAGCAAAGAAATTTAAAATTAATATATATTAATTGTATAAGACAACCCCTGTCTCAAACAATATAATGAAAACTATGGAAAAGCTTGAGGAAATTACCAATAAACCATATACCTAAGATCAGGTATCTAGGTCTGAAACAGAACAAGAACACAGGTTTCCCAATATGAACTTCACAGTCCTATTAATTAGACCAAAGAAATCTATTCATAAACTTTTGGGACATGCAAACAAACCTAAAAGAACTGTCAGTTATTTGCTCTTTATTCTACCTCTATCACCAGAGGTGAGGTTTCCTCCCACACACATACACACACGTCATTTCCTCCATATACTAGATTTCAGCCATTAAAATTAACAGATTATATTGAATAGATGTGCACTTTTTAAACGGTTAAAAATATTAACCACATTAATGTTAAGTGCAATTTACTGCAAGGTAGCACTTCTGGCCAAAAACCCTTTTGCTAATAAGGTTGGGAGATTCATACCATGTAAGAATAAACTAATGAATACAATTCAGATAGTGCTTTAACTCATTCAGTAGCACCATGGTGTAAATCCTTAATACAGTTAAATGCAAAAGACAATCAGGAAAATTAGCACTTGGAGTTGTCAGTTTCTCCAAGTTTTTGTAGTGTTATATCAGAAAGAAAGCTGGAGGAACATTCGTGAATTGTACTTAAAAACAACATTTTGGATACCAGGAATGAGTCAGCATTCATTAGGAAGATTTTTGGGTACCAGACCACTATCAGGACCACTGTGTATTTTCATATTTGTATTCCATCACCTCCAAAACTAAGTACTGAGAGAACTGATCCTTCTCATGATGCATGAGCTATGCTAGGCTGGATGAAAAAAGCAAACACACACACACATTTCTGCAACAAAAGATGCACTTCCTGCAACATCCAAATCACCTGTAAAAATAAAAAGTGGTGATCAAAGCAAGCAGAATTTTTTAAATTACTACAATACCAAGGGGGGGGGAGTTTAAACTCAATTCATTTAAAACTCCACTCCCTTGGAACTTACTAGCTCTGAAGGGAAAAAAAAAAAAAGAAAAAGAAAAAAAAGATGAAACTTTGGCTTCTGCAGAAATCAAAATTAATGAGAATATTTGATAATTATTTGCAAGAAAAAAATAGGTAATATTTTTTTCTGAGTGAAAAAAATTGCCAGTCTCTCAAGGACAGAGTTAAGAAATAACCTATTAGGTATTGTAAGCCTCTGAATCAATTTCCAACTTCAAATCTTCACTGAATTTTCCCCAGCTCTTGTTGTGAGTTACCTATTTACACTGCATAATAAAAGTTGTTTTTCAGCACAGTACACTTTATTTATCCTGTTCCTTCTGTCTAACAAAATATACTTTAGCCACACACTGCAGCACGTAGCTTTCAAATATAGAAGATAAAGGTCTGGCAAAGCTAACAACTGATTTTTAGTTTTGTCTGACCAGTTGACATTTCAGTTGGCAGGTCCCCCTGATCCTTCCATCCTGCAATATTCAGCCTTCTGTCTAAAAGGAGCTATTTATTATATGCAAATATAACTGGACATTTCTGTAGCACCCAAGTTACATATATAACTTGCTTAATACAAATCAGAAACAATATATATTCAATACTTTTACATTTACAGACCAAGTTCAAGACTCAGTCTGTTCCCAACATGCATTTTCATAGAAAAATATACCAGCAGTTTTGGAAGTTCAAAGGGTAACAGTCAACTTCTGTTTTATCACCCACCAGGTTTACATCTAAGATGACTTACAAAAATATACTGTATCACTACAGGAAAGTTTTTTTCCTTTGGTCTTGTAGAACCAACGAGACACTAAATTTGCAAGTGGAAGAGACCTGACTTCTGCAGCAGAGCAAAGGTGCTAGATTTCCAGCTGTGAACTCAGTTAACTTTAGAACATCCTGCAACTAATCTTCTCCAGACCTCATCACCAAATAGTATGTGGCATTACTTTGAGCTACAGAGTACTTACCCTATGCATCTCTTAAGAACTACATTTTAGGAGGTGCATTTTAAGAGATGGAGAATATATTTCACTCAAGCTCTCAAGGACTGAAGAACTTTGCTGTTTAACAGCATTGCCATTTCCAAAGCAGCTGTATGCTAAGTAAGCACCATGCAGCAAAAACAATGCATTATTAAATACTACTTTAATGGTTATCTGCAGAGTCCTCAAAATCCTGCAGCCAGAACTGAAGCTGAAGTCCACTGAATTCTAGAAAATAAGTTAGAAATAGGAAATCTATACCTTCCAGTTTCAGACACAGAAGCTCCTCTCCAAGTAAGAGGAGCCATCACCTCAGCTTTCTGCAGAAAGAATGGTGCAGACCAGCTTGAAGGTAGAAGGTCTGCTGCTCTCCAATACCTGTGTTCCAGGCATCTCTTGGAGAGTTACAGAATTGTTAAGCAACATCACTTGCTGATTCTATGGAGAGCATCAGTATTCCTCAATTTGCCATTCCCTTTTTCACCACATTTCTTGAAAACACTGAATCTATGACAACATACTTATATGAACTTCTTGCAAAAAACACTCATATTTGAGAATGTTCTAAGATTACAGAGGTATAATTTTAGACATATGTTATTACTTCCAGAACAGTCCATAAGTTTCAAGACTATGGCATTACAAACACAACCACTTTTGCTGATTTGGAGTTAGCTACATTTGTACAAAGATCACGTAGTCCTACATGCTGGTAAGGTGACCGCAAAATAAACAAACCCCACCAAATTTCAAGAGGAACCTTCCTATTAATTTCAAAGCATTTTATCACCCAAATGTAGATCAAGCTAAAATAACAAACTGGAAGAATGTATGTTATGAATTTAAAAACCTGTGCTCAGGTAACTGTTTTATTTCCTCAAAATTATAAACCTTCCCTTGTGGAAAGTGTCTGTGCATGTGTGTGTAGGTATTCCAAACAGCTAAGCATATAAAAACCATTTATAAATCAAACTAATATTTTGCTTATTTAAGTCTGTTTCTACACTTATGTATTCAATTTAGAGATTTACAGGTCAGCAGTGCAGCAGCTGCAACATTACAGTAGACTGGAGTTAGAATAGTTGATGGTTGAGCACTATTTGATGAGTGTAACTGATTTATAATGGAGATAAGCACCGATAAACCAAATTAATAGAATCTGTGGAAATTAATATGTCTTTCTTCCCAGAAAAATAAAATTCTGCATATAGTAATTTTTAATCGGAGAATCTTTACAATAATATTAAAAAACTGAATGTGAAAGAAATGGTTATGCAAATTTACATATAGGAGATAAACTCTTCACAGAAGTCTTTTTCTTCACCAAAACGAAAAACCCCTAATCAATTAGGGGTAGTTCTCACTTGTTTTGAGAAAGCAAGTGCTAAAGTCTTAGATGGAAGACAGCATGTACCTCAGTTTAAGTAATTCAGTACTTTCCAAGTTAGCTGTGGAGATGCTCATTACCGCAGATAGAGAAGAGTCTACAATTTAAAATCATGGAAGGAAGGGCTACTGTCACATGGAAACACCAAGTAAATACTTTTTGGGTTTTCCTTTGTGTTCAGTTAAACAGATGGAAGAGCTGAGTTCTTATTTCACATTTGTCAACATGTGTAGGAAGTCTATAACAACACTGAAATGGATGCTGAAGCAGTAAGCCTTCCTTATGAAGTCCTTACTAACAAATACAGTAGTATGGTCTGCAATATTTAGCTCTTCTCTAGGTATGGTAGTATGACATTTGTTGCAAAGCCTTATAGCTTGGGATATACTTGTTTCCTTAGGCAGCTTATTCAAGCCAGCTGCTGAAATCAAAGCTAACAATATAAAATAAGAGGGTTAGGGAAACCCGTCTCTGTACCATCACTTTCTCTTCCTAGCCACAATTAATTAATATCGTGTTCAATTTAGAGACTGAGATTACGCAGTAATACAAGTCTATTTAAAACTAGTGCTAGGTGCTAGATGGGAAGTCCCCTTAATTTTCCTTCCCCAAAATGCCAAATTTAAAATGCATGCAATGATATAGCTGACACCTCTCTTAGATTCACTTATGAAATATTACCAACAACAACAAAAATTTTCTGGTAGATTTAAGATTACTTTTCTTAACAGGTGCCTTAAGGAGAAGCAAGTCTCCCTTCTTTGTTTACTCATTTTGATTAATTTGTATGTTAGATTCACATTCTTAGCAGTACCAACAGTTTTAACACGTGACAAACAGGAATCACACAGTGGAGTCCATTTCAATTCCACTTGCATATTCTGAATCATCTTCTGGCATTCTAATAGGACAAAGGGTAATGGCTTTGAACTGAAAGTGGGTAGATTTAGGTTAGATGTAAGCAAGAAGTTCTTCACTAAGAAGGTGGTGAGACACTGGAACAGGCTGCCCAGAGAAGTTCAGGATGCCCCATCCCTGAAAGTGTCAAGGCCAGGTTGGATGGGGCTTTGAGCAACCTGGTCTGGTGGAAGGTGTCCCTGCCCATGGCAGGGGGGTTGGAACTGCATGATCTTTAAGTCCCTTCCAACCCAAACCATTCTGTAATTTGATGATTTTATTACTGGTTTTACTCCCTATTGTTTTATCTTATCTGGGGACAGGCACAGGCAAAGAAATAATCTAATATCTATCATCTCTTTTACTTAGCAGAGTAAAAGAGATAGTGTCTCAAAATGTAGGCAGTAATTGTGGAACCCTGTATAATTGACAGTCAACCGTATCCCTTTCCCCTCCATACTTTAATTTTTTTACTAAGCTTGTTAAAAACCTTAAAAACTAAACCGTAAATGATTAAAAAACAAACAAAAAAACCCTCCAAAACAAACAAACAACTTGCTGTAAACTTTGTGGTTCATATTAATGACCTCTACACTGTGGAAGCTGCAGATAATGACGACTTCTCTTTCATAAACACCCTGCCACTGAAACAAGAGCTCACCTTGCCCATACTCTAAACAGGTGTTATGCTAGCTTTTAATAACATTTTTCTTAATCTTTTCATTTTTATTTTATTAAATAAGCTTTTACTGAAAGTTAGGAAAAGCTGGAACTCAAACTCAGCAATATTGTGAATAGGCCTGTAGGCAGAATACAATGAAGTATGATCCTGCCAGCTTACTGACTAAATTAGTCAGCTCTGGACTACCTCCGCTGGCTGTAAATACATCTTTAGTAATTGTTGCTGTATCTGGATAGAAGTTAAAGATGGGTGGAGTTTGTTTGTATCCAAATGACATCTTTATTTAAAACTGAAGTTAAAGCCAAATTTCCTTGGAAAACTCCTGATCATATTTTAGAACTGCATTAGGCTATACAGCACACTAGAATATATTCTTAGAAAATACCCATACGCTGCTGTGCACGAAGTACTACATAAACGCAAACCTGTCTCTCTCCCATTAAGTCACTTGGGCATTAAAAAAAAAAAAAAGCTTCCAGGAGCTGAATTGCTATTAAGAAAAACAATTCTGAGATGACAAACCATAATTCAGTTCTAAACTTCAAAATATATTATGCCAGAGTAGACTTTAATTGGCAAATACACTGGGTAACTTCCCGTGGGTTTTTTGTCAGTTTAGTTGCATGCACCCCCGCATCTCTGAGGCAACAGGAAACATTCTGACCATTAAAATGCTCTCTAGGCTGGTGCCTAAACTACACCGTGCAACTGAAGCTCATGGAGTTTATGAAACTCTGAATCTTCTGATTTATTTTTGGTCAATTACATCTTGCAGCACGTAAACTGTTACAAACACGCAAAAGTGTTCTGGAGCTTTAACAACAGCAGCCACAAGCTTGAAATTATTTCACTTCATATTGAACTAATTGGCTTATGCAGGCCACTTAACTTTGGGATATAAGCTGGGTGCCCAACATAGAGCCTGATTCTCTCTCTGAATTTAATGGGGGACAATGACAGGCTGAAATCCAAAGCTGTGAGTCTACATGTTAAGCTAGTTTATGGTGCAAACAGTACCCTGCAGTCTGATCCAAATTCAATACACTTACATATAAACACATACGCAGCTTTTGGACTAAAATTTTTGTCCTTTTATAGAAGGTCAAGTCAAAGTTTTAATTCAAACTTTAACATGTTGGTCCAACAGGTGTTTAATTAAACTGCATGAGGTTCTTAAGTCTACTTGCACTACTGGTGGGGGAAGTAGAGATAGTAATGCTGTTTCATCATACTTCTTTCACTGAATATTTGATCCAAGTGTCCTCTGTTTAAACAAAACCAACAAAAACCCCACCACTACTACACACAGCCCTTTATTCAGCCAAAAGACCCTGCACAGCCTAGTCAAAAGAATACAGACTGATTTTTATTGCTTCTTATTTAAAAAAAAAAAAAACAACCCACAACAAATCACACAGAGGAAGAATTGTTAATAGCTAGCATTTCCCTTGTACTGGACAATTCCTCATCAGAGCCACACGTACATTAACATGTCCATAAACTAAACTGCATGGAAAACTCTCTCCGAGGGAGATCATTCCTCAGTCCTGTGAACTGTTACAGTTTCAGTGTTATTTATATAACCCAGTTTTATTGAAAAACACTCCTGGTTTTCCAATCCTTATCAGTTTTATCGAGAGTTAGCTTGGTAGACACTGCAGTGCATATGCAACTATTTTAGGTATAAAGCATAACATAATTGTGCACAGGAGCTTTAGCTTTGGAACCTAATCATATAGCAGTTATTTCTGCTTCCTCAATCACTGCAGGCAAGCAAGTTTAAGGCACTGAAAGCCAGGAATAGGTGTTGAGGGGTGGCAAAACCTTACCATTTCTTTCACAGGTAGCCAGCAGAGATCAAATATATTTACAGCATTTAATACAAATGTACTTTTCAACCCTTCTTGAAAATTAAATAACAACAGTTGCCTACGTTAACTTCCTATAGCCCACAAATTTGGACCATGATTAAATCTGGAAGAAACTGTTCCACATAAAGCTGTATACATAGTGAAATGCATTATTGAATTAAAACTGCTGTTAAAGTCTTGTCACCTTATCAGGTAATTCAACCAAGACAATTAACAATAATTATTATAATTTGGCTGTTACCCAACAAGAAGCTAGGTATTATCTTGGTTCTCAACAGATTTCCTGTAAACTAGCTCTGGTGCTCTGAAGAGCTGTCGTATCTTGCACCTCTCTTAAGCCTGTGGCCAAAATAAGTTACATCAGTCATGCTTAGCACAGTACCCACTCTGATTCGGGCTTTGGAGAAAACAGTAACAGATAGAGCAGTAAATTGGTCGGAAAGAATTAACTTTCTTACAAAAAAAGTTGAATGTTTCACATCACTTTCAGAGATTATACTGCTTTCATTATCTTGCCTCAACAGCCTCAAGTGTAATACAATACACATGTAATACAACTCAAACTTATCAGAATGAAATAAACATGAACTTCAGAAAAGTGTGATCCAGATTCTTAGAGCTTAGTACAAATAAAGGAAATGCCAAAGGTCAATGAAATTTGTAAATCAGCTGTTATTTTTGTGAACAAAACATTCACTTCTCACAGGAAAGAAATATTATGATCTCAGTCAGAAAAGAAGCTGCCAGTCAAATTCAACAACTAAAATTTATTTTTTCCTTTGTGAATATTTACATACTACCACATTACATTGTCCTCTTTATTACTCTGCTGCTCAGCTCAAAGTCAATGGTTTATTTCTTGCTGCTTGGAATGTTACATTTCTAAATGGCAAGTGAATTAAAACACAGTACCTCTCCAGAGTGAAACAAGATATGTAGTTAAGAGCACCCTCTAACAGATGGAGAGGAGCTTTACTGACGCAGTACTGTACCTTCGCAAGGTAGCCCACAGGAAACATCACTTTTGAACATAGCCATTTTGAGAGTGAACCCTGCTGATAAGCACAGAGCAGATATAATTATGTGCACTAGTAGCACTCCATAGTAGCAATAGGGACTTGACTTAATGGTGCTTAGAGAGGCAGATGAGTGTGCTGTTGATGCCTTGGGTACCAAGAAAAGAATAATCAGCATTTAACTGGGCTCATAAAATTCAGTTTTAGCTAGGACTTTTCTGTTCTAAGGAAAAGAAGATGGAATACAGACAGATTTTATGACATTAATTAATGTTTCTTTTTCTATTCATCATATGCTATGTAATACATATATCTTTATACACTATCACACAAATTTTCAAAGTAACTGGGAAATCTAACACCATATCGTGCAGTAAGAAGGAAATAACAGAACTAATACTAAAAAGGTTTTTCAGAGTTAATGAGCATATATTCAAACAGAGGTCCACAAATATAATTCTCCTTGTTATAAGCAAGAATTCTGTGCCTTTAAAAATATAACCGTAAAGACAAAGAACCTGTATTTCTAATCACAAAAAGGTTATATTAGGATTCTTGCTGTAAAGTCACTTTTGAAGAAAGATGTAGCATTCTTTAAAAGCAGAGGCAAGAATATTGTCATCATAATGTATGGGTCCTACAAAAAGGATCTTCATCCCACAGTCACATTTAATTTGCAGTAGAACCCCACAGTCTCAATCAACCTAAGGGAGCATGTAATTAAAACCCCATACTTTTAACTGTGTTTATTAAATATAGTCCTGAATAACTGAAGGCAAAAAAAGTGTAAGTAAGGAAGAGGCATTTGTTGTCTTTCTATAAAAAGGCAGAGCTCATTAAACACTGTTCTCGTATGCCATGCATCACATCTGTACTCTCAGGCACTATTTAGTCTATTTGCAAGAAAATAAAGTTATACAGGACATGACAGCTTCCAATGCAGATGAGAAGGCAAGGAATATACTCAGTATTATCACTCTTAGATAGGACATTCCTAATGTCATCACATCCTTTTGAAATGAAACACATTTGGAAGGTAAGGTTTTGTCTAAGACTAAGAAGATAATTTACATGGACTCATTTCATTTCAAAATCCTAGTATGAATGAAAAATTACACAGTAGAATGGGACTTCATTATAGTGTTTACCTGCTGAATGCTTTCGATACATACAGTTTGAGTACTGGTGACCAGCTGTCAGAAAAGCTCCTCAGGAAATGCAGTTTTGACACTGTTTGACCTGAACCAGCTCAGTTTTGTAAACACCTGTTTACAAGTGTTTAAAAAGCTTGGAACTTGGCAGTAAGCCACATGAAATCAAGCACAGTGGTTTATACTAAGAATACAGTATGTATGATGTTTTCAAGACTTAACAGTTGGAGTTAATTTCATTACTAGCTTAGACATGGAGGTACTGACAGTTTCTGTCATACCTTACTTAGATGACTGACTACAACAGAGAATAGAGGAAACCTAATACAGAGTTTGGCAACTGTGTAACAGTTAACTGTGCTAGATAGGGTTATTCCTTATTTATTCAGTTACTTTAAGCCTATTATTCACATCATGTAATACTGCATAACTGAATGACTGCTAATAAGTGTAGCTGAAGGGTAATCATCCTCTGGAAGATGCTTTATTTGAACTCACATTTGACACAGTACATCACGCCCTTGTAGTACTGACATAGTGTTAAATGTTAGACTTTTTTCAAACTTGTTGCCTATAGAGATACTGTACTTGTGTTGTTCATTTTAATGTCACCATACATACTTTCTGCTTTATAGCTTCTTACTTAAGTGAAGATGTAGCAGACTAATAATTTTTACAAATGGCAAGGACATCTTTAAACCAGAAGTATTTATTGAGGAAGCTTTTCTTGCAAATTTACCTCTCAATAAAATGTTGATTAGTAGATGTTTCTTGAATACTACACAAACAGAAGAGAAATATGAAGTCAGAGTAGAACTTGTTTACAGTACTCTCTGATTTTAGAACTAATCTGCATGATTGAGATAAACATGTTAACTGCATTTACACCAAGAACAGGCTGATGGTAGATTTTATGGTAAGTCTTGAGAAGGCAAGTAGCAGACTTCAGCATTTGAAACTATTTGGTATAGGAAATGCATCAGTTCAATTACTTTGGAAAAAGGCAATTTGAATTTAAAAGCATTGCTCAGTTGAGAATCTAACTCTTCTCCCATTTATTATAAGATGCACAGAAGGTTTTTTTAGCATTGACTAGTGTATTGATTAATTTCTAAAATTCATGCTTCAGACCTAACAAATTGCCTTAGCCTGAGGCATCCAGAAAATACAGCAAATTTTCTCAAGCAGTTCATTACACACATTCTATCCAAAAAATTCTAGGTTCCTTTCATTTGTACTCAAGTTTTTCACTCAGGTGCCCAGAATAACGATGATGTAGATCAGGCATCAGTAAGTTACTTCAGACCAAGGCTGGCAAGATGCAATTTAAAAGAATGTTAACTGAGCACCTGGAATGCAAAACAAGAGGTACATAAAGAACAAAGTAAAATATTGTTGTGTTAAGAAGGAAGAGTTGGAAACTTGCTGAAGGCAGAGAGGTCCCAGCCATTATAGATCTAGGGAAGTGAAGGGCACACCACATCCATTTTCACAGGATTTCTATCACAGAGTATGACAACGCATCAGAGAAATGTCTGTGGCAAAATATTAACATACATTTTACCTAAAGGGAGCAGGAAATGAAACGCAAGGATTTCAGGTCATGTAAAACAAACCTTTCAGTGCTGTGTTTAATGATACTCAGATGTAGAAGTACATCATATTAAAATGAGTCACCTGACAGATGCAACGTGTACTGCAACTGTGTTTTCATTATACTGCACTTTCAATTATATACTCATTACAAAACAAACACCGTCTCAAACAAGGTTGCTCCATGAAAAGAAGCAACACTGATGCAAGTTACTGGCTTGAGAATCCAATTTGTTTTAACACACTAATGCTGAATAGGTCATGTGAGCACTACGTACATTAATATCATCCTGAGTGGCATGATGTAATCTTTACTAAGTGGGAAAAGCAAACTTCATCACAGAGTGGTAAACCTTTGGCTATAAGCACACTACTAGAGAAGAAAAAAAGATTATTATTTTTGTATTATTACATTAAGCATATTCTGGGTTAGTATGTTTGTTCCGTCCCCAGAAATCAAGAGTTCTGTTAACTACAATAATTGCTGTATTTTGTGATGACCCGAAAATAGAAGTTTTCCCATACACTTTCCACTAAAGACCAAGTTTAAGTCATAAGCTTTAAGACACAAAAAGTTAAGGGCATAATTATTTCTGGAAAAAGCAATGGAGACAGAACCTTGGGAGGTGCTCTCAACAGTAGCTGATGTTACAAAGCACTAATATTCTCCAAATATCTTTTTACTTTTTATGAACAGTGCAAATGTTGTCCATCAAATCCAACAAAAAAAGTTTCAGATCATCGCAGCACGTACCGATTTGCACTTTCAAAGTCAATTTTCCAGTTAAAAAACAGTAGCAAGGTTAACAAAAAAATTTGTTCATAAATGAATGTGTTGTTTTACCAAGATTAAGAAAGAAAAAAATACAAGCTGGACAACCAAGACTAACTCTGGAATCAACCAAAACTAAACAGTAGCCAACCCAGGATGAAAAGCACAGCATGTATATTTAAAATTGCATAGATTCCGTATGCCGTCAGGAGGATTCGGAGACCTAGACTATTTGCAGCCTGATATGCATTCACAAATTCATAAGTTCTCTTTAAACTTGGTTCTGAGACTGGCAGACCAAAAAAAAAAAAAAAAAAAGAAAGAAATAAAAGCATTTCCTGACAGATTTAACAAAGTTTATGTACTTGTCTGCATCAAGTTGAGAAGTTCCACTTTCTGTGATCTGATGCCTTTTCTGAGGGCTGGCAACTTGATGATCAGCAGATAATCTTCCTTCCTAGTCCAGGATACTACTGATTATTACTAAGAGCTAGCACTAACTTCAAGGATGCATGAGCAAAGACAATTTCTTCCTCATTTAGTTATAGAAAGAGCTGTTGATTTATGTTTTCAGAATCCAGTTATAAAACTCTATATGGTTACTGTGACTAAATTGGTATTATAAAATGTCTAGTTTACTCCTTCACCATCTCTACACTAGCAAGCTGCCTTTTATCAGTGTTCTTGAATTACAAAGAATTTGGACATCATTCTTGAGGTAGCAGTATGTCCTCAGAAAACAAGTATATCCTTAGCAAAGCTAGCCATGTGGCAGTCTGTCATTGTTGCTTATGTGCCACTAATGG
The DNA here is from genome assembly GCA_027564655.1 of Leptodon cayanensis. Classification (NCBI taxonomy): domain Eukaryota; kingdom Metazoa; phylum Chordata; class Aves; order Accipitriformes; family Accipitridae; genus Leptodon; species Leptodon cayanensis. The sequence goes on along the minus strand of JANXJC010000040.1, from coordinate 18,102,273 downwards.
AAGTGCAAACAAGTGTGACTGCCAAAGAAAAAAAAAAAGAAAAAGAAAAGGAAAAGGAGCTGAGAAGGATATAGGTTTCTACATGTAGATTAATAAGTGTTCATTTTGGGATATACAAGCATGGATTCGGGCCTACTTTAAATTATCTTCAAAGCACTTCATCCTCCTTTACTCTGCATGTAGTTTCAAATTTCTCTGCCTAGTAGTAAGTAAGATATGCTACCATTCACAAAAAGCCATTAATCTGGTTTTGCTACTGCTGGTTAGTCAGGCAATTGAAATTCAAAGTTCAAATTCAGTAGCACTCTACTTCAAAATGAGAGCTACAGCCTGAACAACAAATTCTGGTCAATAACTGCTGCAGTTGTAATGTTCTGTTCCTAGCCATGTATTTCTGTGTTTGACATACTCTGATTTTTTTTTTTTGGGGGGGGGGGG
>JANXJC010000040.1:18052664-18093952 GCA_027564655.1 Leptodon cayanensis | reverse complement strand
CCCCACCCCCCAAAAAAAAAAACCCACAAACCTTTCTGCATGAGTAAATCAATTCCTTTTTTTTATGCAATTTTTCATGCAACTAGCATACAGGTTATATGTATGTGCATGTATAGAGAAGCTTCGTAGAGCTTTCTGTAAAAGCTATTTGAAAGGGTTTTAATTGTTGTTGTCTTCAGAGATTGTTACAGCTATGTTCAGGGACGCTTTTTTTTATTCCACTACATCACAATCTCCCATGCACCACGTTCTTGTGATTTGTTTTTGTGCATCTTAAATCTTTCTGAAGTTTTGCTTTCCCAGGCTATTACCACAGGCAGCTAGCAGGGGAGCAGTTTTTATCAACCACCGAGGTAGCTGTAAGTGGAAAAAAAAATACAATGACTGTTCCTGTCTCTGTTTTAGAGGTTCTTCAGTATTACCAAATTTCAGAAGGAATGGTGCCATATAGATTGTGTTTCTGTTCTCACTGATTACTGCTTAATGATCATTACCTCCTATGTACAGACCAAAACATTCTTCAGAAAAGGCAGTAGCACTCACTGTTGCTTGTCCTCACTAAAGCTGGCACTCAATTAACAAAGATTATGGTGTAAATAAGAGTTTCTGATGTTTTCAAACATATGAAAATACTCCAATCCCTTTGTCAATGTCATTTGACTGCAAGTGAAGAAAATGACAGACAGAGGGAGTGCCAATTCTGAAAATCTCTAACCTGATTTTAACAAATGTGCATACAATAGAGTTCACCTACTCTTGGAACATTAAAAAAAAAAAAAACGGGGGCGGGTCTTAAGGGGCCATTTCTGTGTGGGTAAGATAACTGTTACAATGATGTGTGGTTATATAGATCAGCCTTCAGGAGCGTTCCATTGTACTGCGTCTACAGTACACTTAGTATAACATGGAGTGTATTCTTTTTACATGCTAAGTGTTTCTTTCAATTTGTCGTCAGCTGCGCAACGTTATCTTTGTTTGTGAGAAACACAGTTGAAAACCGATAATTCAACATGACAAATTATTGAAAGACTGGCTGTTTTTTTTGTTGTTGTTCTTTATAATCGATGTTCCTGTTACATGAGATTTCATACTGAATTCGGTTTTGCCCTGAGGTTAGTGGATAATATTCTAAAAGGGTTTTCATAGCCTGTATTTTAGGAGATAGGGGTGTTACTAGAAGCCACTCCCTAAAGAAGGAATACATGCAGTGCATTTATTAAAAGTGAATGGTATTTAAGTTAGTTAACCATCAATACACCTGAGAAATTTCTCTTTACTGCTCTTTGTAACCAGAATTCACAGTCTGCGGTATGTTACTTTGTATTTGGTTGAAGATTTTCCCCATAAAATCCTTCTATGCGGGTGTGTGCTGCTGGTGAGAAGTTTCTGTTGGATGTATGAGTGGAAGGTTATAAAGCTCTTCTGTACAAGAGTAATCAGGGATAACAGTATGGCCACGAAGAGAGTGATATTTGGGACCAGTTTTCTGTTTTTCTTAGGGATTCATGGGGGCATTTATTGTACAATGTGGTATTCTGCACAGCTTTCTCTTTTGTTGAAGATTTTAGAAATTACAAAATCCAATTGTACTTTTGTACTGTTTTCTTGTCTTGTAATACACTTTGAATTAAAGTGCTTTTTTAAACCAATGACTTTTAGCTATGGTACCTGTATGTAGCCTGAACAGGCAACAATTAATTTGTCAATTCCCTTTCATATTTAGGTTTTTTACTAAAAAACAAAACTGTAGTAAGATATCACAGAGAACTACCTGAAAGAGGATCTGATCTGCTGCTTGATCATTACATTAATTTTTTTGTTTGGAGTTTTTTCATAGTATTGCTTAAAAAACCCTTTCAGTTTATTTGAACTTAATTTCGGATACCTTTGGAAATGAGATCCCATTGCCCTATGCATTAAATGACATTTTGAAAGTCCTGAAGTGCTCAGAAATTACTTCAGGACATAGTGTGTACTGAGGACAATCATGGAATACTTCAGAATTGAAGGGACCTCTGAAAATTGCCCAGTGGAACCCTCTGCTCAAAGCAGGGTTACCATCAAAGCTCATCCAGGTTGCTCAGGGCTGTTTCCAGTCAAGTTTCAAGTATCTCCGAAGGTGGGGATTCCATAACCTCTTCAAGTAGCTGACCACTCTTGTTGTCAATTATTTTCTTATGACCGGGAAAAAATTTCATTGTTGCAGTTTCTGTCCACTAACTCTTAAGCTGTTATCTCTCCTTACCTCAGAGAAAAGTCTGTCTCTCTCATGTCTGTAACTCCCATTCACTAGTGGAAGACTGAAACTAGCTGCTTCTTTTGCCAGCTCTTCTTTTCTCCAGGCTAAACACACCCAACCCTTTCAGGCTTTCTTCATACTTCCTGTACTTCAGTCCCCTAGCAATCTTTGTGGCCCTCCACTGAACTCACTCTCTCTTGTCATGAGGGGATCTAAACCTGGTCTAAGTCCACAAGATGCAGCCTTGAAAGTGCTGAACAGAAAGGGAAGAAACTCGATTCTTGTATATAGCAACAAACCGATACTAAATGGCAATAGAAAGCTCACAGTATCTAGGGCACTAGTTACATCCAGTGATCTGTCTTGATCTAGCCGGTGTTAAAGCATGAAAACACAGAATATTGAACTTCACATGAGTCTGTGTTAAGGCTCATAAAATCATTTCTGTTCCCTAAATGATCTAAACATGTCCATGAATGGTAGCTCTTGTATGTTTCTTCCTTCATCTTGTGTGCGGGCTGTATAAGGATGGACAATTGCAAAACAACCAAGGATGTGTGTGAATTTTTTTCTTTTGGTAACTATGTATATAAGTGGACCATGAAAACGGGATAAAGCCCTATGTGCCCATTAATGGTGTATTTTGTTTATTTTAGTTGCAGTGAGTAAAATGAATCTTGATTTCTTTCCTAGACTCTATAAAGAGTGGCTACTTTGAGTGATACTTCAACATCAGTGGAAAAAATGTGATTTCAGTTTTATTAAAAAAACGCTAATTTGGGATGCAAATACAGTTTCTGGTTCAGCATTATAAGTGATCCTATTTACACAGAGAAATGCAACAGATTTTTTTGTTCTTAATGTTATTTAGATTGAAAGGTATTTCTAATGCATCATTTGCTCCATTGTTCTGCATCATGGCAGGCTTGATGTAATTATTCCTACCTTTCCTTCAATAGTAGCTTAGTAGAAATAGAAAAGTTCCTAGAAAAACTAGCTGTACAATCTCCTGTGGCAGCTTGGTCCATTGCTTACTTTTCTCAATGTTATCTCTGACTTTAAATAAGATATGTAATGACAATGTGCTCAAAGAAAAATACTGTCAGAACCTAGCTCATTCCAAGGAAGTGATCTTATTTTCTATTTTGAAGTCCTCTAACTTGTCCTGTCCCACCACTTAGAATGATCTGCTCTTGATAATTTAATAAGCAGTGATAATGAAGTAATTTGGTAGTAAGAGCATAATGTTTTCACCAGTTTACTAGTACAGGTTGCTATCCCTGCCTTTAAGATCCATGTTTCAGACATGCTCTTTGTGAGTGATGACTTGGACCACACATTTTCTTTTTATACGTTTGCTGGAACTGAAGAACGCTTTTGCGTTGTGAGAGGATATGCCGCTAAACTTCTCCAAGGTAAGCTGCAACTTGTTGCTTTTTTATCTAGATACATGTTGATCCTTTGTGATAGACTAGACTATTAAAAAATTAACTTTGCTTTCAGCTTGACTGTGGTTATCGTTGCTTGAAATCTTTTAACATGATTTTAACTTTATTTTCTTTCATTTCTATACCAGCAGTGCTTTTTGTTCACGTACCAAGTGATCTGGAGATTTCATTGGTCATTTCAAGGTTTTTTAACAAGATGGTAGGGGATACTGTTGCAAATTTTGCTATTTAGCAATGATGTTTTCTGAGATGGAGTTCAGGTTTTGGTGAACACTGAATAAAAGCATGCAGTAAGTGAATAGGATTAGTTTTTTGGCAGGGAAACCTTTGAAAGAGGAAAAAAAGATCCCAGCGGCAGTGGGAACATAAAGAATTTATGTCCTGTGTCCTGTGTGTTGAGAATTTAAAGAGAAAGGTCAAAAATCTAGAATAAAGAACTTTTGCCATTTAACTTTTGCGAGGTTTCATCACTGTAAACATACTGATTGGGCTTTTATGATACAATTACTAAGTGTATGAAATAAGTACTGCTTTGGTCATCTTTGCAAATCTTTGCAAGTGGTGCAAGGCTTAGCGTTATAAATCTTTTAGTTTCTGTATCAGATTGTACCACGATCACAGTGGCTTGAGATTTTGAGAAAAGATGAAGTATAGCATATGTCTTAAGAATTAGTCTGCTCTCTCTGTCATGGGACTCAGCCTTGGCAGGAAGATGCTATGGGATACATAAATCAGGAGAGTAACCTGTATGTCTCCTGATTTGGTATGCTAGAATACTGCTGTCTCTGTGGTAATGTGTTCTTTAATGCTTCATTGAACTTGTTCTAAGAGAAATGAAAATGCATGTGTTTGACACACTTGTGTAGTTGGTTGGTTGATCAAAATAGATTTTTCTTAGCATTTTTTTCTCACTCATCTTTTCATGGGCATCATTATCCATTACTTAAAATTATTCTGAGAACAATGTCTGAAGCTTCTTTCCTAAACTTATTTGAATATGCCTGTATAATCTACACAGAGCAGTGTCCTTTTGGACATGTGATAAAAAATTAATAGGACTTCAAATTTTTTAACAGTTGGCTCCAGCTGCTGGATTTCTTCCTGTATTAAAATCACTTAAAATCTCTTTTCAATTCTGTTCAGAAGGCAAATTATCTATGAACGGTAGATAAAGTAGAACTGGCAGATCTAGTATTTCTTGATGAGATGTGTGTGTATTAAAATATGCAGTTCTCTGAGGCAACATATAAAAAACCCATGCATAATCTATTATAATGAGATTCCAGAAAGTACCATTCACCAGGGCTGAAATGTTTGGAAGTGATATGAAGGAATGTGCAGTGCAGGCCTGGCTTGAGATGGAAGCCCGACTTATGTGAAATTAGTGTGGGAGTTATCTGTGTTGTCCAGGACAAAATATACCTGTTACTATTGACACTATGTGTATTACAGTATGGGAACATTGTCCTTTTTTTTTTAGTTAAAAAAAAAAAAACAGAAAACATTGAGCCCTGTTTTACTAAATATCACAGATACACGCTGTAAAATCACTGTAGTAGAGATAGTCTCTCTTTGTATGTTTTTCTTTCCAATACAATGTGATAGAAGGTAGGAGAGGGAAGAATATTTTTATTACCAATATTTTGGAGGGGAGAGGAAGGCTGAAGGATATTTACAGAATTTGTCTAGCATTAGGCAAATAGTCTGACAGGACAATGAATAATTTTTAAAATCCCTGTTTTCACAGTATAAAAGCAGTATAGTTCCATAATCTGCACACTTTAAAATTTTGAATAAGATAGAATGATGTTATAAGAGGAATAATTATTTAGCTCAGAATTGCACTATCCTTTTCAATAATAATTTATTTCCAAAATATTTGAAATTGTTACATGATGATAAGTAGTACCCTGTTGTTGCCTCACAGTTACTATTATATTACTAGTAGTCTGTTAATTAATCCATCTTTTCAAATAGTCTGAATCTCTGAGCAACTTTTAAATAGTACTTAGGACAAGATGGGTACATGCTGTGAATGTAGAACTTCACAGGCAAATTAAACAGATACCAGGATATAATTATGTCAGAGAGTCCAGCAGTAAGAGTTGTGGCCCTGAATAAACCAGGAATTCAAGAATGCAAATGAGAGACTTGCTAAATGGGCCACCTAAGGCAGCTGATGATAGGTAAATGAAGGGAGACATGTTTGAAATATGACTTGTATCTTGAGCGGGGGTGGCCTTCAGCTTGCAGTTGGTGTCCCTGTGTGGCTGGACTCTTAAGCCCCAAACGCCTCTGTGGGCCGACATGTTTGAGTCTTCTATTTAGGCATACAATTAAAAACTGCCTTCTTAGAAATACAAATTGGAAGCGTGACTGACCAAAGTAGAAAGCTCTCTGCCTTTTTTTGTTATAGTGCAATGGTTAGATTACACACCTAGGAAATCCAGGAGATTCAAAGTCTGTTGCAGCCATCAATCAAACAGTAGGTTTAAGCAGTTAATAGGTACAAACAAGAATTACAATCTCCCATTGACATCAGGAGAGAAAGTCAGTTGGTATGTTGTGTACTCATGATTTAGTTCCAATCGATATGAACTGATACTCACCTGGAATAGGGTGGCAAAAGCTGTTGTTTTGGTTTTGTTGAAGTTTGCTAATTCTTAGATAGATATTTTACTTGTCACAAAGGGGGAGAAGAGATGGTTCTAATTGGAAAACACGAGTGTGAGCCCACAATAATTGTTAGGACGTCTCAGACACAGATCTATTATCACAGTGTATTTTGAGCTGAGTATTATAGCTAATGTATGATCTAATTATTTTTAGAAGAGACTTTCGGCTTACTTTGACTTCATGTTACTTGTTGTTCTAAGTACTTTTTTATTAAATTGCATGGTAGTAACTGGGCTTAAAGTTTGTCAAATCACACATGGAGCTCACTCTTGCCCCCTGGATAATCATACTGCTGAGGTTTTTGAGTAACGTTCAGAAATATCTCAATAGGCTGTCATGTTTCAGAGGAGAGGAAACAGTATGTGGAACTTCATCTTCCATTGCCATTTATTTCATTTTAAATAGCATCTAAGAAACAAATAAAAGGAATTACAAAGGATTCTTCTTGGGTATGCAGTATCACAAGATATGCTAAAACACTTGGATATGTAATTTGGAGACTCTGGATAGATAGAGCTTTTATACATCTTATCTATATCTTATAGATGCCATTTATTAATATTAATAATAAAACTAAGCATAAAATTCTTATAAATTTGTCTTCCTTGTTTATAATATAGTTGTAGAATGTTGAAGGTACAGGGTTTGAGTGCTGAATATTGTTTTTTGTCACTTCAGAAATTCTTTATCTTATCTCATGTATATGAGTAGATTTAGTGTTGCAGCAAATCTGGCTTTCAGGTCTGGTTTTTTTTTGGGGGGGGGTTAAGTGGGCATGAAGGTATTTGTAGCATTATTAAGAAGAACATACATGTGAAATCTACAAAGAATCTGCCTGTAAGCAGAAAACACATTACATGTTGTCAACATTGATACCTGTCCTTTAATACAAATTTGGGTTGAATAAGAAACTAGATACATGGTTTTATTTGAGTTTCTGAATTTCCCTGCCAGTGAAGCAGTAATTGCCTTCATTGCAGGTAAATGGTAGTTGTACTGTTCAAGTTAACTAGGTTCTCAGTGGATACGTTGTGAGAGGCTCAAAACTGCTAGCATCAACTCGTCAGACTTTTGGCACAATATTGCTGGCATTTTCTGTGAGTACTGTTGAAGTCACCTTGTGATTTGAAATGCTACTTAACTTTTAAATGACAGCATATAATTAATACAAAAGAAAACTATCTGCTGTCTTTATAATACAGCCATTGTATCAGTGTTAGAACTAGTAGAAGAATCACTCATTTCATACCATGCCCATCATTCTCCCTTTTCCCCCTTTTTTGCCTATGTACTTGCTTGTGAGTTGCTGCTGTTGCAAAAATTAACCCTTATTTATTTGTTATTTTAAAAGATAACTGCAAACTGTAATCAGATAAATAAGTAGAACAGCAATTACTGGGGGAGCTGAGTAACTGGCAGCACTTAAAGGAGGAAGACAAGTAAATATATCAAAACAAAAAAAATCTTTTTTTGTTGCATGTGCCTCAAGGTGTCCATGGCCACAGTTGGCATTGACTGAAATGCCTTTTATCATTCTTAAACATAGTCCTACTGTAAGCAATCAATATCTGGGTTGGGGGGACTTGTCTTTTTGACAAAAACTGTAAGATTGATTATCTGCATCAGTACTATTTTTAGCAATAATTCATCAAGGTTGTACAGACACCTTGATGTCTGTAATAATATTAACACATTTGAGCCTCCCCTCTAATCTCTATCACAGTTAATCTTGCTTTAGTCTTTTACAACTTGGGAAGAATTAACATATCGAGGCAAATGAAGCAAGAACTGGGTATGTTGATATGTCCTCAAATTCATACAAACCATTTAGCATCTCTTAATAACAACCAGAAAGTCCCTGTGCAACACAGGCATGTTTTTTGCAGATCTAGCTGGTTAGAGCTATATGGTTTGCTGAAGTCTATTGTTGTATGAGACAGCACTTTGCTGTAAAGCAGATGCTATTCCTAGTTGAAGGAAGTAGCAGAGTCCTCTTAATGGATATCCCTCCTGTTTCTTAGGATAGTTCTTGCTCCACTGTCTTCCTTCTTGTCCATTCGTTCCCAGAAGCTAAGAGAAAGGAAAACCCTGGGTTTTTCTGAAGTGCTGTTGGAGGGCAGAGGGGACTGCTTTTTGCTGGATGGCATTAAGAAAGGATGATCTGGATCCTAGAAAAGGATGGAGATAACAAGGCTGCTTGGAGAACATGTTGGGAGCAGTCTTGCAAGGTCTAGAAGGGAATAAGAGGGGTTTTTTTCATTGAAGTGGGGAAGGAGGAGAAAGTCTTAGGAAAGAGATTAATAGGATAGGCTGTGGAAGAGAAATACAGACTATTAAACCAATCATAATCTTCTGAAGTTTCTTATATTCCCTCTGAGTCTGATTTACTCTTATTTAATAGAAGCTCATTGGAACTCCTTTGTGCCTTTGTGTCATATCTTCCATCCACTATTATCACCTGAATTTCCATGACCGTCCAAGACTCCTCACACATGAAAATCACTAAGTGCTCCTACTCACTCCCTATAATAACTGTTCACGTTCTCCAGTTGCCTTTGAATTTTGCGTAATTGCTTAGGTTCCCTGAGCCCTTATTACACAACTGATAGCCCCTTTATTTTGAAGGGAACATTCTGTCATTCATTTTCAACTTCTACTTCTTATGGATCTTAGAAGAAATAAATAGAACTTGCTACAATTAATAGTAACAAAATCATGTGGGCTTTTTTGCTTCCACTGAAAGAATTTTTTTATACTCTTAATGACTCAAGACTCACAAAATTTGTTGAGTAATAGGAGCAAAAGTATAGTATCATTTCTGAAAACCTGTCTTATAAAGATGTATCTGTTCTCTTCTCGTCATGAAAAAGGATTTTTAGCTTCCTTTTTATAATTATAGAGATTGGAAGGCTCACCAAAACCTTCACCAGAGTGTAAATCAGTGCATTAGTAATTTGCCATTCATACAATGGTATTTTATTTCAGATTTTATTTCTGAAGTGGTGGAACTCTAATTTCAGCTTCATGAAGAGTAAGAAATTGATACACAGTTGCATTCACTGGATGATCAGTATGACTCCACTTTCTTTCCAGCTCCAGTGATCTCATCCCCATCACTAACACAACAACAAAAATAACCAAAAAGCTCAAATGGCATAGGCCTTCTTTACCAGACAGATACAGAGTTGCAGGTAATGACCTATTCATTTTTTTCAGATGAAAGGAAATATTTACATAACAACGTAGTTTTACTTAGATTTCAATTGAGAGTTGAGAGTTTGCATTAATTTCAGTGTCATTAGACCAAATGTCTAAAGGATGAAAAGTGTCTACTATTTTTTGACTTTCAGAATGAACAGCTGAAGTATAAGGGAAGAAACAGGCATAGCTTGGATGAAGATAAAATACTTAAAGGCTTACTAAATTATAAAAGTATCTTTTCTCTTTATAATGTAGAGATAAACACCTCGCAATAAGCATAACAAGAGTATCATTAATGCTCCTATGAAGAGTCAGTCTAAGATAAAAAGACAGCTTTCAATGAGGAAAGCACATTGGGTGCAAATCAGGGTAGAAGCATACTGCAATATCACAGTGCAGCTGACCATTCTGTACCTTCTTCAGAAGAAAAATAAAATCCATATTCTTGTTTAGAGCTTTTTTTTTTTCTGAACCATGAAAATTATTGTAAATGAGTATGAAGATGACAACAGAGAAATTGAATGTTCTCAAATGGTAGTCTGGAGGCAATTTAAGCTCTTCTTTTAAGAAGAAAAGAATGTCAGAATTCTCACTGTGTGATTATACAAGCATTCTAGACCACTTTTATTTGTTCTTATTTTAGAATTGTGTTTCTGAAGTTGATTTATGTCTTATACTGGTTGCTGATGCCAGGAAGACCAATTTGTAAGAGTAAGTTCTTGTGGCTTGGGAAGCTTTGGTGCAGCTGTTTTCATGGTTGATCATGGTGGATTCTTAAACTCCTTTTTGGAATACTGTTAAACTGCTGTATGTTGGGTTTTTTTTTATTTGGCCTGGATTAATTTTGTGTGTATTGGGACCAGACGGGATGATTTCATAGGGGATGGACTGATCACTTTTATCCTTCTGTGACATTTTAAAATTACATTTTAAAAAGTGTTCACCAGCAAAAGTTCTTACACTTACCCTTTTCTACAGAAAGGAAAGGAATTCAAACTACTCTTTTATCCACAACTTAAAGTATTTCTTTGGCTTTATAGATGTTCTGTATTATTGGTAGTTCTCTGTAGAACTCCCTTTCATCTTCAAAACTGTGGAAGTTACAGAGATTATGATTTAATTATAAGCTGTGAGACAACATGTATTATTTTGAGAGGAAACTGCATGGCAATGTAAAGGCAGCAATGATAATTACATGGTAATTTTTGTTATGAATCTGGTATGTTCATATGATGACTTATTTCTGTTCAATGTAAGACAGAACAGATGTGTCTGATAAACTGGAAGGGCATTACATTAAATTGAAATAACATAGGGGAGAGCTAGGCTAAGTTCTTGTAATAGCCCTCTAGGTTCCCAGATGATTCAGGCCTTGAGGCTTTGAAGTTCCTGTAAGAATTAAATTGTCAGGTAAGAGACCCTATAATTTAGTAAGCGTTGTGAATGAAGAGGATGTCCACTTCAGTGGTCCTCTTCAAGGAGGACTGCAGATCCATGGGTTGGGGTGGTGTTAAGTGTGTTGCTGCCAACTGGGGCAGATCTTATGCTCGAGAAAAGAAGCTAAACTCTGCGTGGATGAGAGAATTAGTAACTGAGGAGAATACTCCCCCATACACTACAGATAAGCCATTTTTCTGTTTCTTACGCTCTAGTGTCAAAATCTTATGAGGGCAAACCACTGCGAATGCTGTGTTTTTATTTTTGATTTCTGCAGCAAGCAGCAATGAAAATTCTGACAGCTTAATCAGCCAGTATTATGTAAATGTGTGGAAAATTACAGTAGTTGATGTTTGAAGAGGGTTGTCAGCAGTGAAAGTGTTTATAATGTTTGATAAAGTTATGGCTTTTTTTGCAAACAAGTAAAAATAAAGCATGTATCACCACAATTTTCCATACATTTATGTTTTGGATTCCCGGTGAAATTCAAATTCAACTGAATCTGTTTTGTCTAATCAGTGCAACTAGAGGGCCAGTGTTTAGTGCTAGTGTAATATATTTTGTATTGATTTTGTTCCGTCTTTTCAAGTATTATTACAATAATGAAGAAAATGAAGGAGAAAAAAAATGTGGCAAAAGGCAGAGATGATCATCACCACCCAAGTATCTTCAACACAATAATTACTCTGTAAGACGTGACATCCTGTCAGCATTGTCAGCTTGGTGCAGAAAAAAGGACAACAGAACCTTGTGTTGGCAGTTTGGATTACTGCTGGTTTGAGGCACCACAGAAGCAGGCATCATCTGATAGACTAGGCAGCAAAAAACATTGGTGCAATTCTGAGTATGAGAAAAGCACTAGCTATTGTGTCACTGCTCATTGCAAAATTTCTTCATCGTATATTAATATTGGCAGGATCTTAGGAGATGCCGTGATCTGTCAAGTCAGGTAGAGATGCAGATTTTGTACTGATGTGCTATGCTGTATTGTTCTTCATGTTGATTTCACAGCATGGCTGAGAATGTAATAATTCAAGCTTGTGCAGCAGCTTCATCTTGATGAGGGGTTTATTATGCTGAGACTCACTTGTACAGGTGTTTGATTTGAGAGAAGCAGAAGCATATGGGAAAGGTGGGGATAATGCCTTAGGAAGTGCATTAGCTTTGGGGGTCCAATTTGTGCTCAAGGGATAGTGCATTCACAGGGAAGCAAGCAGAAAATATGGACCTACTTATCTGCCTCTAGGGAGGGATGTATAGTTATGATGACTTCACTGTGTTGTGTTTTTAGTCATTCTATTTTTTGACATATAACAGCTAAATGTCCCTGAAATATCAGAATGAGTGAGCTTTAAGTGAGATTTACAAATAGCCTTTCCAGTCAAAGAAGAACCATTGTGGGTTTAAGTATTATGAATGAAATGCATTAAAATAAGCTGTAGTTATCTAAGGCCTATAGAATTCAATGCAAAACCTAGAAAGTAAGAAGCAGTGAATGGAAAATAGTTGCAGGATACCTATTGCTGGGCATTAAAGATAGACAGCATCTCTTTGTGTTGATGAGTATATCAGAATTGTTGCTGATGTCACTGTGAAAAGTAAAAGAATATTAAGGTTTTCATACTGAAACACATTTGTATTGCACTTTGGAACATATGCTAGTACATACAAAAAATAGGCTGACGGTGTAACAGGGATCCAGTACTGTGGTTCAGAACGGTTAAACATAGTTTCATTATTTCAATAGTTCTCCACCCTGTTGATTACAATTCTTTCTTGGCAGCTCTGAAAAAATACTAGTTCATGGATTCTTTACTTGAATTTCAGCCTAGAAGAAGTCTATATGGTGTAATTCAATGAACTTCGATTTTTCATTGCTCTAAAATTGGAAGCTGAAAAGTAGTCACATACAGAGTTGTATGTCACAGTGTCTAAAATCTGCCTTACTTGCAGGTAGGTTTTTCTTTTTGGTGTTGTAGGGTGCCTGCATTCTTTTGAAATAGAATAAGATACTTTTTTGGTAACGAGCATAAAAGCAACTATTCCATGTAGTGTACTGCTTTGGACAGCCTTTTTTGGTACTATACAATTGCTTTAGCTAACTAACAGCTCTGTTAGTTTTGCAGTATTGACATATATCAACAAAAATAGTGCAGACAGTCAATTATTTGAATTACGTTCAGAGAGATTCTCATCTCTGTTTTATGAAAGAAGAAGTTTTAATGGTGGAGAACCATTGCTATGACAATTACTACTAAGCAAAGCTGCTGAGAGGAAGGGGCTGTTCATGTTGGAGTTTGGGGTTTTTTTTGTTGTTTGTTTGGTTTCTTACATTGCTGTCAAAATTTCTATGTATTAGAACATCAGATTACTTTAGGGGGGGGAAAAAGTGCACTCAGTTCAGCATATACATTTGAATTTAGTCCTGCAAAAAACTGTACAAAACTTAGAAAATTATGCTGCTGCTTGGGACAAGAAAAATTCTGGGAAGAGAGCTTACAAGGCTTTTCTGTGGTTTCTATTTAAATTTTCAGTTATGCCCTTTTATAAAATCAGTACATTGTATACCAAACACTGCACAGTGTATGGAGATATATTTTTCTGCTTTCTGGGGTAACCAATGTGTATTCACTACCATGGCATGGCTAAGCATTTACTGCTGTCTATTTATATAGAGGCTTAGGATTGATCAAATCAGGTAGACTACCTGTCCCTGTTTAGGAATAAGGGAAATGTGTATACTTTATGGATTTTGCTTCACCAGACTACTTACAGACATTTGTGATGTAGTTTTCATGTTAAGAACACATTCTATTTCCCCCACTCTTATAGAGTTGATAACTTTAATAAATCATAAAACAATTTTGCATTTAAAAGTTTTCTGACCTTACAAGCTTTTTTTTTTTTAAGCTGTCTACATGCTTGATTTACTGTAAGATAATGGGACTTACTCTTCTACATCACCAAGATGCTTAAGTATGTTCATAATAAAAGTAACTGCATATTTTCAATCTTTTGAGTTTGGTGTCTGGAAGTTAACATGGCTATACATGTTTGGGAGAATAAATGAAGAACTTTGAACACAGTGATATCAAATGCTTGGTCTAAATTTTGAAGTATAAAAACTGAAGGATGTGCTTTCTGTATTAATGATAAAATATATTCTGAGATAAGTGGGTTTCAGATGTATCTTAAATAAAATGAGTCTAGCACTCATATACTGCCTTATAATGCCAACTTTTATAATAACACTCATTTCCATTACTTGAAATCCTTGATTCTTTTTCATCAGAATGTTCCAGTCTCTGTTCACTTTTCTTGTGCATGTGTGAATGCATGTTATGTTTTTGGCTTATGTAATGGAAGGAAAAAAAGCTGTGTTTCTTGGGGTGGAAGTGGCAAGAGCTGCAATAATATTCTAAATAAGAGTTCCTCTTTATCTAATTTTTTTTTTCATTATAATGAGAAAATAACTGCTATGTGAATATGCATGTCTCCTGCTACTGCACAACTGTAATCAAAATTTAATAGACAAAGATTTTTTTCATGAACTGTACATGCATAAGAAACTTCTGTCAGAGAGATCAATTAAATCATAATTGATGGTACCATATCTTTAAATAGGAAGTGTCTTTATTTAAAAAAAGGAAACACAACAAGCCCTTTCATTTGCATAAGAATATGACCTACAGCTCTAATAAATCTTTAAGATAATTATGTGACAGGAAAAGAAAGAATCCTTACAAAATTAAGGGTTTATTTACCTTATTCTTGGGATGAAAAGTGTTCTAAAACGCATGTTTCTTATATGCGGTTTGCATGAATATGAAGTGCTTTCAATTATTAAAAATTATTCCTGGCTCCACAGTTACGTACTTCTGCTCAAACTGACTGTCAAATATTTGACATCCAGATTATTCTCCCTGTTTGAGTGCAACTGCAGAGGTTGTTATGGAAAAATACAAGCATTCAGAAATTCAGGCTTTTCATTGGAATTTAATATTAACATTTTAAAATAATATTGTTAATGTTATCAAAGCACATGTTAAAGAAAAATAAAGGTAAACTAACGTAGCTTCTTCTGGTGACCAACATTCTTGTTTGAAGATGCTGAAAATTGTTTTTCCAGATCATGTCAAAGGACAAAGTTGTAAAGCTCTCAGGTGTTCTTCAGCTTATTCCAAAATAGAGTCGATTGCTGTTCTGGCTTCTTTCCTGATTTTTATAATCTTCATGATAATCATCTACTAAAGAGCAAGCTGAATCAGCATTTTGATTAAGGAGATTGTTCTAATAATAAATGAATAGCCTTTTTTATATTGAGCAAAATAGCAACCAAAGAACTCTTAAA
The DNA here is from genome assembly GCA_027564655.1 of Leptodon cayanensis. Taxonomy (NCBI): domain Eukaryota; kingdom Metazoa; phylum Chordata; class Aves; order Accipitriformes; family Accipitridae; genus Leptodon; species Leptodon cayanensis. Next base: position 18,078,600 of record JANXJC010000040.1, on the reverse strand, counting down.
GCTTTTGTTTGTATGAGCGTTATCTTTTCAGGCAAATACCAGATTTCACAAATTTCCTTCATTTGATTGCAGGATGAGGATAACTGCATTCCACGGCAGCTGTGTTATTGAATATTGCCCTTAGGAAAGAAAGGTCTAGCTGGAAGTCACTGAAAAAAACTTATGTAATGAGGAGAATAGTGTAGGCTTATAAAATGAAGAGCGTTTATTTAAAAAACAAACAAACAAACAAAACCCAACAAAAAAAACCAACAAAATCTGATTGAAATTAATAGAGATGCACACTAGGACACAAACTGGAAGTATTGTGTATGTTACCCTCTTTCTCTGTTATTCTTAGTTGATCACCTCTTGGTATTCAAAAAATATCTTAACAGAGTAAAGCAGGCTTTAAGAAAACTATTGGCAATAATATCAATGATTTAGGGGCATGCTGTTAATGATCGTCTGCGCTCATTCTCTCATTATCAAGAACCTTTAACAAGTTTTCTACAGTCCAGATTTAAGATATTTTTCCTTCCATCCTTTTTTTGGTTTACAGTTTCTTGTGCTTCCAAATTTGACATGTCAGTCATTTGCAAAAAATGTCTATGCTCTTTTGCCAACTCTGTAGCTTAGCACAGATGACTTGATATTAGATAGGGAGGCCCCTGCTTATGTCCTTAAGATAGAATACCATTCTTGTGAACTTTAGGCCAAGCAGTTTTGGCTGACTTAAAGATGCTTCTCTTCGCCAGTTCTATCAAGTGTTCCTCTGTTATCTCAATCTTCGCAGTCCCTGTATGAGAGGGACTGCATAGCGTGGCTTTTCTGCCAAACCTAGCTGCTGCTTCTTTGGGATGGGAAGCTGAGACTGTGAGGTGTCACCCTAGCCTGGCCTATCCTAATTCTTTTTCCCTTGGGAAATAGTAAAGGCTGTTTTGTTATCCTAACTTAACAACAATCAATGAAATTAAAATGAACTGTCCCCTAAGAGAAATGCAAATGTAATCTGCTTTAGTCAGTTCCCTGCCCTTGCTCATCAACAGATACCCATAAAGAGTTCTCTGCCATACAAGATTGCCTTCTGTTTATGTCTTTATTTCATCTCCTGGGAGTAGTGATGCCTCCTGATTCTTTACAGACCCTACCAGACTTATCTCAGTAATTTAAGATGGTACTCGTGACATTCACCCCCAAAAAATGCATTAAATATTTCTGGCAGTCAGAGCAATGAGATGTTGAGTAAAAAATCCCAACAAACTACTCTTCAGAAAAATAGACTCTAAAGATGGAATATAGAGATAATCTTATTTCATCTTATTAATTATGCCTTGTAAGCCATGAATCAAATCACTTTGCTGTGTAATACAATTACTGCTGTAATTTGTAGTCATTACAGTTTGTGCTGAGGTGTAATTGTATAATTCATTTTATGCAGGTTATTGACAGAGAAGGTCTTAACAACTATAGCATGGAGACTTACTTTGGGTTTACTACAGTTTAATTTGCTGATGATTAGCACAATAGACCTAATAGCTTGTTGTGTCTACCTGTCAAAGTCATTTATGTTTGGATAATGCACAAAAAAGAAAGATAAAAAGAAAGAGATTAAAGGTAGAAGCATTATTACCTGGTGCATTGTTCCCCTTATAGTCCATCAGGTTCTGTTGTGTCAGTGTGTTGTGTCTTGTGCGCAGGCTTAATTCCCTGGTCAGCAGTACTTTTATAACAGGTTGTTTGAAGACAGTCGGTGGCTTTTCTACATGCAGTGAATTATTTCAATTAACAATTTAATATTCTTCATAGTCTTCAGCATCTGATTAATGTTTATTGAATCATTTGTGATTTGATAGAAATAGATTTTCAAGTGTCAACTTTCACATCTAAAATTGAGCATAATAACTGCTGTTACAAGTCAAGGAGCTGTCGTTGCAGGGAAGGAAGGCACTCTTATCTTGTCCTCTGTGCTTTCTTTGTTACTTTACTGCTAGCTGACATCTGCCATATAATAAAACATAACAAATAAGTCATAATCCAGTTGTAGGGTTTGGGTTTTTTTTTTCCTGATTCTGCCAAATTCATATCCTGAATGTTATTCATAGTGGGTTGGGGGGAGGTGTAAGGTTTTTTTGCCTTTGGTGTCCCTCTATACTCTTTTGAGAATTATTAGTTTTATGCTTATGCAAGCTCCTTCACAAATAACGGTGATATTTTTCCTTATCTAGTGTCTCTTATTTTAAATTAAGGAGAGGGATAAAGTTAAAAAAAAAAAAACACCAACAAAAAATGATTGCCTTTTTGAATGCAGTCAATGTTCTACATATTATAACATACACGCTATATAGACATCACTTAAGAAGATTTACGTGGGTGATTTGTATAAAATTGTTCCTATTGAAAAAAAGTGAGGGGATGATTCTGAAAATCTGTCATGTGCTGTGGAACTGATATCTTGGCAGGTTTTGGCACTTAGATTATTTAGTTCTCAGTGGTAAATATACATCACTTGGTTCAGATAAGTTTATTTATATAATATTCCTATAAAGTGTATTTGAAAGATAACTTTTTGCTGAAGTCTTACCTGAGTGTTGGGTACTTTGGATTTCTTATGTAATCTGATAGTTTATAATTTTAAAATGTTTTACAAGTGTAAAAAATTACTTCCAGAAGCTTGAAAGTAGGCTTGGGCTAAGTTTTGTTTTCAGCCAAATTAACATTTTGAAGTTTGAGAAATCCCTGAGTTATTCAGATGTTAGTGAAATTTGGCATCATGGCAAAACAACTGTGTTTATATTTAGCCTTGATTTATTTTAAAAAAAGTCAGATACATATACCTGGCCTCCCACATAGCATAAAACTAAATTAGCTTTAAATGTTAGAAGAGCAAGAAAATAAGTTATTGTAATGAGTTGTGTGCGTGTTAGTATTTGCTTACATCTGTAATGTAAATAAAATGTAACTTATATACAGTGCATGAAGCTGCAAAATATTCATAAATTGAAAGTGTTCAGTGATAATGATATTGTGAATTTATCTCTTCTTGATTAAAACTTTGGAATTCCCTGTCCTAACATTCCTCACAAGAAGCTAATGAGCTTGAAAAAGAGAGCTTACCATTATGGAAAAATCAATGGAGTAGGAAAACAGAGAAAATTATTACCAGAAACTACCAGAATGGGTTAAGAATCATAAATCTTAGAAAAGGAAGGTCTGATACCAATAAGCTGATATGTGATGAGTATATGATGGAAGTTGCCATTGTTGCATAATTGAAAGAGGGATTGCTTATCACCTCAAGGACGTTATGCAAACAGAATTTGTTGGCTGAGAGCAGATGGAACAGCCAGCAGTTGCAAAAGAGACTGCACAGACTTTTTGGTTTGAGCAGAGCTGAACCTGTGGCCATCAGCATTCTGTATTGAAAAAAATTCTATGCACAGTCCACTCTGTTGTAGTATCAAAGTATTCTTTGTCCGTCCTGTCAGAGCAGTGCAGAGATTATGCTATTGGGAAAAGTACTGAAAGAGGTGGGGGTTTGGGGAAAACTGTGATGGCAAAATGACAGTAAATCACTGGCATGCAAGGGAGGAACATTTGCTTTTGCCATCAGCAGTGTTTCTCAAGTTGTTGCCTCCCTTCTGAAACCAAATTGTGTTGTTAACACACAGACAAACAAACATGGACAGTGATTTCAGTTAGTACATCTGTCATTTTCTAGTTCAAGTAGTTGCTGTAACCTTGCTGTTACTTATCATGAGGATGAGATTGCAATGTGAAGTAGGGTTTACATATGATGACATGGCAGATGATTTGCCAGAAGGCCAGATAGATTGATCTTCTGTAGAGGTTCCTCAAAAACTTCATTTCATCTTTGTTCTGTTTCCAGTGGTTGCTCACAGGGAGCAAAGCAGTGGATGAATATCTTCCAGAGGAAATTGTGCAAGTAAAAAAGGTTATCAGCTGCAGCTGCTTTTCACTGCCCTTTTATTGGAGATTACACTGTCATGCACCAGCAATGTGCTATTTAGGCAGTTCATGCAAATACTCTCTCATGTATCTTGGACAGAATCAGACAGAACAGTTCAAATAGTCACTTTTTGCTTGAAGTAAATTAGAGCTTTGAATTGAAACACACTAACGTAGATCAAAAGGGACAGTAACCTCCTTTTACTGATGTAGTTGAAGCCTTAATATAGTCAATGGCCAATCCTTACGACATCCACTTTGCCCAGCTCAGGATCCCAAAGTGAAATACACTCTCCTTGCTTCTGTGAGTGGCTGCAGCATATGTGATTGTGCTCATCTGAAATCAAATATTCAGTTCACTTGAAATTGCTAGGATAAATGAATTATATCAGCTACATGCAGAGTTTTATCGTGCATTCTTTTCTGATATGTTCTCATAACAATTTGAAAGGATACTTTCCTCATTTGGTGTGATGCATTAAAATATGTTACATCTCGGGAATTCTAGTTCTCTTGTTGCCAATATGACCTTCATGTAAATTCAAATAAATCTTGCTATGTATAGCATAGATTAGTCCTTAAAGGATATATAACTTCTCATGTATCCAAAAGAAAAACTGGTAGCTCAGTTTTGCCTGAAGAATAGCTACCTCATGGGAGCTACATACCATTTACATAAAATCCTAATGCTTTAGCTTTATTAGGCAATAAATCACATAAAGTTGGCCACCTTAAGCCTGGAAGAACATTCCCAATTGAGTGCTCTAACAAAAAATGTTAAAGAAAGGAAAAGAAAAAGCAAACTGGGTGCAAAATTTTATCAAGATGCTGCTCCAGGATGTAAGGATCTCTAGACGGTATTTGTTGTGGCTTTATGATTGCCATTTTGGTGGTACTTGAGTGCCTTACTGACTGTAATGGAGGTGTCATTATTGTACTATTTCACTTTGCAAATAGAAGTGAAATATATAGATAAAGTAACTTGAGCAAAGACTTCTGTAGTTGTAGTTGTAGTTGCGTAAGCTGTTGAACCTGTCTTCCAATTGCTGGCTACTCTCCTTTTCCTTCCACTACGCTTTCTCCTGATAACTAGAACCTATTTTAATGAGTAAGGCACTTTCTGTTCCCTTCTCTCTCTGCCCCTACCTGTCAGGATATTGTAGAGAGATCTGATGCATCTCCTAGAACCCTTGAACTCTGGCTTATCTGAGCTGTTTGATTATATTGGAATATTGAAAGACTAAATTCAGATTGCCTCACAGATTAAAATATTTAGAATTTGAATGTAATTAACCTTCAATATTTTTAAGTACTTCATGTGTTATTTTATGACTGTATCTTTATTTCTGAGTATGGCTTTTCATAAACAGTGAGTATTAATTGTAAGCTGGAAGGGTGGCAGGTTTTCTGGTAAATGAACGGGCTGTGCTTGTAAGCTGCTGTGAATGCAATTGTTCGTAATAAATATAAGTTGAGATTATACATGCCCAGGAAGGGGAAGGGAAGCAGAAAGAAAGCTTTTTGTATTTGACCCAAGCAACAGTATCTAGGAAATTTGTATTCATGATTATGAAAACTAACATTTTCTTATTAAGCTGATAGTATATGGAAACTATAATTACTTTTCCACACTTCCTGTCATTATTGCAAATTTCTTATAATTGACCATTCTAAATTACTATGTTGTCATGCATAGTAATAATTTCCAAATACTATCTCCTGAGAGTTACGTACAATGTCTTGCACCTTATTTAAGAAAAAAAAAAGTATAAGCATTTCTTGCTTATTGTTTGCATGCGACCTCTTTTTTTAAGTTACTTCTGTTCAGAAAAAAAATCTTTTAAAAGTTGTCATAAGTATGTGCAACAAAATAAAGTTATTCTTTGTTTTTTTTCCTTGATACAAACTTTATCCTCAGAATGCGGAATCCAAACTGTACTGCCTTAGAAATTCTTTGGAAAAAAAAAATAATGGCAAATGTTGCTATGGTTACAGAGCCATTCCCATTTGCTTTTCTTTTCTGCCTTAGTTATTAAAGTGGAAGGAGGGATTTTTATTCCAATGAATTGTATCATGCTTTGCAGGTGAGATTCATCTCCCCCTAAATACTTCTCAAATAGTTTTTTAAACTAGAATATTTGGGGCTTTGGTCTTTTCTGAAGTTGTTTATTCCTGTTTTCTTAATAAAGTTGATTAAAAACAAATGTAATCTTAAAAAGCTGTAGTGAAATTGTGAATTTCACTCACAGTTCAACTTGGATGAATGATAGATTCAATTTCCATCCTTCCTCAGTCTAATACCCCTCAGGTATAAAATACTCAGGTTGCCCTGAGTTACCTTAGTTTATTGAGTTACCTTAGTCTCAGGAGTGACTCGCACTGATTGTTTTTATTTATTTATTTATTTCAAAGATTAAAGCACAGGATAGTCTTAAATGCATGTGGAACAGATAAAGTAGTGCTCTAGGATGCCCAGTTTTACCCTGTTACATTGCTGGTTTTTTTCTTCGTATTTTTGTGAGCAACTTGCATTTTCTTCTCTTTCCACTAACACACACCTCTGTGAACCCAGAAAAAAAGCCTGTGATGCTTTGCTTCTCAATGATACTTTCATAGGCTAACAAGTAATTTCTAGTATGGCTGAATTTAAATGTTTGTGAAAACTCTTCTGATTTCCTTATCAACAAAGCATTGTCACCAGCTCTTCCTGAGGATGAAAATACACTTTGAAGCAGCTCCTGCCAGGGAAGTGCAACTGTAACGTTCTCCTGAGGACAATAAACAACCTCTTTTAAGGTAGCAATGATATGGCTAAATGTACTCTCTAAGGACAGAGTAACTGATGCATTTCCCTGGGGGTCATTATGATTCTGCTGCAGAAAGCTTACTGTGAAAAGGTAATGCAAATAAAGGCTGCTTGTCATGGAAACACACAAGAGATTGTGTAGGGTGTTGGGTTCTTGTTTTTCTTTTTTCCCCAAAAACCTCATTTGGGAATGAGAACAGGCTTCCGTTTTACAAAAGCCGAAGACCTAGACAACTTTACATTGCCCCATTAGGAAGAGATTTTTTTGCTGGCTGTCTTGATAGTGTATACATTTTAGGTGGGGATGTCAGCATGGCTATCATTAAGGTTTTCTGACACTTTTTTTAGTAACATGTAGTTCTCACTAGCTCATAACTTTGCCAAGCAGCTAGGTGAATTTTTCCATCCTGAATGGCTTTTCTAGGTTTTTATACACACACACACACACAGAGAGATATATATTCCCTTTAATGTTTTATTTTATTATTTCAGCAAAAGTAGTTGCAGATGTCTCAGAGTTAACCTAAGGAAGCAGCAGAGTGCTGTTTTGTTGTGTTTTTTTATTTTGGATTTTATTTTCCCTTCATTCTCTCGAGCCTTTTCTTTCTGGAAAACTTTGGTGCAGAAACTTAATTTGATGGCCTTTAGCACTACTATGCCTTTGCTGACCCTATGAAAACCTATCCACATTTTCTAAATCACAAGACTAAGAATATCAGTTAATTCTTGGAAGGTACATTGTTATTGTAGGCAAGCGCTTCACAACTATTTTTTGCCTGAGCAGACTGGATATTGTCTGTTCTCACACAGCATCTACATGTCCAGACTCTTAATGAACTATCACTTCAGACTAACTGAGCATGCACCAACTGCCACAGCTTTGGAAAGTGAAAGGGCTGGAAATAGGCCATCCTGGAGTGCAACAGCTGCTTCTTGATGCTTAGAGCTGGAAGGAGGGGTGCAGAGAAAGCGCTCTTGGTTAGAACTGGGAGCTTGTGTTCTTGGTAATCCCCTGCTGACACGGTGGAAAAAAATAACGTATTGAAATGAACATGGTAATAAGGCAGGATCTGCGTGTAAGGGACATAAGCCTAAAAAAGCAACAGCTAGTGTGACCTTGGTTTGGGAACATTAGTTTTAGAGCTGAACAGCAGAAAAGGACATGAAGCAGTGCCTGATGGAGATATAAAGCTTGCTTAGATTGCTTAGATTTCATGGCATTTGCTGACACAGCAGAAGTGGTGAGATAAGGCGACCTTTTGTGATGCGTAGACATAGCTTGAGACTTTTCAACACCATAGGAAAAAAAAAAAACCAAAAAAACACATTTTTTTTGCACTGGCAGTTGACTGGGCTCTTGAGAAATGGGGTGGAATGGAGGAGAGTGACTGCAGAAATTTTAGAAATGGAAGTTAAAGGTTGAGAATTCAAGAGAGAACTGCAGATATGAAGGTGAGTAAAAAGGGCTGAGAGGAGTCTGAAGTTTCAGGAGGGGGAAGCGGGGGACCCAGGAGACTTTCAGACTGCAGTTGACAGAATAAAGATTAGGAAGGGCAGAATAGAGATCAGTAAAGAACACAGTAAAAAGAATCAAGTTTTGGAAATAGGAAAAATAATTTATCCACATTATCTTCTGGAGCCTGGATTTAGAGCTGGACAATAGTAGACAAATTAGCTGCTAAAAGCATCAGACTGCCAACGTTGCCTGTGCCAGAGAGATGGTAACCTGCTTTACTATTTTGCTGCTGCTGCTACAGAAAGAGTTGGATTATTATCATCCAATGTCTAGCTGTGTTTTTTCAGTGAGAGTCAAACTATAAGTTCCTTAAACCTGTTCAAATTTTATAAGGTAACCAGAGATGGGTTAATGTACAATAGAGTACAGATGATATTCACTGCCTAGGGTTTACACTGACTGAACCCCCAAAAGCACAGGAATGGACTCTGGAGCCTTGATAAACAACTGCAGACCTAAATACTTGAAAAACCCTTATGATACGCTTTTCAAAAAAACCCCAGTTTTCCATTTTTGCCCAAACATATTATGGAGGATGCTTTAAGCAATAAATGTTTCTGATTCTTACCACTGTATCAGGTGATTCTCTGCCAAAGAATTTGGACTCTGTGCAATATCATAAACTAAGATTAATATTTTAAAGATTCTAAGTAACTCAGGCACTTAAATTTTCTTTTAAAGAAACAGTAACTTATGCAAGTTTAATTTTTGTATTTCTGTGAAATTTATCTTCAAATATTTGATTGAAGTTTTGAGAGGTCTCTCTTGATTTCATGAGAAGCGAAACATTTAATTAAAATTGACTTAAAATCTAAAGAAATACATGGAGAGTTGTTTCAGATAACTTAAACATGGAATAGGGAAAGATTTTATATATTTGCATATTTTATTATTGAATATGAAAAGCAATTTTTCAAATAAATGCTAGTTCTTCTGAGTCTTCTGCCCATTTATCTGTAAAAAGATCAGAGTATGCAATTTCCAGAATGCTCTGACTTTCTAAGCTGCACTGAAAATATTTTAGTTCTGCCTGTCCAATGTAAGTTACTAGAGAAAGTTCTGTGTTTTAATTGGTCTCTACTGGTTTCATGCTCAAAGGACAGTTTCTTTAAGATAGCTAGCAAAACTCTTCTAAGAGAAATAGCATAGCAATCAATATCTAAGAGGGGTTTATTAAAGGAAAATGTTATCTTCTTTGTCTAGCTCAGTTTGAAGTTTCATACATTTTTCAATGTTAGTCACTGAAATAATTTTTTAAATTATTAACACTGCTCTGTCAATAATTTTATTTCCTTTCTTGTTTTCTGTAACTGACTTCAATATAGGATAAAAGTAACTGAGTGACTGAAATTTAGATTGAAATCCTTTGCCACTTATAAATATAGAGTTCCCACCTACCCCAAAGCCTGAACTTCTCAGAATTTTAAGAGTAGTACCTGTGCCATTATTACCGTGCACAGGACACATCTGCAGAGAGTTAAAGAACATCTTAATGCTTTAAAATATCTTCCGTTTAAGACTTCACAGCTGATGATAGATGTGTCCTACTATGAACATACTACCACTGTCCAAATATGCAAGATTATTTATACTTAATAATTTTCCAGTTATTCTTTATCTCAGGTTTTGTTGTTTGTAACTGCAGATACCTAAAAATTGTCATGAGTTAGTGCATATTCCCTGACATTGAAAGCTTTATGTATATGAATTTTTAGATGTCCACACCCTAAAAACAAAGGGTGATTACTCATGATTATTAATTCTTACTAAGAAGAAAGGGTGATTATTGATTCTTACTAAAAAAAAAAGGTGATTATTGATTGATTCTTTGCATAGTGGATTCAGCCCACTATATAAAGTTAGAGCATACTGTTTGATAAGTTTTTAACAAGTGGAAATAAAGGTGTAGTGGGGGCAAGGGAATCTGCGGAACTTCAGATTTTGTTGGCAGCTGGAAACTCATTAAAACTGCACATGCTTGAGGAGGTAGTATATATATTCTGTACTGCTGTTGAGACAATTCTCACAGAAATATTCCTGTTTCATCTGTCTGATAAATGGTGATCTTGGAAAAGAATGTGGTTCTTCTCTAGGCAGCTGTGCAATTCACTGCTTCATGCTTCCTTTCTCTGTATGCTATAAAGATGAAGTCTATTGCCTTAGACATTTACAAATCAAATCTTTTCATATGTCACTAACTGCTTTTAGAGAAAAGCACAGATGTAAAATCCCCGTTTGTCTCTGAGGAGTGGCTAGCAAATAGGCTACTGACAGAAAGGCTCACCGCTGTTTAATCAGAAGCTATACTCAAGAGCATTAGTGCTGTACTTTCTATGGAAAGTGTATTGCTTAGAATAGCTTTTCTTTTGAATATTGGAAAACAACGCTACACAATGTAAAAGGGACAAAACTGTAGAATGTCTAACTTTTTTTATTTGAAATCCTGTACTTAAAAGAAAAAATATCACTCCATCCCCCTTCTCCTCTGTACAGCTTTGTAAGAATTCTGGGTGATTGCAGCTGGGATGTGGGTTTCTAGCTGCACTGCAGAAATGTGTGGGATTGGGCGGGGGGGTGCTATTTATGGAACTGTAGGCATTACTTTTTGCTGCATGCTGGTAGGACTGCCAACTATACATTTGGGGAAGGACTGGAGGTTTTGAGAAGGCTGCTGGAATGGGGAGGGTAAGACCACCATCTGCATTTCAGTTGTTTTTCAGTCATTGGTGCTGGATATACACTTACTTGCACAAAGGTTCAAAGCATTCTAAAATAGTTTTTTTTTTTTTTATTTAAAAGATAACAATTCTGCTGCTCTCTATCTGTTTTTTGTTGTGAAAGCAGATAGAATTGAGTATTATTTGAATACTGTTTCTCTTCTGGTCTTAAATTGTAATGCTTCATAACATGACTCCACTAGCAGAGTACTTAAAACTAAAGCAACAATGTCAATTTGATTTTAGTTTAATCTAATGTGGAGGCATAGAGCTTATATCTTATACAACACATATGTTGATCTTTATTTTTATCTTCTGTTGTAATGGAAAACTTACACCAACAGTTTGAGGCATTTTAAACCTTTAAACTGAGAAGGATGTCAAGCCAAAGATTAGTCAAAATCGGGACAAAAGCTAATTTTTGAGCCATTCAGCACATCTGGAATTGCTTTCAAGAACTGAACTGTAGTTTAATATTTTTGAGATATAAAGATACGAGGTGGCAGAGAGATGTCAGTTTATAAAACCCTTTCCTCCACAAAAGCACAGCACATTAAAATTGCAAGTGATGGAGTGGGGGGGGTTGTCATGTAGCAGGAAACGTTCCCAGTGACTCCAGCATGGTTTTCCTCTTGTCAACAAGATCATTTGAAGAAAAATAGTTGTGCTTCCAAAATAATAGTGTCTCCTGTCATAGAATTGCTGAATACTTGGTTCTGCTACAAGGATTTTTATTAGAGGAGCAAGACTAATTTACAAACATCAAGAACCAGGATGTGATAAACCTGGCTATGCTTGGATGTTTAGAGAATCTGCACTCTCAGTTTAGCTACAAATGTGCCGTGGCAGTGAGGAACACTTGCCAGCCTCACTGCAGCTGAAGTCCACTTTGAAAGGCTTTCTTGAGTTTTTTTGAGAGGGACAAAGGTTATAAAGTCTGACTTGATGCATTTCATGTCTCCATCATCTGGGTATTCAAAAAATGAGAGTTGAGGCCCTTAAAATCCTTTACAGCTATTCAGTTACATAAATACGAAGCATACGCTTACATTTCTTTCATGTTGTATTTGAGTTTGGGAGTTCCACGACATAGGGGAGAGGTGGAGAGAAAGAAAGAAGCAGCAGCAGTGAAGGAGTAAAAAAGCTTGTAAGCTCATCTTAAAAAATTAAATTGCATCCATCCACCAGTTACATTGCCTATGGGCAATTTTAAAATCTTGAAAGTAGGTATCCAATACCTTTTTGATAGTGTTTGCCTGTAAATGTGTATTGCCATACACTACTTAAATTTTTGCACTGATACAAAATGTTATGAATTCATACTTGTTCATACCATGGCAAAGACCTATGTGAATTTTGATACATTTTCACAAACCTCTCTAACTCTGTCAGCACAGCTTTTACTTATTTGTCTTGCTTAGTATTCTAATTAAGTATGGAAATAGCAACAAAGACTAATAATGTATGCTGCTGACTCTGCTTTTATCATGGCATTTATTTCTCTCTTCACTTAAGAAGAAATACATATCGTTATGGTCTCCCTGACATCTTTGTGGAAGCATTCTATTACCACTCTCTATCTTCTAAATACAGGGTATCTTGGATATTTTTTGGCATCTGCTTGTGAACTTTTTTGTTATTGTTAAACTAATAATATCCTAAGACGCCTCCCAAAGTATTCCACATCAACATTTTGTCCTTCTGATGCAAAGACAATATGGCATTTATACTGTAAAATTGGTTTAATTTGTTGCTTCTTCAGCAAGATAACTTTCTGATTTTTTTAAATAAGGACATCCTCTTCTTGTCTCCAGCAAAGGATGTAGTGCTGTTAACTGTGCTGTGTATAAATGAGACTGCAGTTCTGTAATTGGAAAGCTAAGCACAGTGTAATTATGACCTCTGAATTGGATGTTATGTTTACTTGAACACATATGTATCCCAACTAGTGAGTTACAAATCAGTACTAATTTATACAAGTCAAGGCCTGTCTCTTTGACTTGAAATGTCTGGTAAAGGCAGAAATCAAATCTATGGAGACACCTGACAGAAATTCAGATGCTGGCAAACTGTAGTAGGTGCTTTCAAACACCAAGTTCTTTTACCAGTATTTTTGCTTTGACTTTTATCAGTGTAAAGACATTACATGATTACTTCTGAAAATAAAGGTATCCTCTAAGAAAAATGACATTAGAGAAAAAATCTATAACTGAATCTATTATTTGCCTCTCATCTAAGAGAATAGTTCATTGCTGCAGTGGTCTAATGAGCCACTCAGTGCTGGCACTTGAATTTGACTGCATTCTTAATGAAACAGTTGTGCTCTCTCCAGTCACAAATAGGATTTTTATAGTAAGACACAAAGGCAATGGATTTTACTTTTGATTCCGCAGGAAAAACTTCAGAGCACTCGGAACCCAAAACTTCAGCAGGTACAGAGCAAATCTTCAGCATGAACCAAGGAAGGGAAGGGGAAGGGACTTCACAGCTCACGTAAAAGTAGACTACCACCTAAGACTTAACGTGTATGACTATTTCAGGGTTCAGTGATCTTTGTCTTCACTGGGTACCTCCCTATTCATTCTTAAAATGATCACTTTCACTGGTAAAGAGGCAATATTGAAAATAAAATGGCTGTAAAGCAAGTAACTGAGGTAGTGATAAAAAGTGAGAAAGATGGTGTTCGGAGGGGTTATGCTTATGTGAAACTATGACTGGAGCTAGATGGGTTGCTGTGAGACATCTATGCAGAACCCTTTTTTTCCCCCCCTTAATCACTTTGCATATTTCTGATAACCTGTGGTTTTCTGAGTGAGAAGACAGGAATAGCCACTAAATCAGACCTAAGACCTGGCTTCTCTCACCCGTTAATGAATACCATAAGAACGGGCCTGCTAGGTCTCTCATTATCACAGATTCATGATGGACTTGAAATAACGTTCCTTCTGAAGCTTTATCAGAAACTGACTTTTTCTTAAAACCTCTTAAATTGTCACTTTCTCATGAAACTAATCTTGGAAAAAATCCTGGCCAACTATAATTGCAACAGTTTGCCTTCAACTTTTATTTCAGATGCGTGTGACTGTGTGCGTATATATATGATTACGCACCTGCAAACTCACAACTCTTGCAGCACTACTGATCAACCATTATCTTTCTGGAATCTTAGCCTATTGCTGAAAATAAAACTTTCTTTTTCATCTTCTTGTTTAACTGAAACGCTTTGGGAGCTATAGATAGATGCAGGCATAATTAATTAAAGCTTAGTGCATTTATGCTAGTATTTTAAACTTCTCAGTGGGCCGCCTAGATTTTGGGAGCAAATGTGCAAAAATCTATCTTTCATTCCAGTCTAATAACAGAGGAGCAGTTTCATGGCTGAATCTCTCCTTTCACCTTCTGTTCACAATAGTTGCACGTAGCCTTTCTTGCTTTACACTCACTTGAACAGTAACTTGGCAATAATGTCTAATATAGTCCTTTCAGGGACTACACTAGAGATGTGCATCTGATATACCATCCCTTCCTCAAGATCATACTGAATTAAGATACATCCTGAAATTATCTTTCTTAACGTGCTGGCTAAGGAGTGCCTGTAAAGCCTCCTTAGTTACATATCTAGGAGCTACAGGCACATAAAGCTGTGCTATACTTCAATTATTCAGACATATTTTGTCAGTCTGTTGAACTGTTTGATACTTAAGAAAAACACTAAATTTGCCTTAACGCTGTAGCTCACACACAACGTTAGGAAAATTGTGTTTTCTTGTTTTACTTCGAAAAATATTCAAATTAGGTGTCTTAAGAAATGTTTCCATCTGATTAGTTCCAGAAGTTGTGACAAAAGGCTTAATAATACAAGTCCTGTGTCAGAAAGAGAACTCATCTTTTTCATATGCCAGGGGTGTGTGTGTATATATATATATATATATATACAGCATTTGGGTGAGTAATTCCTAGCACAACAGAAGTAAGAAAATAGTAAATTATATCTGGACCCCTTCTCTACTAGCAGTTGGAACAAAATACTGAAAAACAAACAGCAGCTGCAGTCCAAATCTATTTATATTCTGGAACTTGCACCAAGCCTTGTATGGTTGAAGCCCTGTCTATAAAAACTGGTACAGCCGAGCTCTTTCTGATTTCCTGTTTCTTTAAAGTTGAGGAGTTTCTTCCTGATTGAGTGAGCAAAAGAACACACCCCAGATATTTTCCCTGTCTTTGAATCCCACCTTTTCCCACTGTAATCTGACATCCACATCTTTTGGTGACAGCAGTGACTTCCCACGGTTCAGCCTTAGCTACTGCACTAAATTTCCTTGGGAGTAGGGGAAAAGTGAAATCTGTACCACTAGCTCATACCAGTAACCTCCTCTCAGTTTTAAGCTCCATGTTATGCAGCTTGTGATTCACCACAGGAAAGTTAAATGTACCAAGAAAATACATATAAACACCTGAAAGATTTAACATTTGTAAAAGTATAATCTCAGGATAGATGGCATGCATATACCTATAAACATCACTAAAATAAACGTAAAAGCCTCCCTCAGGAGCCTGGCAATACATCGTATTTGTTAACTCACCGTTGAGGAGGAATTTCTGCATAATCTTTACAAACATGGGAACTGAAAGGGTTTCCTGGATCACCAAATACAGTGCTTCATTGCTGTAGGCAACTGTATCATATAAACCTTCCATGAAGTGATAAGTTTCATTTTAAATTAATGAATTTTGCTCTTATTCATCCTCCTCAGAGGCAATTCTACTTCCTCACTTGTCTAATAGTTAAGAAGCAGTTTCCAGTTTAAATTTTTTCCAGGACATTCATACGTGCTCGTTGCTAAAACCATAAAAAAACAATCAAAAAACAACAACAACAAACCACCTTTTCTTTTCGTGTTTCCTCAGGACATTTGTATAATATCTGACATAATAGTAGACTGACTCATTGTGAGTTTTCAATTCTTATTTCATTATATTCCAGTCTGATCTAATTTTTCCAAACAGGAAATTAAACACAATGACAACATCTCCTCCTGGACAGAGTAGGCCTGGATATGAATTATATCTTACTAGATATGTCGATTCATGAATACTCCTTAGATTACTTATTTTATGAGTAGCTTTACAGTAGGACATAAATGACTGTGGACACCTAAAGATACTAAAATGGAATGAGACAATATTTTGAGAGTTTTTTTATTTTGATTATTATAAGGCTGAGTTGGTTGTTCTTGGACCAGTGATCAATTTACAGGCTCTAACTGTCCATGCAATTCATAATTTAAGAGTATCCAAAACTTATTTTTCTGGATCTTGAATCTGCCTAATCCAACACAAGTCAAGATCCCTTCCTTTAAACATTAATTTCCTCGATTCAGAATAGCACATAATTCTCCCATCAGAAGCTACTACTAATACTGGCAGCATCTAGTTGGTTAACTTTAAATTAATTAAACACATCTTTCTCTGCACTCGCTCACAAAAAAATACCAATATGCTGTATTGTCGTGTAACTCTTGCTTCAGTGTCCTGCTTCTTCAAACAAATGTTTTTAGGTGATTCAGAAAATACTCAGAACACTCTTCAGGCAAGTTGGTAGGTATTTCAAGCATCACCTTTTACTATTCACCATTATCACTGTGAAAAGTACATAGCTGTGTCACACCATGGAGAATTATGTTTCACTGCACTGGGATTATAAAGGAAAAAGCTATGAATACTTTATTAATTCATTTTCTTTTCAAAAGTGCATAGTTAGGCCCCCTGAGAATTGTTCCTCAAGAGTAGCAATTTATGATTGCAATGAGTTAAACAAATGCAGAGGTTTGAAACATAAAAATTACATTGCTTATTATATTTTGTAGTGCTGTTTGTGCACTGTAAAAAGGGAGTGAAATCAGTAATTCACCACATACAGAGTGCTTGACTCAGCAGTGCCAAATTGGGAAAGACTCACAGCACTGGAATCTGAGGACCATCACTTGGAAAGGGCTGCGGTTGTCCTTGCGGATATGATCCTGAAGAGGTGTCTGTTGTTGCACCATTTATTTGATGACTTGTATTATATTTTTAATGCCTTTCTTTTGATAAGCATTTGATTTCTTAGAATGTAGACACAGAGTAAATTAATGTAGTAATGGCCCACCAAATCAATATTTCAACTCCTTTTACAGCAATGTAGAACAACTTCTGTGATTGCTATAACCATGTGATTATTTGCTGGGAAGATCTCATTTTCAGGCATTTATGACTTCATTCCCTTCGTGATCTAATTTGAAATACAGTTTTGACCATTAATTGTCTACAGCTGTTGTGGGTTAGCCTTGGCTAACAGCCAAGCTCCTACCCAGCTGCTTGCTCACTCCCCCCTCAGCAGGGCCAGGGGTGGAAATAGGAAGATCACAGAAAAGAAAGCTCATGGGTCAAGACAAAGACAAGGAGCTTGCTCACCAGTTACTGTTGCAGGCAAAACAGACTTGACTTGGGGAAAATTAACTTAATCTATTGCAAGTTAAAATATATTCAGGTAGTAAGAAACACAAAGACAAACATTAAAACACCTTTCCTCCTGCCCACGCCACCCCTTCCTCAGGCTCAACTTCACCCCTTCACCCCCAACCCTACCACCACCACCACCTCCCAGAGCAGGACTGGTGGGGTAGGAGCTTATAGTCAGTATACACGGGTCTTTCAGCTGCTCCTTCCTTCTCACCCTTTTCCTTGGCTCCAGCATGGACTCTCCACAGACTGTTGTTCCATCAGGCAATATCCATCTACTCCAACAAAGGGTCCTCCACAGGCTGCAGCAGCGGTTTCTGCTCTGGCACCACGGAGCAGCTCCTTCTCCCTTCCCTGACCTTGGGGTTCCCTCTGTTGCTTCTCACTCTTGTTGTTCCTTCCTTTCTCTCTTGCTGGCATTTTCTGCCCTTCTGTAAATACACTTTCAGAGAGCACCACCAGCTTTGCTGATGGGCTCGGCTGTATCCTGTGTTGGGTCCATTGCAGAATCAGCTGTCCCTGGCACAGGGCAACCCTGACCTCTTCCCACAGAGACCCCTCCTGCAGCACCACTCCCCCCAGCTACCACAACCTTGCCACATACACAGAGCTAAGGCGGCTTATGTTCATGTGTGCTCTTTATTTAGTATTGTCATTTTAAATTGACAAACCTGGAGTTACAGTTATATCAGTCTTTGTTATCAGCTTGTCAGTTACTTAATAAATACGTTCCATCATCTCTGTGGGAGTTGTAGTCATTTAGATGGTAATTCCTGTTTCACAGGTATGTTCTCTACTAGGTGCCAAATATAATCATCTATGGTATTACTGGCAATAAATTTTAACAGTTTTCATGTCCGTACATTTGCGTGTAGTTTTATTATGTAGGAAGTATCTTCATTTAAACTAGCATCTCAAATCTATGTGGGACATCTTCCTCTGGAAAATTCTTAGTATTGCTGCTCTTCAGATATGTGACAGCATTACAAAGCAAGAAATAACATACTGATAGACTGGTGATGTCCGTTACCACCAGTAATTATGGTTATCAAAACAGCAACCCAGTTTTCATCCCTACCTGTCAACATAGTTCATTTTGACACTTAGAAGAGAAGCACAGAGGAAATGTTAGTTAGAGACTTCTTTGTCCATTAAACTGTGCTTTAACTATTAAAACTGTTTCTTTTTATCCATGCTTTGTGGGTGATTTCCAACTGCACTAGAAACAAGAACATGGAGAATATTCAATCACAGCTGTTTAACATATCCATCAAAATATCTATGCCATAAGGCTCTTGAGATACTCTAGTGCATGGGAAAGCTCTTCCTTAAAAGAAGAGCCTGATATGGGTCATATGATACAAAATTATATGTCTCAATTCCAATTAAGAAAGTCATCATTTTTTGAGTAGTCTAAGCTATGACCGAGTATTTTTATTCTCGTCTGTTTGTAAAGTGTCCTATGATCTTGGTGGCATAGTAGAAGTTATTTTAAAATTATTTTTTCCATATTAACTTTAGATATTGAGGATGTTTTTCTACAGCGTGTCAGCCAGCTGCAAATTACTTTGCACTTGTCTATCTACACTTACAGATTGGCCTTCAGGGAGGGAATAGCGACAAAGTGAGAAGACAGCATTAATGAAACCTAGACAAGCTTTTCCACATTTTGTATTAGACTCTTAATCTACCCAGTCTCTGCCAGATCTTCTCCCCAAGTAAGTGCTTATGACGAAAGCTTTTCTATCTACTGTGCTTTAGACTAGGTGCTGTAAGTCTGTAAAAAGGAACAATAATTTTAGCTCATTTTTTAAAGTTATTTTAGTGAGCCTGTGTACAATTTTTGTATAAATAAAGAGTGAGACATTTGCAACACCTTCTATAACTTTGAAGTGTTCTTTGCAGAACTGAGTAATATAATCACAAGTTACTTTTTTGTTTTCTAAGCATTGGTTAAAAAAACAAACTAAAACACCACATACCTAGTGATTTACAGGTGGTAAAGGAAAAAAAAAATTAGGGAAGAGACAAAAAAATTGTTTGAAAAGATAACAGGATGTTTTTGAAACAAAGAATAGAGCCAGTTTAAAAAAAAAAAAAAAAACTATAGTAGGCAATATTACCCAATTAAAAAAAGACCACCACTCCCCAAATCTTGAGAACTAGGCAACCTGCGAGAAGCATGCAGAATCATCCCTGCCAACCCAGTCCTTAGGTGTATTTGATGTTTCTATTGCTGTCTCTGCCAGTGAGTGCCTGCTGCTCTCCCATGACTCTAGACGTGTTTATTTCAGAAGAGGTCATAAAATGCTAGTATAGATGACTTTTCATCTTTCATGGATTTTTTTTGTAATCAGAGATAGGTGAAGGTTAATTAGATTTAATACAGTGTCAGGGTTATTTTTTAAACAGAGCATAGTGATTGCCAACTGGCACAGTGTGCGGAACCCAACTTGTACATTCTTCTGGTCTGTTCAGTAAGTAATGAGATTTCTAGAACAGCAGAATTTGCTGCAAGACACTGGGCTGGGACTCACGAGACTTGAAATTTATTCCTCGCTCTACCGCTGACCTGCTGTGTGACTTCTCTAAAAATCACTTCAACTCATTCCTTTTCATTGCCACCCTTTGCTGTAATTTCTTTATATAGGTAGTGACCTCCTAAGGCAGTAAAGCAACTTTATAATTGGAAGTTGGGCTTTTTAACCTCCTCAGTGTAAACACTGTCACTCTCCCTCTATAACAATCTCTACATCAATTCAGTCCCATTAGAAGTATGATCCATAAGTAGTATAATAAAATTAAAATGCCTTCACCTTTTTATCAATAGCAAAATTCAGTGCAACAAACTGACACTATGAAATTACAGTTATGAAGTGGCTTATTGTTAAGTAAGTTTGATGGAGGTGTTCCAGTTGTCCACTCAACAGCTAGCATCAAAACCTTACCACTGTAACTGGCATCCTTATGGGAATTCTCAGCACAGGAAACAAGGAATTAACAAGCAGAATGAAATAACAAACCAGTCCCTCATTTCCAAATATGGTCCTTCTTTGATAAGACTGCAGTCTTCACTGTGTCTTATTCATTCATGTGGGCCCCCCCCTCCCTTTTTTTTTGGGGGGGGGGGAGAGAAGGGTTGAAAGACCCTCAGACCCAAGGCTTTCCTTAATAATGACATGATAAAAGAAAATGTAGGTTTCTATTAAAGGTTTGTTACTATCTACTGTGATAAAATAGCTCTGTGACAAGAATAATTAGAGCTCTCATTTTCTCTTTCCTTTTTTAACAATGATTGTTACAACTTTGCTATCCTCTAAGCCAGAAAAAAAGTAGAAAACGCATAGAACGGCAGTAAGAAAAAAGATGTGAAGTGATGAATTACATTCAGCACCAAAAATATGTAGGGAGAAGAGTAAGAATGGCTGTTAAAGAAATCATATCATGAAAGATAAGAAATCTCACAGAACATCAGTCATTCTTATTCTGCATGTTTGCGGGCACAGTAAAGGCAATAAAACAAAACATATGCTTTCCTTTGTGTAGTACACAAAGGCAGGATCTGAGGAAAAATAACTAACCATCTAGTGATGGTAGTCAGCTAAAATAAAATAGATTCCAGTGCTGCAATTTGCAGTATCCTGCAGTCTTTGCCGAAGTTTTTCCTCAAGCATTACTAATGTTAGAACTTTAGACAGCTTCCTTGAGTCTTTGCAGAACATGTTGTGTTAATTCCTACAGTGTTAAAATGATGTTTTGGCCTGACAATAATATGCAAAACTCCCAGGAAGGCTGTGTTTAAAACATAAAAAGCTACAAGCAATTCTTTTTAAATTGCCCCCTCCTGTTTTAAGATATACTGCACTTTCAGACATTGCCACATAACATTGACTGTAGTATGCACATAAGAAATGCAAAATCTTAAATTCTAGTCAGCAGTCTACATCTATAGTAGGCTAAAGCAAATGAGTACTGCAAAATGAATCTCTAACCTGTTACACGGTTCCTCAGCTTCATCCTATGCTTCCCCCTTGCTATGCAGTGAAGCCATTTGTTTAAATAAATAATAATAAAACTAATCATCCTCTTGCATATGGTAACACTTACATGATGGTATCAAATCTCTTCAGCAGGGTGATTGGTCACTATCCGGGTGGCAACAGGAGTTTGTCACAAGGATCCTTGCAATGGCTTTTTCAGATGGATCAGGTGAGACTTCTCAAAGCACTGTTCTGCAAAGCAGGGCTTCATCACATATAACAGTTACTTGGGAAGACATACGCCATAACTCTGAATGTGCCCCCCTTCCTCCTCCTTACTCCGAGCTTGTATTACCAGGCATGACATCATATGGTATGGATTATCCCTTTGGTCAGTTGGGGTCAGCTGTCCGGGCTCTGTCACCTCCCATCTTCTTGTGCACCCCCAGGCTACTCACTGGAGAGGCACTGTGAGAAACAGAGAAGGCCTTGAAGCTGTGTAAGCACCCTCTGGCAGTAGCTAAAACATTAGTGGGTTATCAACACTGTTCTGGTCACAAATTCAAAACAGCACCATATGGGCTGCTATGAAGAAAGCTAACTCCATCCCAGCCAGACCCAGAACATCCATTCAAAACATTTAACTGTTGAAACCGTATAAGTATTGATACAATTTCCGTATCTGCAAAACTTTCTTCTATTTACATGTAGTTTATCTATGTACAACTTGGTCAGTTCTGCAGCAGGAACCACCTGAAAGAGTCTCTGCAAGGGCTAGACTATCTAACGAAGATGTTTGTTAATCAACACATTTAGGTATACAGATTGGTGGAGGCACAACAGAAGCTGCCTGGGGGAAATCTTCAGAAACTATACAAAACTCCTACCTGGAGACCTGCATGAGTTAGCCAAATACTTAATGGTAAAGGTGGCTGCCATTAAGCACTGCCATTAAAGTCTATAAAAACAAGGTACAAACAGCAACAGGACCTTAATTACTGCTTATTCATAGAAGTATTTCTTCCAGAAGAAAAGAAAAATGTCATCTTAACTGAGTATTGTTCCTAGTCATTGGAAATTTATGAACTTCCCATTTTTGATAGCCTTTACAAGTCCAGAGTTTAAAAACAAAAACTTGATAAAAAATATTAATTTCAAATCGTTTGATCTAAGCCTGCGATTTAAACTTACCTCCTTTAAGCAATCTTTTTCAGAATTTCAAGAGAAGCAGACCTCACTGTATGGTAGTTAGCTCTGCAGCTATGACTGGGATTGATCAGTATCTGCAACTATGACCAAAACCTGAAACTGTTAAACTCATGTTATTTTGGATCTGAGGTTTTCAGAAGGACAAAGCGTAGACCCTATTAATTTCCATCTTAAAAGTTCCATCTCTATGGTCTATCTTATTCTTTGATGTGTAAATACTGAAGTGCATCCAGAATGAGCACTTACCTGTGAAAACATAGCAATTAGTTCTGCATGAAAGCAATACATTCTGAGTAAAATTCAAGAAGGGGAACAAGCTCTTCTGTCTCAAATGTATTGTCCCAGATCACCCTCCTTCCAGAAGGATGTTCAAGAATACTGGGAAATATTTAACAACAAAGCGAATATTTGTTGAAAAAATATAGCAGGGGTCCTCAAAGCACTCAATTTTTAGTCCAGAGGGTTAAAAAAACAAACAGGAAAACAAAACTTGTGAAGTATTAAGTCTGGAAAAAATGGAAATGAGCTGGAATTTGTATTCTGAAGAAGAACTAAAATAGAGCAAGAGAATAAAACAGCTGCTTCAGGAATACAAATGCTAAATTTATTAATGCAAGAGAGGACAGTATGATTAAGTTGTTTAATGTACTGTGTAAAACACCAGAACAGTTGGCTTAGTATATTTAACCAGGAAGGCTAAAAAAGCCCTGAGTCCAGGCTGGAGTAAGTTCCTAAGTGGGTTATCTCCCCATTCTTTGGCTGAGTTTGTTTTCAAATTATTTTTTTTCCCCTCATACTCAATCCTGGCAAAACTGTATTGCCATACAGAAGTACCTCAATAATAAAAATGCTAGTTCCAGTCAGCGTTGAGTTCCAGCTGACTGTGTCATACTGTAGGTATTCTTGATGTTCAGCTGCACAGCCCAAACCAAGTTAAGGAGGCTTGCTCACCCCAACAGATACCAGAGCATTTAATTATTTTACTGTATTCTTATACAGTTAGTCTCAGCAAAGGCTCCTTCAAAAAGCAAAACAGAGCAGAAGATGCTAAAACTTTACATAGGAGAGAAAATATAGGTTTTATTCAAGGAATGAAAAAAAAATAAAGGAATTAATGTCACCACTGAACTCCAATAATAGAGATATAATGCATGTGGGGAGATAGCATATGCTTTCCCTCAAATTTTACAGTACTTTCTCATTGTATTTTTTTTCCCCTCAACATGTCTTGAATTTGGTTGCTTTAATCATCCTCAGACCAACAAAAAAAAGCAATATTGTCTACTATTTATATATATTGTCTGCTACTTACCCTCAAACCAGCTGTAGCAGGTTAAGGAAGACGGGGAGTCTCTGCTAGTCCGATTCTCTAGACAGACTCTGCAAGCCTGTATCAGTGGCAGGGGGCTGGGTAGAATTAGGGCCAGCTAATTAATAGGAAAAGACACTGAAGCCTTTTATTCATGTAAGCATACATATGTATATACATACATACACACACACAACATACAGTGGAAGAAACACCTAGCAGCACTTATCAGAAAGAAAACCAGATGAACTTTAGCACATACACAAGAACAATTTCTGTTCTCACAGCCACAGCACATTCATACAATCAATGAGAGTTGAATTTGGATCACTGAGTATTGAAAGTGATCCATGTATGCCTTAAGGAATATATCACTGAGGAACAGTAGACTGCTTGTGACATAAGCCAATAACTGGTCCTCTCAAGAGAAAATGCTGTAGAGAACAAATGTCATTTCTCTGCAGGGAGTAAATGAGCAAAAGTCTGCTCACTGGGACTCTCTTTTTCTTCCACACTGAAGAATTTAGTTCACTGGAAACACTGTCTTCCTCTACATTACATACACTTCAGTGAAAATAGGAGAGAGTCTTACGACTTCCGCCTTAAGGACAGAATAACCTTAAAGTTGGATCCAACTGGAGTTATGCCTTAAAAGACCTTGTAAAAAGTCTTAACAATCAAACATGACAACAAACAGCATCATTCATGTAGAATGGATAAATAGAATACCAACAGTGAAGTGATGAGCTTGCAGGCGTTAGACAAATCCAACTTTTTTTCCACAGTCACACAATGTACTACAAAACAAAGAGATTCATGGCAATGTTCTGTAAGTTATGGTAGTTCTTGGCTCCTTCCATCCTCAGTAGAGGTTAACCAATAGAGAGTACCATCCTCTTTCTATTGACTATAGACAAAATCTAAAATTAAAACCAACTTTTGTGACTATTGCTACATATGCTGAAACAATCAGTTTTATTCCATGCTTACAATTACCCCAAAATGTAAAAGAAATTGCTGGATATATTATCAGTTACACACTGCTTGCCAGTCTCAGCTATTTACTATGCTAAATTATACAGCTTAAGTACAAAAACAAAAGTTGCCAGAAATCGGGGAATTTATAAATTGGTAAAGCAGTGGTGGGAGGGATAAGCTAACACCATTAGAAGCAATGGATACCCTTCTTCAAAAGGGTAATTCAGTGTGTTAGCCAACGGGTAATTCAACATTTCATTAATTTGAATATAATTTAGCAGACACTATGCAGTAACAGCTACTGTCAAGGAAACTGCTATTGTTTTGTTAGTCTCATCATAGTGATTTGTGTTTGTATGATGAGTCCTAATCTCTAAAAGTTATCATAAATTGAAAAAAAAAATTATGTACTTTCATTTGGATTGTAAATAGAATAAGTTGCTTTCATACCATTTCCTACTTTTTCTTAATGTGTAAACTTCCTATATAACTAGTTATCTTAAGATTTTAATTTAAAAGTTAATCTTCTAAAAATAATATTAATTAATAGAGTTTTCCTTGTATTCCCCTATTACCTTCTGTCCTTTTAGTTCCAGGTTTTCAGTTGTAATGGCCTACAGCTCTACTGCAGGCTTCCTAGCGGAGAAACAAATTTGTGCCAGCTTGCTGAATACCCTCAGTAATGTTCAGTCACTCAGAACTTCTCCATCTGTGTGTCCATCCATCCAAAGAACCAGATGCTCTGAAAGACGCCTTATCCACCTTGCCTGATGTATCAATATCTTAAATATGTTGCTACCATAACTGCTGTTTCCAGCCCTACAAGCAAAGGCAACAACTGACCTACCTGGAGCCCTCAGTTGTTTAATTGGTCAGGTACAGTGTTTTCTTTAAAAGTTAACTGTTTCTGTTGCTAGAGCTAAAGGGAAACCTGTCAAAGATTTTTACATGATTCACTGCAACTCCCCCCCC
>JANXJC010000040.1:17991894-18045740 GCA_027564655.1 Leptodon cayanensis | reverse complement strand
TACATCCTGGTCAATCATCATCACCTTTTCATCTCTTTGGGACATATGAACAGTGATATATATATATATAAATGTTTCACTGAGGCCTGCCTCCAAGGTATCTTATGTGTAGGTTAGGGATTTGCTTTGTTTTAGCACCAGAGGTATTACTTTTCAGTTGCAAAAAGCGTAACTTTTTTTTTTTCTCCAGTGTTAGCTTTGTCAGGCTCTTGTGTCTGAATGCTTATGACTTGCTGGATTTAGGTCTGTTGTGGTACTCCTACGCATGCATGTGGTGTTTTTTCTGTTTTTAAATTTCTGTGGGCCTTGTTAAGCTGTTGTAGTGGATTGACCCTGGCTGGATGCCAGGTGCCCACTAAAGCTGCTCTATCACTCCCCTCCTCAACTGGACAGGGGAGAGGAAAATATAACAAAAGGCTTGTGGGTCAAGATAAGGACAGGGAGAGATCACTCACCAATTACCATCACGGGCAAAACAGACTCAGCTTGGGGAAAATTAATTTAATTTATTGCCAATCAACCAGAGTAGGGTAATGAGAAATAAAACTAAATCTTAAAACACCTTCCCCCCACCCCTCCCTTCTTCCCAGGCATAACTTCACTCCCGGATTCTCTACCTATTCCCCCCAGCGGTGCAGGGAGACAGGGAATAAGGTTTACAATCAGTTCATCACACGTTGTCTCTACCATTCCATCCTCCTTGGGGCAGGACTCCTCACACTCTTCCCCTGCTCCAGTGTGGGGTCCCTCCCATGGGAGAGAGTCCTCCACGAACTTCTCCAACATGGGTCCTTCCCATGGGCTGCAGTTCTTCACAAACTGCTCCAGCGTGGGTCCCTTCCCCGGGCTGCAGTCCTTCAGGCACAGACTGCTCCACGCTCCAGCGTGACCCCGGGGGGTCACAAGTCCTGCCAGCAAACCTGCTCCAGCATGGGCTCCTCTCTCCATGGGGCCACAAGTCCTGCCAGGAGCCTGCTCCGGCACGGGCTTCCCACGGGGTCACAGCCTCCTTCGGGCATCCACCTGCTCCGGCGTGGGGTTCTCCCTGGGCTGCGGGTGGAGATCTGCTCCCCCGTGGACCTCCCTGGGCTGCAGGGGGACAGCCTGCCTCACCACGGTCTTCCCCACGGGCTGCAGGGGAATTTCTGCTCCGGCGCCTGCAGCACCTCCTCCCCTCCTTCTTCACTGACCTGGGGGTCTGCAGGGTTGTTGCTCTCACATCTTCTCACTCCTCTCTCTGGCTGCAGTTTCTGATGTGCAGCTTTTTTTCCCCCTCTTAAATGTGTTCTCCCGGAGGCACTACCACTGTCACTGATGGACTTGGCCTCGGCCAGTGGCAGGTCTGTCTCGGAGCCGGCTGGCATGGGCTCTGTCAGACACGGGGGAAACTTCTAGCAGCTCCTCACAGAAGTCACCTCTGTACTGCCCCCCCCCTCCCCCCGCTACCAAAACCTTGCAACACAAACCCAATACAGACCTTCTTCAACTACCAATATACCAAATATTTACCAACCATGGATATCTACATATACTGAATAAAATGTATAGAAGTATACACTTTCTAGAAAGCAATGCACCTTTCAAAGTCTCTGGGTTTTGGTACCAAGTACATATGGCATGATTAATTAGAGAAGAATTTCTTAAGCACTGTAGGAATATCTCAAGAAAATCAATGGCCATAAACATGAAAAAATCTAAGAAGCTAAGCTGAAAGTAAAGAGTCAAAAAAAAAAAAAAAAGGTGCTTCCACTGAAGTGGAGGGGAAAGACAAAACCATCAGCATTATTTAAACAAAGCAGAAGCTATCGAAGTTACCATGATCAGAATTTCACACCAGAGATCTTGCATAGAAGTTGCTCCATTGCTTCAACCTTAAATACCAAGTTTCCAGAAGAGTATTGTGTAGCCAAAAGTTTCAGCTGCAATTCCCAGGTATAATATAATGCAAGATGCCTACAGACACTAACTCAGAACCAGGCAGTGCAGTTAAAATATCATAATGATTTGCAAACCAGCAAGGTTTTATGAACCAATTCAGATCATCTCCAATATTTTTTTTATGTACTATATATATATTTATACAACAAAAGAAAAATGAAATGAGCATGACAACAGCATTAGTCTTTTTAATGTCTGCAGCATACTTACTTAAGACTTCTGTCTTACTACACCTTAAAACTTTCTGAACATTTTGAAAGTGTTCAAAAGCACTTAGAATGTTGGGGGTTATTCTCCTTATTTTTGGGGGGGATCACATTATTATTAGAATTAGGTACTTATTTTGCAGCAATTCCCCTACTCTGCAGGTACAAATAAAGTCTCATGCTGGCTGCCATACAAATGTTACATAGTCAATCCCTTGTCCCAAGAGCTGAAACTAAATACAGTCAATATATGGCAGAGATACAAGTTCAAGTTCCAAAACTCATATTTAAAATACATAGCAAACCTTACAGTGATTTATATTCAGAGTTCTAGCTCCATTCATGAGAACGAAAATCACGTGAGAGCTTCCCAGTTGGCTTTCAGTCCAAGACGCCTTTCCTACGCTTATGAGTGTAAAACACTCAATTCACCTTTTTTGTTAAGCAAGATGCCATTAAGGAAGCTTAAGGATAAATAGCATGAAATATCATATATAACAGAGTTCCACACAAATGCACATTCAGGGAGACAAGTAGTGGCTTATGCTACATGAAAAATAAGGCCTCCATTAGAAAAAAGGCTAGTGACAGTAACTGCCCAAGTAACAACAAAAGGCGTGATAAAAAAGCCTGCCACTAAGGTGAACATTTACAAACTCTGAGACCCATTACTACTAGCTTGTTTTTACTAGATCGCATTGTAGATTGTATAGAATCTCTCTTGAGCATCTTCTAATTGCCATCAACAATATTGCGTTAGTAGGTGGTAGTGCAGCGTATTCTGTTATACACCACTACAAGTCCCTTTAAGCATGCCAATTAGACCCATTTTAAAATAAGTACATTTAAGGTGTATTGTAAAATGCAGTTATGATTAACTGAGAAATAGTCACTCAAGAACTGAGCCTTTTCTTTAAAGAACCTCAGTTTACAAATCCTGTCATTTTTCGCTATAGCTGCAAGTTGTCATTCAGGAGAAGCTGTCATTGTACTGACACATTGCAACATGAGCTCCAGGGTAGTTGTGCAGATTAGGAAACAAAATATTCATGTCCCATTTGAATGAATGGAAAATTTGTACGACAAACTTGTGCTTGGTTAACTTAGTAACGTAGCTTGTCTTCTGACATATTCCCATGGGGACTGGTAACCCAAACGTATGCATTACATGAACTGACTTGTTTTGGATATTTCCCATGTTATCGCTAATTTAGAAGAGAAATTTTCACATGTAACTCACTGTCCTTTACAGGGCTTTAATCACTTAAAACGTTTAATGCAAGTTCATACATACCAGTTTCTGGAAACCAGAGAAGGGAATGGATCAGGCACAACAGTGCAATACCTAAAAATTGAAACATACAGACATCAATTAAAAAGTAGCAGAAATTACAAATAGAAGAACAGAAGTGTATAAGTAACTTTTTTTTTTCCCTCCAGTTTCCTGAAGGTTCCAGAAGATTTGGCAAAACCGACATTTTTATCAAAACCAAATAATATGCAAATCTGGCATAAGTACTGACTTTCCTGCAGTTTACTGGATCTTGAGTAAAAATAAAGATTGGACACCTGAAATGTCTCCCAAGGTAACAATGTCTGTATAAGAGTCCCTAGTCTACCTGGAGAAATCCTGAAAAACATCAGAAAGAAGGCAGAAAGCAGCTTATCCCGCTATGCTAAAAGCTACTAGCAAGGGATTATTCTCTCTCTCCTTTTTCATTCACAATGGTGTTCTTGGGAACAGATTTATTTTCTACTTACAGTGTGTAATAACAGCTGTTATGCATTTATTTTCCCACTATCCTGACACAGTAATGTTATCCTACTTAACTCTGCAACTCTTTCTGACATAAAACTGCACCCACCATGACATTCTTTAATACCGTAACAAACTGGCAGTGACCTAGGACTTCATGGCTGTTACCAGTGCACGCTCCAGTTGATATAACTCCCCCGTAGTACTAATGGATAGAATTCATTACAATATAATTGCTACTAATAATATAAAACCTATAAAACAGAAAATGCCCAATTTTAATGCCAAGATTGGCAGACACATTACTTTTAGAGACTAATATTTAAAGTAGCCTTTAAGTAGAAGAATTGCTCCATTGTTTTTTTCTTTTTTTTTTTTTTCACATTAGTATACTGATATTTTTCAGACACTCTCATAGCTCCATTTCAGTACAACATTACATTGGCTTTGAAACTCAACAGTAATAAGTCTCATTCCCACAGCACTACACTTGCCTGCTGCTCATGTTTCCACTATGCTTCTGTTGCTTTGTTAGACTTGCTGTTTCGCCCATCACATACTTCCTTATACAGATCTCAAATGATGGGTAGAGAGGCGTGATTTTCTTAAGAGAACTTCTCAGTCATTATTAAGCTCCACAAAGTACACTTATTTCTAAATAGATTTAACTGGAGGGTAAAGGAGGGGAGACACTAAAAGAATAACAGCCTTGTCCACAATTCCTATTTCTTTCTAAGATCAAAGACGACTCATTTTAAACAAGCTTCTTCTTTAGTGACTGGTTCTTTTCAAAAATGGATGCTCCGTGTAGCTAGAAATGTTCATTTGTTTGTTGCAAAAGATTTTTAAGCATAAGAAGTTAGACATTTCTACCCATCATTTCTCCTTCTCCCTAAGTACTCTTTAGAGTCTAAAAAGTCAGACTTACTAGATATGCTATTTCCTATGTAAAGTTCCCTGAGGCTCTCATGAATTTCCCTTTTTATGGCCAAACCATCGTGTGTTTGCAGGCTTTACATTTTTAAAAAAAAAAAAAAAAAAAAAGGCGGGGGGGGAAACCAAAGAAAAAAAGACTACTACATTGGAAGAAACTCATTTAGACAGAGTTCATAATGTTGCAACTGAAAGCAGAACTCGAGCTTATGCAGCAGTCACCCCACCCACACCCACCACTACCATGTCACCTCCCGTACCATCAGGGAAGTTGTCCAAGATTCAGGAGGCACTCACTCTAATAAAAGAAGTGGATGAATGTAAACAGAGGAAAAAAAAAACAACTTGGATAAAGTTAATGGGTTTTTAATTTAAAAACCCAACCATAAACTTGTAGTGATTTGATCGAACTTAATATGAATGAATAACACAAGCTAGAAAATGCAAGAAAGAAAAACAGAGGAAACTAGAAAGGAATCTGCAGAGGAAACTCAAAAGCCATCTAAAGTATCAAAACCTTATTGGAAGCAGAAAAGTTGGGCAGGGGAAAGGCAGGGACAACATCAGCCCATTAGAAAAGGGAAAGGAAAAACAAGTACTACTGACACCAAACCAAGAGCCTATGTATGTAACGTCTTAGGAAAACCTAACTGTGAAAAGAAGTATTAAAACTACTGAAGTATTACACAAAGATACTTAGGAGACAGAGCAAATACTAATCATAAATGGTTTCGTTGATCTTTTCGTACGGGTGGGGAATAAAGTTGATGACATCCGAAAAGCTTACTTCAGCCACATTTTTCTATGATCTGCAGTTGCTATATCACAAAATGTGGTACTTGAAAGAAAGTTTACTTATATTAAAAATTAAAAGCTTATGTCTCTCTTACTTAGGCAAACACCCTAGGAGTTCAGAAGGCATTCAAGTATTTGTTTACTCTATCTTGTTACCTATTCTGCAAGATTTATAACCTTGTAAAACATAAAGTAGCACACTGTATAATAGCTTTTCCAGTTTTCTCTCGAAATCCTTCCCAAACAGTAGCTTAATCTCTTCAAACACTTGTCCAACATTCCCTGCATGCACTGACACCATGGAACATCTTCCAATAATAAAGAAAAATAACAGCATGGTATTTATTTTATTTTTCATTTCTCTTGAACTGTAAGTCATACTTGTAAGATAATGATTACTTCATGAACGATTAACCCATCATGTACTTAAGATAAATAGAAGACATAAACTTTGAGTTATTTATTCTGCATTTTCATTGCCAAAATAGAAGGATGGCTTTCTTTTTGCAATTTCATGCTGATTACATTCTGTATGAATATGAAAATCTTAATCAGCGGGACTACCCTGAATATTCCTAAAGACATAAGCCACAGAGGAATACGTCAGTCTTTTCTTTCAATAACAAAATGAAATAAAATAAAGCAAGGACATAAGCTGGAATAAGCATGTCATAAGTATTTTTCAGAGGACACACTTTTATACAATATTTTTGTTCCTCACACAAATTGACTGATAGGCATAAAGTGGGTGAGCAGTAGGAAGCCTGGTCTGATTCCTCTTTGACTTTCTGAGATTATTTTGCTCTTACTGGAAATGAACTGGAGCTGAAATGAACATACAGGGCTGTTTTGTTTGCTTCACAAATGAAAGCTTGTATTTCCCTTGACTTTCTCTATGACAGAGCATACAATCAAGCTCAGGCTGTGGACAGCGCCTTTTTTCTGTACTGCAATCGTTACCAGAACAATACTGCCAGTCGGATACAGCAGTACAATCCAGTAGTGCATCTCCTGGCTAAATCCACATACGAATTTGTATTAGATATAATCCAGCGATAAAAGGCCGTATTTGAAAAAAGACCATTTGGATAAGTTCCTCATCTACATTTAAAACATAGCAGAAAGGAACCCAAGAGGCCATTTAAAATAAAAAAGGGGCATTCACATTGGGAACATCTCAACATTGGGAAGATTTACAATTCAGTTTTCAAACTTTACAGACATACCAACTTCAGGTTGCATTTTTTGAAAAAGAAATACATTTCAGGGTCACATAAAACGTCTGAAATGCAGCGTAATGAATAGAGAACTACCATACATTTCACATTTTATGCAGACTGCACTCAAAAATCAGTTAGGCTTTTTGTACATTGCTTGGAAAACCACCATTCTGTCAACTGTGGTTCTGCATAATTTTGGTACATACTGCTGAAAACTGCTACATAATGTAAAAATAAAAAGAAAATTTTAATTATACAAAGTTTTGCATTCACCGGGGTCAGGGGAAATGCTTTATTGTGTAGGAAGTCCATTTCATGTGAGCTTCCCCTTAATTCCTTCTGCTTTTTCTTTATTTTGTCTGTCCTGCTGGTTTTAATACAAATTACAAACAACTAACACGTGACTTAAGTGCAGCGCCCCTAACATGTAGAAACAAAGATGGACTTAGGTGAAGCCTGAGACAAACTGGGGCAATGTGAATGCAGTGGAATGTAGCGATTACAATAGGAGGAGCTTCAAAATATTTTAAAGAATCCTTACTCTTCAGAGGTAAGACTAAGAGCAAACAAGACAAGGCAAAAAGGAAAAAGTTCTATGCATGGCTTCTCCTCCTTGTCCATTTGCTTAATGCAAAACAGTGTTATTTTGCCTTTTTTCTTAACTTTGCGTCACTCTCTTCTGGGGGGGGTATGTGTTTGTTTTTTAGAATTATCGTAGTCGAAGCTCAGCTGAAATTAAAGATCACAAGTTAACAGAGCTCAGAAGGAAACATATTCAGCTACAGCTCTGCTTAAGCATTACTGTCTTCTTCCTCCTTGGTTCTATTTAACCATGGAGGAATGACTCCTTTAAAAAAAAAAAAAAATAATAAAAATTGAGTGACTTTGAAACCACCTGGGATCAAGTGGGATCAGAAAACACACACTACTTCTTAAATAGAACTGGTCAGAGGAGAACCAAATCAAGGGTAAAAAAGCAGAGGTAATACCTAGGTGAAAAATAAGAATACTGATCAAATGTGTAGCATTACTTAACTCACTGGCTCACAGACACTTTAGGCAAGCAAGAAATTTGGTAGGTAGATTGTCAACCGATATTACTTCAAATAGCTCTAGCGAAGCTGACTTACCCAGGTTTACAGTAGCTTTTGATCTCCAAGAATGAAGGATTTTCAGAATTCCTTTAAGTCTCAAAACTGTGAGGAAAGATATATTTATAGTTCACGATGACAGGCAGCACTGAGATGGAACAGAATCCATTCTCAGTAAAGGGAGAAAGATAAACACAAACCAACAGAATGTTACAAAAATCCAAACAACTGCAAAAGCAAGCTAATAACCATCAAATTAAAAATAGATTATTTTAGTTCAGTCTCTCAGCTCTCCAATACTCATTATTGTGCGCTAACTTTCCAGGTAACCGTCATGCTGCAACTTCGCGTGCATGTTTTTATTCGGTAGTTTCATACTGTCATGTCTTTTTTTAAAAAAGAAAACTGCATAAATTAAATCCACCAAGAGTTTACACTTACTGCTGCTAAATACCTGTTCAAAAAGAAATCATAATTATTTCATAAGGAAATCAAAATAACATGCGCTCCTTGTTCTCATATAGCTGTTCTTTTCTCCGCTCTTTCAGAAAACTTTTAAGATCTGAAAAGCCAGTAAAATCAATGTGGTAAGGATTAGTTTTAAAAAGAGAGCAACATAAACTCAGGAAGGAAAAAAAACTCATTCCCACTGTCCTTGAGAAGGAGAACAGAGCAAACAACTAGGAACTATACTTGCCTATGAAGCCTCGAAAAGAAAACCCAACCAAAAAAAATCATTAAGTTGTCAGTAAGAGAATATTATTTTAAAATAAAAGCAAATAGATGATGCTATATAGAAGAAACACATTAAAATAATCACAAACAGGAACAAAGAAGGTGGTCACCTCTTCTGTTCACTCCTGTAGTTTTAACATCCGTGTCTTATTCTGACAATTTCACAATATAGTACATTACAGTGTGTCTTCATATTTGACTTCTGGCACAAAGGACACCAGCTGTCTGGTAAAAAAGTCTCAGTTAAAAGAAATTATAATTTCAAATTACAATTAACAAAAATAGAGTGTCAAGAAGAACTTTTCAAACAGTATGAAAAGGCAGGCTGTTAACTAAAGTTTTCATTTTTTTCTTTACTGAATGCTTCATTCCACATTTTCCATTTTGATTATCTTTGATTTATTTTATATCCGCAATGAGCAGTTTGAACACAAGAAGAGAACGTGAAAAGTGGAGGATGTTTCTAATATAACAACTAAAAAATTCCTGACATGAAATTTCTCTTTTAAAAAGTTGCAAATCCTAAGGCAAGCTAGTAATAAGCTCTCTCCTCCCTAGACAAGTTTACTACCATAAACTATTAATGCATTTATCTGCTATTTTGTTAGGCATCCTTTTTTCTTACCTTTTCATACAAAATGAGAGTAACACATACATACTCATATTGATGGTGTGAGTCTTTTAAATAATACTCTGTGTTATGACTGCATTTGAAGATTGCTTTTATACACTCTACATATAATTTCTGGTAGTACTTAAAACATTCATCCAAATCAATAAGACTTAAGGGCACCTGACACTTCAGATTTCTGGGTAGCACTGTAACTGACAACAGTTGTACGCTACTTAAAAGTCAATTTAATGCGTATCTAGTGAACGATATTTTTTTAAGGAAGTCGCTGAACTCATGCTCCTTTGGAGACCCAGCCAAGGTATCAATTAGAGATATTAGAGGTATCAATTTAATGAAGTCCATGTCCAGCTTCTACTGAGAGTTTTGTGAATATCAAGTTTTCTTTCACCATCAGCAGCAGCAGTTCGCAGTAATTCCGGCCTCCTCGCTCCCCCAGAGACAAGGTTTCAGAGTCCAAACAGTACAGAGCTAACACCTCCTACGTGGTGTTAACTTGTAGGAAAGGGAAAGTAGAAAGTTTTTGGAAGTGTAATACTGGGAAAGAAATGACAAATAAATTTTGTGTCACCTGCTTTTGTTGCAAACCTTTTCTGCTTTATGATGGAAGTTAGGATAACAGAAGTCAGAGTTACCAAAGCAGCCCTCCAGATGTTCTCATCTTCAGAGAATTACCACATGTACATACTACCAATAAGTCATTTTCAGACTTTTTGCAGACATTCAGATGTGGAGATTTGGCGTAACTTTGGGACACATTTTATCAGGAAATCATTTGGCTTAGTGAACTTGTTCTCCAGCACTCTAATACCTGTATCTGCATGACAGATGAAGCAGCACATGGGAAAATCAAGATAGCATTTTTCAAGGTGGTTTTGCTGTACTACTAACGATCCTTACCCATCCACTTTGCCAGCACAAACAAGTGCGAAGGTGTTAAAGCAAGACCAGATATATAATGACAGAGACAAATGAGACAGAGGCTTCATGAAAGTGGTGCTGTCACAGTACAGAACCAAACTGACCTTCTTACTATAACAGACACAAAGCGCATTTCTTAGTTAAAAGACTGAAAATAGGCAGAAAAGGCAATAGTTACATAAAATATGCAGTTAAAGGATTACTGAGGAATGTTAATGAAAACATTTTACCCCACTTATTACGCATCCACTATTCAGAATTCATAGATTTTTGAGAACTCGGGCTAATTTTACCATAATGATCATCTTAAAGATGGTGGTTAATTGTGAAATATAATGCTTACCAGTACTTTGAGGGCTGAAGTTAACATGATGAAAAACGAAATACCAAGTAATTCAGATTTTTAGATACTGAACTAATTTCACAGAAAAGAAAGCTTGCATATTTAGCAGGAAGCCATCAAAATTCAAAATAGAAGCCAGCTTGAAATAAATGATGTCTTATTTTAGTGAGCAAATTTTGTTTAATTGCACTTCTGAATAGAATTCAGCTTTTAATGGAAGATAAAGTTTTCCGTGAGCAATGCATAATAAAAAGCACAGCACAGACACAGCACAATAAAGAACATTTCCACTCTACATATACTCAATCTAGACATTATGATTCAAAGATATCACTTATCCTTACTAAATCAGGGAAATGTTTTGACATGAAATCCAAGCTGAATGCTTCTCTGAAGGACATTCAAATCCTTCTATAATACTAAAGCTCAATTCACCATGATGCTATTCCCATTCTGTGCTTATACACAGAAATCAAACAGCTATTTTAATTATTACAATATAAAAACCTATTTCAGAGAGCTGGGGCCCTTTGGAGTGGTATTCTATCAGAGTTAACAAATTCAGCCAGAGGAACTCAATCCTCTCAGCTCTCTAGATTGCCACATGGAGGAAAACCAGAAGTTTTCATGCCTTCTTATGGGAAAACTCTGTCTGGCTGCCATTCTTCCCCAGCTCTCTCCCTGCTAAGAAACAATTGATCTGTCAGAGCTTCAAGATGAGCTGATTAAACAATCCCAGGGCAAGGATTACAGCCCGGTATCTCTAGTCCACTTCCTTGAGCAACGTTTCTTTCCCCATTTTCGCATAAGCTATTTACCATATTCTGTTCTTTTGTTTGGTTGGTTCGAAGTCTGTTGTCTTTCCTCATTAGAGACATTTGCATTCCTAGAGAAATGTGCACCTGATTTACATATTTGTTAAATCCAGAAATATAAACAGTCTTGAGTATTACTACACTGACAGAACATCATGATGTAAATAATGCAAGAGTGTCTCATAACAATTTCAACACATATCTCTCAGGGTAATTTGAACCAGTGCTCTACGATGTGGCATTATTAAGAAAATTATTTTGATGCAAGCCAAAAAGAGACAGAGTTACAAGTAAAAACATGTTAACTTACAATTCTGTCCAACTTATTACAGAGAAGAGAATTAAATGCGTGAGGGGGAAACATATTAAAAGTCAAGCAAGAAATTTCAAGAAAAATATTTAAAATTTCCATTGCCTTGGGAATACTGCTGTGCTACTGCCAGATTTGCAGAGATGCCTCTTGAGGGCATAACAGCCTAACCACAAGAAATTCCGTTGAGTCACGACATTTTGAAGAGTTGAGTGCACACTACTTGCATCCATCTAATATTTTCTTTGAACTCTGTAGAGTTTTACACAATTACCATGTACTTCTCCTTTCAGTAGAGAAGGACATACCAAACATTAAAAGGAATTTTTCACAACTTCTCAGCCCTTATTACCATCAGCTGTGCTGCACAGAGTATTAGACTTTCACAAAGACTGAAAACAGTCTTTTTGTAGTGATTTGAAGTTATAGTTGTTATGGCACAAGTTCAAATAAGCTTCAGTTATTTTATTATCTCTTCTGTTATGTAAGCTACATAGAAGCTATGAAGTGCCCTCAAACTGAAAGACAAAAATACTTCGTTTTAAAGAAAGAATTGTCTATGGCATCAACTGACCTAATGTCTTCCCTTGTTACATATGTAGTTCTGTTTATGAAATGTTTTCGTATTGTGGAAGTCAAATTACACTTTGATTTCCAGAGGTCTGCCTCCCAGCCCTCCCCAAAAATGACATGCAGCTTTAGAGATTGTTTTCTAAATGGAAAGACAAATAGTTTCCCCTGCTTTTTGTGTCTCTCTTGCTGTTTTCATTTGAATACGTAAGAGCACTACCGAAGCACAGCACTACCAAATACTTATTTGTAGATATATAAGCTGCTGACAAATGTTTCCTTCAGATCAGAGCAACAAGGCAGATGGGTGACTTCAGTTTACTCTCAAGCATGTCTGCTATTTTAGGAGACGTGTCAAATATTCTCACAAGATAAAGGGCAAAAAGTTCACTCACTTTTTCCCCAAAACAGAACATTTCAGCCCTAGAATATTCATGGGTGAGATGAAAACCATGCGCACAGCTGTACTTCGGCTGCTGAATGCAAAAGCTAGTGAAGAAGATGGCCAAGGGCCCAGTGGTACAAGGTTTGGTTTATCTTCAAATGCAGGAAACTACTAGTCAGACAGAGCTAGGAACCAGACACAGAATAAAAAGGACTGAAAGTTCCTGGTAATTCCTGTAACAGAGGGAGTGAGATATGATATTATTCGATCACCGCTGGTTTCAAAACCACTTAAAGCCTGTGTCTGTAACATGGTGATACTATATAATTATTGTAGGAAATAAAAGCATTAGCCTGGACGCGAGTCATGAATGCAAACATTCTTCCCCTCCAAAGCTTAGAAAATTGTCTCTAATACGCAACCAACAACATTATTTGACCTTTAGAGTTGATACTGCGTAAGTCACATTACCAGAGTCCCTGTTTTGAAAACCTCCTCCTATCTTAGCTATACTTACACTTTAAAAAAAAGGGGGGGTGGGGGTGGGGGTGGTGTTCAATAAAGTTAACTCTATGTACTCTTACAAAATAAAAAGCATGCTTACTTTTTCATAAAGCATTAAACGTCATAACTTTATGTAGTATCTATTGATATAAAGAAGCACATAATCATTATCGCTAAATACAGAACTCGGCAATAAATTCTTTATTTTATATTTATTACCCCTGCAAAAATAGGGGTAATTTTAAAATCACATACTGGTAGAAACATACTGATAATGTAATTACATGATAAACACACTAATACAATTCTGGCTTTGAATTTTAACACCTCAGATTCAGTATTTTGAATAAAATGTGTATAGTGAAAAATAGAATATAGTTGCTCAGAAGATTAATCAAAAATAGAAGCCAACTTGAAAAAAGAAAATCAACCAAACAAAAAACCAGATACGCCTTAAAAGATATTTTTTCCTCCAAAATCTTTGAATCAAGTTAAATAGGAAACGTGACAGATGAAACAACCCCAAAATACCCAGAAAGTAGTATTTCTTGTATTGCTACTGATACAACAGACTACAGCACATTCAAGCCTTTGCTCGTGAGATCTTTACCCTATTCTGATTTGAATAGCAGGCTAACTTTTCTTCTTCTTTTTCTTTTTTTAAGCTCAAGGGCATACTGGGAATCAGAGTATTATGCAATTTCCCCAAATAGGAAGATTTCCATGACAAAGGCAGACAACTTAGCACAGCACTGCGTGAAATAGAAAGCTGATGGCTGAAGCTGGAAAATGCCAAGGTTGGAGCACCCAGTTCATTCACCCGTTCATCTTCCGATATCGCTTGCTTAGTCTGCTGTGAGGTGAGTGTGGCACCAGCAAAGGAGCCAGCAAGGGAACAGAAGTTCACAGTGGCAGGTGTGGGGCTGTAACACATTGTCTTGGCTGAAATGGGTTACAGACTGCTAATGGAAACAGCAGAAGTCCAGGCCAAACAAAGGAATACCTTTGCCTTAGAACAAATGTTGAGAAATGGTGCTAAGGAATTCAAAGTACTGAGTTACAGCAATGTCTCAATGTCATTAGGAAATCACACAGCATTAAGCGAAACTATATTTAGAAGTAACAGCGACATTAACGTATTAATGCTATCCCAATATCCATCTTCTCTCAGGTACTACGCAGCAAGGCTACTAAATTTTCCAGATTTTCATTACTTTACCTTCAAAACTACTGTATAAGTCAAAGCTCTTATGCCAAGGGTAATTAATTACGTATGTCTGACCTAACTGTAACTAGGGATTTTTGGAATGGGGTTAATTATACACAGAAGCCATTCTCTTATGCTTCCAACCTTGTGACTTGCCCAGACACCAAATCTAAATTTCAAATGATCAAACATAACCAGGATACTTACAAAGTTGAAAGAAATAGCCAATTTGTAGTTGTCAGTCTTCATCATTTTGCTTATCTGGGGGAAAAAAAAAAAATAAATCCCACCACTTAAGTAATATTTATGCTACTTGACACACACAGGAAGTACAAACAGAGAGCCTACAGCTGCAAGCAAATCAGTCTCTTTGGATGCAGTTTGCTTCATAAAGCTAGTTTACTATTACATGCATATAATGAATAATTTCCATGTTGAGAGTTTATCATCTATAAGAACACAGTTGCTTTCATGTTGCTATTTAAGTTACAGAGCGCTACCTCAGTTTATGTAAACACATGCATCTAACATTTTCTCTCTAAACCTTCCTCGTCTATGCTCTAGCATTTTTTGCTTTCCAGAAGAACCTCACCATTTCTGGTTTTGCTTAATATTTTATAACAGCAAGTGTCATTTATAAGGCAGATTTACAGAGCTTGCAGTCAGGTGCATTTCTGCTTGTGTGTCAGCTGATTCTATTTTCTTACTATAATATCTATATAGTTGATAGCTGCAGTCAGATAACAACAGAAGAGTAATAGCACTAGGAGCCATATGAGCAACGTAGGGAAGTTATGTCTATTTAATGGGGACAGATTGTCCCCTGTGAAATTGTTAAAGTGTAACACACAAAACAATGAGTCACTGGTTGAGAAAACAGCCAGTTCTGTTGTAGAACAGCTTCAGAAAAGCTGTTACCACCTCAGTAAAAGAGGTGAACCAGAAAGCTGGAACATTGACTCAGCAAATTAATGCATGAGCACATGTTGCCACAGATGCTGGTACTCTGAAGACTGGTTTTCAGCTACGGTTATGAAATAGAGAATTTCAGAAGCATTACCTTGTAGGTTACAGAGAGCTAAAAGTAAATTATCGCTTACTAAAAAGCAACAGTGGCTCCAGAACTAGCTTATACAATATTGATTTTCATTAATAATCGTCCTAAAAGTAATTTGAATGTTAATGAGAAAGCAAAGTGAGTTGTCAAAATAGGTAGGAATTCTGTTCTCCAAGAAGTAGATACTACGGAAGTCAGCGATAGCATTCTCTGCTAAGATTTCAAACAAGATAAATATTAGTTATGCCTTATATTACCCATGAAATCACACGTGATTAGGGGAGTCAGCATACTATGTCGCATGTGTAGATTATATACAGTTAAGAATGTTTATATTAAATTTTTCTTTTAATGTACAGCTAGATGTTAGCATCTGCTAATGTGCTTGCCACAGTAGAAACAATACACTCAATTTCGTGTTTTACATGAAGGTCCTAAATCTTTTCATATATTATCATACCACATGCAGGAACATCCATGTTGGATAGAAATGTTTCCAGAAATCCAGCCCCGTTTTCCTTTTATATATTGTACTTAAATTCCTACTGCTTTGTTTTGAACTCTTTGCTTACAAGAGAAACTTAATTTATTAGAAAAGAGATCACACTAGAAGCAACACAAACACCATAGTTTACTGTGAAAATGGGCAAAAGCACTGCAACAGTTCTTTATCATTGCTCATTCTTCCAAAATGACAACTTTATATAACACTGAGAAGAGCTGACTGCTTTCTATCCTGTTGTACTGACAGCTTTTGGCATAGGCAATTATGACTCAATTTAAAAAACCCGAGAGAGAGCATTTGCGCGTGAACACTAGAGACGGGCCAGCTCTTTTTTAATCAACTATTAAGCATAACAAAATGGCATTTGAGTTCTGTCTGGCCATTCTTCACCTTCCAGATTATCTGAAAAAAAAAACTAGTGGGCAAATGAGGAAGGTTCAAAAAATGAAAATAGAGCAGAGAAGAAGCAGTGATTGCAAACAGCAGTGGAGAATGGTTAATATTGTAAATCTTTTAACAACAGAATGCTTATTCTAGATGAAGTAGCACTTGCTTTCACTAGAAACAGCCATTTATTTTTCATGCATCTTTCCAAGGAGGATAAACTGGAGGAGGGAAGTTGGTACATTTTATCTCCATTATAATTCAGGCATCGTGTGACAGCATATTTCTCACCAGCTTCCCAACCTATTCTACATCCCACAAACTAAGCAGTTAGAAGTCTGTCATATTAATAAAACCAGAAATAGTAAGCTTGATCATCGCTAAATCAAATGATTTGTGACCAAACAAAACAGAGTTGGAGCAATTCTTTTTCCCTATGTGACCAAATTTTCTTTTTTTTTTTTACTCCTAAAACACAATAATTAGCTTCCAGGAGCAATACTGTGTGTTACCTGGTTGGTAAATCTTTCAGTCCTGGGGTATGCAGGTAGTCTAAAGCAGTGCGTGTGCTAATTGTCACCCGCTACTTGCATTTTCCTTATCAACCATCTGGCTTCTGACTCAATAGCTAGCAGGGCTCCTGATGTCAGTTACACTCCTAAAAGAAAAAAGATTAATGTCAGCATTTCAGTTCTTCTGTGGTAGTAAGTGAAATAGCTGTGGACACCGAGCCTCCTCTTCTACTGTCTCCAAATACATTCTTCTCCAGGACTGGGGCAAGATTTGCAGAACTGCACGATACTGTTTTCTAAAGGGAAAACACAAAGAGGTTGTGATGAGAAATGAGACTTGCTCCCCAACAAATATTTGCCAAGTCCTCTAACAGTCTTTCCTGGAAACAGATTGTTCTTTTGCAATCAGCTAAAAGCAAAATAAGAAAACCAAACTATTCGTCTGTTGAGTATCAAGATTGCAATTCAACCTTCTGCTGCCATTAGCTGACCAAGATATTTCGTAATAGCCACCACTGAGTTCAAGTCTGTTGTCTTCTTCACTTTAGGAAATTACTGTACCCAGGAATACACGTGGCTTCAAAAATTCCGCTGACCCACTACCCACCCCATATCTGTAACTTGGGCCCCAACGGCTCGGCACCGCAGGCAGTGAATGCTGGTACTAAAGCTGCTCTAGTTTTTGCTGCCACTGAAACTGTCACCACAAAGTGTCCCTGGGATGAGAAGACATTCTGTATTCTGTCTTACACAGGGGTGCTTTCAGTAGCTTTTTCATCTTTAGAAGGTGAGAGCTGACGAACAACGCTGCAGAATTTGCAGTATTTAAAAAAAAATTGAAAAGCATTTTAATTGACTATGCACACATTTGTGCTGCTGACATCAGTACGTATTTGGGACAAGTTGCTTTGGAAATACAAAGAGAGCTGACAACTCTTGGCGTGCCAATTCTCAATAGCTCAGACAGTGCCTGGTCTCAGAATTCTGTGGTTTATATCAAAATAAATGCTGATAGCACAACTGGTCATAACTCCGGTTATTAATTTATATTACTCTTGTTGCACTTCCCCTCTTTTGCCTCATAAGTACATTAGTCTTTTTGGAATCATTTGCAGGCTGGTTTGTGGCAAATCCTATGATCTAGGCTTTCTTTCAGAAATTTAGGCCTTTGCTCTGCACTTCTAGATAGATTACTCACTGACTTCTGTGAACTTCAACTAATTTTCCTAAACATTAAGAATATGCTGGCTTCCTTTTATCAGAGATAAATACAGAATTATTAGTGTTGATATATTAAATAAATATTAATACTAGATTTACACAAAAAGTTTTTTAAATGCACCTAAAAATACATATGCCTTAATGGAGATAATTAAGAGTTAAATCATCCTATACCATATGCTTAGGCTAAGTATTGCCATTGCTCGATACCTAGTTAGTTAGGTACTCCTATCTGAATAGCCGTTTGGGTACAGGTGGGATGACCTCTCTGTTAAAGGATTACCTAATTTGGAACTGTTAGCAGTAATCCGAAGAGGAACCAGGTAGTGTCACAGCTTCAGAAGTGTGTCAGTGTCTTGCAGAATGTGACATGTATTTCGGTCAGCATTTTTGAATGCATTAATTAGCCCTGGATTGTAGAAATCCACAGGATTTCTATTGCCAGGATTCCTGAGTATCTACAGCAATAAATTTATCTAAGCCCTCATTCCAGCTTAATTCCATCCTCTTACTTCTAAGTGCACTTTCTTCTCTGAAGTCAAATCAAAATCTCAAGACAAAAAATCAAATTCAATCAAGGCTAAGCCAGAGAAAACAAATATGTTGGGGGAAAAGGATGGGAGTTTGCCTAGTTATATCTTTCTCAGAGTCAGACAGTAAAACTAATTTTTCCTTGTCCAAACTCTTTTCTGATACCAGCTTATCACAGCTGTAACAGCTTATCACA
This sequence comes from Leptodon cayanensis, assembly GCA_027564655.1. Lineage (NCBI taxonomy): Eukaryota > Metazoa > Chordata > Aves > Accipitriformes > Accipitridae > Leptodon > Leptodon cayanensis. The sequence goes on along the minus strand of JANXJC010000040.1, from coordinate 18,026,974 downwards.
GAAAATCAGTAGTCTCGAACAGCTAAAGATCTGGCTCAGCCTGTCTCAGACAGCACTTGTGGATGCTATTTATGTTATTCATGTCTGTGTGTCATTTTTCAGGCTTGGCAGTTGAATTCTACTTCCAGGTCTGAACTCAGAAATCTAGATTATCCTGAAACTGAGAATATCTATGTTCTGCTCCTTCAAGTATTAATTTGTTTATTATGCAATTCCTTTTAAAAAAGTTGGTAGCTTGGTAAGACATTAAAAATAAGGTGGTTTTGTAATGATTTTAAAATTATTAATGTTAATCAGAAGTTGGTATTTTTTACTGTGACTCGAAGACTATCCCATGATTTCCTGTGTTATTGAGAAGTGACAAGGGTATTGTTCTGAAGAATTGAGATGAGATCTCATATGTAATAGGGAAAAATAATCCACCTCTGACTTTTCTAAAATCTGCTAAACATTTCAAAGCTCTTGAGGATGACTGAGGACATAACCACATATTTTGAGGAAGACACATACATGGAGAGAAAGGATTAGTAACAGGCATGATCAATCCATTTTAAAAAGGATTTTAGAAGTAGTAAAATTCGTAATAGCTGTAAAAATGAAAACTATCATTTCTTTGGCATGTCTAACTGAACCTAGGCATCCTAGCTTACTGAATATCGCCAAACAGCTCTAGAACTTAAGAGTATGCATTTTGCAGGGAGCAGAGGACTTTCCACACAGGTAAAATATTGACATGAAAGACAGAGACAGAAAGCTGGAATCAGCAATGCTTGCTGTAAAGTTTGACAGGCCAGTCACACCCTAAAACAGTTCCACTCCAGCAGAACGTGTATTTATTCATCTGTTCCAGTCTAAACACTTGGCTTGAAATCTGAGGCGGGTTATTCAGAAAATACTTTCAGAAGCACACACAGCACGTTATTCTGTCTGAGCAGTGCAAGAGTTGTACTAATAATACCAATTAAAGGGTCTTTTGCCTTTGTTATCTTCCAGGTCAGTAGCAATGCAGCTAGAAAATAAAAACAAGCATCCACCTAGCTCAAGATGAACTACATATAAACATGTAAATTAAGAGCTTTACGGATGTAATTACGAGTCTACGAGTAATATTTATTTCCAGACAAAGCACTTAGAGATGAGCCAGTTTTGCAATCTAAAAGCCAGTAAGTAAGCCTAATTGAATGCCCAGACAGTCATACATGCAGTCAATGAACACTTACTTGGCTATCACGAAAAAGATTGATAAATAGTTTCGGACACACTGTACCCTATATTTTGGCAGCTATCCTTTATCTTTGACATGCTAATTATAAAAGATTGCATTGTCATTCTATAAACCACAGAGCAGAAGTGAAGAAGGAATACCCACCCTGAAAGAAATATTCAAGTAACGTTTAAAAAAGCCCCAAAGGTCTTTTGTTGGAACATGTTAGAATGACAAGCCTAGTACATTGCAGAAATTAATACATTTTTGTGTTCAGAAGTTTTATAATCAAATCTTACAACACAGTTTTCCCTGAACCTCCAAGAACAAGACATTTTGCATCACTGCAGATTACACTGTTAGTATTGGTCTATTTTCTTTTCTTTTATTTACACTAAATATGCATTAAATAATGCAAGAATAGTATGCTGAAATGGCTTACCTTCTGTGCCATTTCTCTTTTTGTCAGAAATCTACTCTTCTGCACTCCTGGAGCATTTTGTCTGCTTTCTCTTTGCCCTGCAAAGATATCTTTCTAAGCAATTAAGTCAGTTGCAACTAAAAGACTTGGAACAAAGTGAGCAGTTTGCTAGAAGCTGAGGTGATACAAGCAATAGAAAGCTGCAAAAAGGGGCAGCTCACACTGATGAAGACAAATCCCATGCTGACATACACTTCTACAACTCCACTAAGTCTTCTGTTCTCATTGGCACAATTTTTCTACATAAATGAAGAAAAACTCTTATGATAAAATTATCTATAGTTAAAATTACTAGTTATATTTATGTGCATTGTTAATTCTACACATTACATAAAGTATGTTTACATACCATATGTTTAAAAATGTATCGCCATATCATAATGCAGTTATAATCAAAACTACAACTGTTAAAAACTCTTATTTTTCAAACTATGTTCCATTAAAATGAAACTGTCCTTTTTATTCTGGGTTATTCTTGGGTCTGTGCATTTGTATTTCAGTGAAAGGTAAATTGAAAACACCATTTTATGTCTGAGATCACTTAAATTAGAAAGGGACTTTTTCCTCAGGATAGTGTGGTGATGCCAGGTGTGTAGTGCCCCAAAGTGACTGTACAAATCCAAAATCATTTATCTGGTGGTAGCTAGAGGAAGAAAGGTGCAGTTCATCAACTGGGGAAAGTACATGACATTCTGATTGCGTCTTTTTATAAACCTCTGATTGATATTTCTCCTTAAAGTGCTGATCAACTCTAGCATTTGGGACTTGACATAGCGACACCCTCTATGATCCTCACTGGGTAAAGATATACACACTTTTTGAGGAGCAGCTGCTAACATAGTTCCATGATGGTCAGAAAATAATGACCCAATACTTTCTTCAGTTTTAACTGTTTAACTTGGTTGTTCAAAATAATTCCTTAAGGTTTGTTGTACCATCTTTTTTGATTTAAGGATCCAGTCCTCAGAAGAGGAAATCTCAAAGAGAAGTGAATGAGTTTGGATTCAGACAGACATTCTTGCAACAAATGTTCATGCTATCGTCCTCAAAGCATTGTCATAAGCTCTTGCCCTATATCCTCTTTAGGGATTCTTGTTTTGCTTTCAGCAACGCAGTTTTGAGCGTGTTAGCCTAGCAATGTGCTGGGAATATGATGCTGTCACGTTTCACCCTCTCTCCACCAAAGAGGGGAGAAAAAATAAAAGGCCCTCACACTAAATTGTACTTCTAGAATATGCCAGTCACAGGAACTACACCGGGCTCTGAAAAATCATGCCAAGGCAGTGATAAGCAAGGTTTCATTGGCTCCTTTTTCTTCACAGACCCATTGATTGGTTAGAGGCTCATTAACAGATGACATATGAGCAAAAATTCTGCCCTCAGCCATTAATCTCAAAGTGAAAATACGTCAAAGAAGATTCATCTGGACAGCAGGAACACGCAGGACAGGATAAAGCATGCCCCACAGGAAACATCCTGCAGAGTTCCTACAAGTTTTCAGCAATGTTTCAGTCTGGATATGGAATTTCTTGAAGTGAATGCACCTCCCACGTCCCTGAAGCTACAGCTTTGCAAGCCTATAACTACAAGGCTGGTAACATAATGAGCTCCCTGCAGACTTCTTCCTAACGCATGCAAAAGGATATGCAAAATATAAAGTAATATTGCTAATTAGGCAGAAAAAAAGCTCTGTAATTCTAGTCCCCCAAGCAGCTGGGCTGTTCCCTTCCACTGAGGGCATCAGGATGACCTTGTCCCTGTAATGCTTAGCCCTACTGCAGAAAAACTGCAGTGCACAAGTGCTTACACGGCTTTCTGAAACTCAACTTTTAATGACGCTAGGAGACCAATGTCTTTTTACAGGAACATTCTCTACTATCTATGGTCGTAAGCTTTCCAACAAGTGGCCAGCTCCTTTATTGACAATTGTATTGATGGCTTAATAGCAGAAACAGAAAACAAAGATGAACTAGTGTCGCACATGTAGCTGTTTCCGTAGTACATCGATTAGAGAATGGTCATCAGTGACAGTCAATCTCCAAAACCAAGTTACTACTGCAATCCCCAATGTTCATCTCTTTCCTGAAATTCTTCGCATTTCATAATTTAACCTACCGTGTGCTATCAGGGTTACTTTTAATAAATGAGGCTTATTTCAAGCCATCATAAGTCTCATGCTAAAATATAAATTAAGAGAGACTTACTAAAAATCAGATTGACCATCCATAATTGAATAATCCTGAATGAAGAGAGACTGGGCAGGAAATAACAACCTATAATAAATACAATTTAATTGTTGTACAGCACTGAGAGCTTCCTGGAAGTTTTCAGGGAAAACAGTTTCCCTGGAATTGTCGATACAATAAAGCCCAAACTTCCCACAGAAACAGAAATCTCTTAAGATGGACTGTGCACTAAAATCTATTCATAACAGCCCAACAGGGTGTTCTATGGGATAAAAGAGACCAGACTTGAACTTCCTTACTTGCCTTTCTGTGGCAACTGACTTGAAATTCATTCTCCTATAATAAATGGCAGAGTTCCTAATACCCTACCTACTCTGGACCAGGAAGCTGCACGTCTGTCCTAGCTCAGTTATCTTGATTCATTAAGAAGGTCTCAACGCTGAACAACCTTTAAAACCTTGGATTTAGTATGACTTGCAATAGGACATTTTTGAAATGTCAACTTCTGCAGGCTTGAAATTATTTTGAAAGTCAACTCCAACATGACTTTCATTGGGATACATTTCTTTAAGTGCAGGCATTAATAAATTTTTGCCAATAAACACTTAAACTGAAAATGCAACATTTATAACTGAAGGGTAATAAAGTTTATGTAGCTGAATAATAAGATATAGCATATTAAGCTTGATCAGAAATTGGAAAGCTTGTTACTTATTTCTTTGTGTTTCCTTGAGCAGTATGCTCAGCAGGAGACTGCAAGAGGTTATTAAAAGGAAGAAACACAGACAGGGCCAAATCTGACTACAAAAAAAAAAGGGGGGGGGGGAGGGGAGAGGGAAACTTTGGGAAGGAGGGAGCAGAAATTCCTTCTCAATGGAAATTCTGGTATCGTAAGTTAGCCGAAGTTTCACAGCTCCTGAAGCAAAAACAACAGAATGAGAACCACAAGAAGAATAGCCCTGCTGAAGACCATTCTAATCCTGAATATATCTCCTAGGTAATTTGCTCTAAGAAATTTCTCTGTATATAACTTCTACTTTCACACATAATTAAGAGCTGTCATGATTCAGGTAAAGAGTTGCTGGAAGTAAGATAGTAATTGCAATCTTCCACCAGGGATAGATGTAATAAACAGTAAAGATCTTTCACAAAACAGTACCTGCCTCAAGAAGAGAACTGCTGTCTCTGTCACCTTCCAAAAGCACGTGGAAATCTGCTGTGGTAATTTAACTTGGAAACAAGCAGAAACTTTGCTGGATAGTGCTTTGCATACAAATGGTATATGAGAAAGAAGCAAGAGACTACAAAAGAGATTCAGACTAGCTGAGCATTTTGTAGGGGCGGCTGAAGGTGTTTTTAAAGAGGTTGGCACCCACCAGCAAAAGTCTCTCTCCATCTCTCATTTACACCTCAATTTTCACCAAATTTTTAAAGAAACTGAACCTGTGAATTCTTTGTAAATAAAGAAGATTGCATTTTTAAAAGTCCAAAAATTTACATGTAGCATTTTGCTTACATCCTTTCTTTTTCTGTCTGAAACATCTTTATGTATATGCATTACAGCCTGCACATGACTTAACTCTATAAAGCATGTGTTCTCTTCTCCCTTCCTACCTTTTAATAGCATTCACAGTTCACTTGTAACTTCACAGAAACCCCCAGAGGGGAGTTTCATTGCTATTCTGAATATATGTATTTGGAGTAATGTGTTTCTCCTCTGAGACCAATATCTCCAGTGGCATTTTTATAAAATCTGTTCAGCACTAATACGAAGGCATATGCATTATACCCTCCTTGCAACACGCACTACTGTTCAGAATGAAATTCCTCACTGCTTTCTTCTGAGAATTGCTTGAAGCCTCAGACATTAAACAGTTGTACAGAACCTGATAAAGTTTTTAACTTTTAAGATGTAATGCTTTGAAAGATGACCCATGAACCAAGACTTTAAACATTTTTGCCTACTACAGCTAAATGGACGTTTATCAAATGCTTACTAAATGGCTGTAGAACAAAAATGAAAATGATAAATACTTCATGCAGAAGGATTGAATTTTTTCCTGGCTAACAAAGTAGCATTCATCATTTTCTTCCTCCCCTGCTAAGTTCCTGTATTTTCTTCAAGTGATGTTTTTGAAGTTGGACATTTTGCTTCACCATTTTATCTGTCAAGCCACTCAAAACAAATCAATAATCTTACTGGAGTCCACTAATGTTTACATCTTTTCTTCCTTGTCTTTATTTTCTTCTACTTTTATCAGCAGTGATTATTTACAGTGATTTCCAACAGCTACATTCTGTAAGTGATGCATCAACAGAATTTAAAAATCATTATCTTACATTATCAATTATGATACCTACCTGACTGAACGAGAAAAATTAAGTAAATATGTTTCAAATAGGAATAAAAAGGATTTCTGAGGCAGCAGGAAATTCAATCATTCAACAAATGTGTTTCTTTGTCTTAATACGTGTAAGTGAATTTTGATGAATGTCCTAAAAAAGTCATACTAGTGATTTAACCTGTAAACTAGTTGTATTTCATAGCTTTCCAATAAAATTTGATGTTTTGCACTTGGGCCTAATACACAAAACTCCTGAATTTTGATGTGTAGTATCTTTTTTGTATAACCAATACTCTCTATTTTATGAATTGGCTCCCTCTTCCTGGGGGTGGGATGGAAGCCGTGAAAGTGTTGGAGAATAGTTCTCATGTATCAGCAGAGATACAAGCTTCCAAACAGCACATAAAAAAATGCTATCTCTTCCTTCTAACCCACCTGCATAACCTTCCCATACTTGGCTTGTTCCTCCAGGACCTCTCTTTCTGCCTTTATTTTCTTTGGCACAAAAGTGAAATTCTCTCTCTCCAATTCTGGTAGTTGCTAACTACTTATCAAAAGGGAGTGTATTGGCTAGTACTTCCAGTAGTTTTACTCCACTTGAAGTTTTAAACATCCAATTACGGGCTATATCAGAGAAGGCAGTAAGTACGAGCAGAAAAACTGACTCCACTCTATGATGAAAAATGCAAAGATTCTCAGAATCCCTCTAGGACCTTATTTCTTAACTGATAAGCTTGAACAGGGTCCGTTCCCAGGTGGCTCAAAGGGCTGACTGATAAATAATTTACCTACAAGAAGAAGGTCTTTCACCTTACCTGAAAGAACATTCCTACTAAGACTGCAGGGCAGCAGATTTTTGTTTGTTGGTTACTTCAGTGGACTGACACTCTGTCCTCTAGACTGTGCCTGAAGTGAACTCTGGAGAGGAACTTTAAGCAGCGTGGCTGGGAAATAACCTTCTCTGCCAGGAGGAGGCAAGAACAGCCTGCTGTCTCGTAACGGGTTAGTGGAGAGACACTAACAAGGCTAATCCAACCAGTGTCTTAAAAATACAGAAGCAGCCACTAGTAACAAACCAATCTCAATATTACAAGTAATACAAATCAGCTCTGCTAGATTAAGGCTACGTTGGCAAAAGGAATTCATGAAACAATATTGTCTCAGAACATGTACATTTCACAAAACACAAACTTCTTTTCACTTTCACAGCTATAAATGTTAATTTCTTTCAGCCCACTTTTTGCACCACGTAACACTTTGGCACACATTCCTTTCAATGGCAAAACGTATGAACACGGGATAGCCACGAGGTAAAGGTTCTCATAGGTCTTATTATTCGGGGTGAAATTCCCATGGCTGATATTCTTACAGTGATCTAGGATAGCCTTAAGTTATAGCCATTTGGTTTTGCTGAAAAGCGGAAATTCTGCTGATCTTCCCCAAAAGATCCAGTTAATGGTTGTGTAGAACTACTTTGCATGTTTAAGAGATAATGTCAAGAACATTGGTAAAGAGACTGGAATGGAGTTTTGAAACATTATTCAGTTTCCTTTGTTTCTTGAGGAACTGTTAATGGAACAAGCCTGAAAAACATCACAGTACAAACTAGCGCTGAAGACGCTTGTATTATAACAATTTTTTGCACCATCTCTCCACTACTGAAAGGTTTCTTCTCTGCTGAATAAAAATGGAAGAACAGATAGCAGTTACGGGCAGTAAATATGACCCCCAAACAAAGCACAGGATCAAATATGAGAAAAACTATTGGCAGCCCATCTCCAGCTCTCCAATTCTCCATTTTTCTGCAAAACCAATTCCTTGTCTGAAAGAAGACTGTAAATAATTCACATTCTGAGTCTTCCATACCTCTCTTCAATGAGTGTGTTTACAAAGAAAGCAAAGTATTGTATTAATCTATTCTGTGACCATACATGACTTGAGTAACAGAGTTTCAGATATGTAACTAAAAAAAAAAACCAAAACCAAAACAAAACCAAAAAAACCCAAAACCCAGCAAGGTTAGCACATCAGCAGGGGGGGACACACATGACAAAAATATACTTTTTGAAGTTATTAGTTCTTTTGACAAAAGTTATCCAATTTATTGCTTCCCATTCAGGTGTTGTAGGGCATATACCTCAAATTATTAATAACTATGTTAAAGGTGACAATCTGTGCTGAATTTGGGGAATATTTTCAAGGCTTTCAAGATACAGCATTGAGCATAGCTTTTAATTTTCATTTCAGAGGTCAGCATTCAAAAAAGAAAAAAAAAAGAGTTGAATTAAGAGTTAAGTCTGTTAAATCTAACTTGAAAACAAATCCTTTTAGGGTCTTTGTAGGGCCTCGATATTTTAATAGCTTTGCATATAGAGCTTGGCGCATGTATTTAAATGGCTCAAAATATTTACTACTCTTTTTTAGGAGTGCAGCTCTATATAAATCATTCTTACTATTCTTGTACGTTCGTGTATTATTTTTCAACTAATTTTAGAACGTGGCATTCCCTTTCCCCCATCCTACACCCTGAAACTACACGTTGACCAAAGGTGGTTTGAGGTATGAGGAAGTTTGGTTGGAGGAAGTAAGTTCCAGAGAGAAACCTGAAAACATAAACATAAAGATTAGGGCAAGAGTTTAATATTAAACTAAATTTATCTGGGGGGAGGGGGGAGCTGTCATTCGAACCACAGGCTGTTTCCCATGCATCATTAACAGGTTTTGGTTTCTTATTAAAAGGTCTGGGAGTTGTATTTAGTTTGTATCTGCAACCCAGAGAGATAATACTCACCATTACAGGCCAAAAAATCTTGTATAGCAGAAACCACTATTTATTAATAAACATATAGGGAAGCAGTGATGTGCAGAGCAGTTCTGCCACAGAAAACGCTGGTGAAATGATGCAGGAAATTAAAGGAGGAAGGTAAGGAATAGATCCTGCAATGAATCTTGACAGATCTCTTTTGGGAGAAGTCAACACGCTTCCCATCCAGTCAACATTTCAAGTGCTGCACTTTCTCGGTATCTATCCCACTACCCTGTCAGAGTTAAGACGTGTCCTTACATTATGGTCAGTTAGAACAAGTAGTGGACAATCAAAATAATCCTTGAGCAAAAATCTAGGCCAAAAATAATCCCTGTAGTGGTACCACTAATTGCTTTCAATAGGGAACCATTAAGGAACAGATGTCTTCTTTTCCTTTTCTAGTACTGAAACATTTCTTGGAGGAAGCTCTGGCTGTGAACTTCAAGTTAGGAGTAAAAGGTAACTTGTATTGATTTTTCTCCTACAAATCTTAACAGGTTTATGCAGTTTTTGAAAGGGGTGTTGACAGAATCCTCAAATGGATTACAATGCCAGAGAACAAAAAAGGAACTGTGATCTTTTATTGAAGAACTGAAAGCCTAAATTCAAAGACACTTCCAGCTTTAAAGAACTTTAATGCAGGAGACGCAATTTTCACTTGTCAACGTGTGCATTTCCTTTTCTGAAGCCCTGTTCAGGTTATTCTGGCTGACTGTAGAGCAGAATGCAGAGGTTGATGTTCAGCGCATGGACTCCCTAACTGATGCATCATGAAGTGATGTCTGGGATCCAGGCAGCACATGAGCCAAATAAGTTGCTAGATCTAGTCAATAAATGTATGTCTGAAGTGTTTGAAATCCTGCCCCTTATTTAGCTGCGTACCTCTTTTATAATCAAATAGCTGATTTGTCCAACCCCATATGCAAGCCAGAACACCTCTGGAAGACAGCTGTTCAAATAAAGTGTTCTTTAAAAGAATTGTGAGAAATTCCTACTTTTATGATTAAGTCCTAGTTGCAGTAACATCAACACCCTCCAGTGGCCTCCTAACAATGGCTGCCATGTTATATTTGCAGAGGCAAAGCTTCAGTTTTCAGTCCTGTACAAAGCAGAAATGTGAAATACACTTGGAATTCTCACACTCCAGAATTACATGAAAGTTTTGGAGTTTGGGACCAATTTGACTTGGGTAATTTTAAACACAAGTCATTTATCAGATATGTGCAGTAAAAACAACCACCTCAAAATTGCCCCCCAAAACCACTAGAAAACTGCAATCCTGTAACAGCCATTAAGGAAACACTTCTGTGAAGTACACTTATATAGCTTGTATATATAGGGCTCTGGATTAAGATTAAAAATGGAGACAATTTGTTCCTAATAGAGCAATGTCAAGACCATAATTTTCATTACCTTTTTTTAAATAAGAAACTAGATAAGTAAGAAGAAATTCAATATCTGAAGTGAGAACAGGACTGCATAGGAAAAAAAAAAAAGTGACATATTATCATTTGGAGAGACATCTGTACTTTTCTTCCAGAACTCCTGTGGATTCTTAATTGATAAGTTTCCATACCATAGTTCAAAGCTCGTGTGCCTAAATGAACAGTTACAGACTTAGGACTAAAAGTCATAAATGCTGGCTTAGACATATGTCTCTTCGAGCTATCTTCCTTGGGATTTTGATATTTGGATTTGAGTATTACCACCACCATCCCCAATGCCTCTGATCAGCATAAAGCTAATTATGTGCTGCTATTAAGGGAGACTACATGAGACACTGACAGTTGGAAAGGCCTAATTGACCAGCTGGATCGAAAGAAAAAGAAAAAAAAAAAAAAAGATCAACCCATGTTGTTTAGTAATAAATTTGCCAGCATTTTTACAGGCATCTTTTATCACCAGCTTCATTATTTCATTTCACTATTACAAAAAAAAAAACCCCACAACACTACAAACCCCAAAAGAAACCCAAAACACAACACAGCTGGAAAGAAGTCAAGATTGAGAATGCTATGAAATGTATACTCTCAGCATAATGCATCATTAGTCACACAGGTCAGTACTGTTCAAAAGACAAAAATTCTTCTGAAGATCTAACATCAGTTTTCATAATGGTAGCCTTTGCTTCTCTGTAAACCACCCGTGGGTATTCAGTGTTACCCTAAAAGTGTGGAACCAAATAAATATGCATCTGTTGCATATGTGTAAATTCTCAGAGAGATGGTGCTGAAACTAAAGTCATTCCCATCATGGAGACCCATTTATTTGCTCCCAGTACTGCAGGACTCGGATAACCAAGATGAAAAACTGGCAGTCATGAGAAGACAGCATGATAGAGAAGCTCATGTTACAAGGACTCCTAAGTGTCGGTGAAAGGAAGCCCTCCAAAAGAAAAAGATAACTAAATATCAACTCAACTACTCTCATCAGTTGTACCAAATCTGTTTAAAGGTTAACATCCCAAATATTTTTTATTCCACACGATATCACTGAATCATTGAGTCCCAGAATAAGATAAGTAGAAAGGGACCTCTGGAAGTCATTTGGTTCAACTGGACTCAAAGGAGGGACAACTTAAAGGCTATTGCTCAGGGTCTTAAGTGATTCTGCATTTTATAAAGATTGATTCATAAATTTCAGTAAAACAGGTATATTTGAACCTCTTAATAGAAATAAAAAATGCAGAAAAAGAAAAAAGCAAAACCCAAATTCCCCCTTTCAGACAGTAATGAGTCATTTGGACACTTGAAACTTTGGCTTTCTGCCCTGTCTTTTGAAGTGAAAACACCACCTATCCAACTTACTGAAAAAAAACCACTTAGGCAACTGCATAACCCCAAACATAGGGTGCAAAATACATAGTGGGGGTGGTTTTTTTCATCCTCGTAACTTAAAAAGCACAAAAGTCGAAAGCCTAGGCTAGCCCACAGTTCAAATAATCTTGGGTATAAGTAAGCAATGAAACAAGTCATTCCTGCAAAGAATAAATCAGACAAACGCGTGTTTCCAAAAGGTAACTACTCAGTTTTTTTTCTAGCCGAGAGCTTCCCGATCTCTTAGTCCTCATATTTCACATAGTTTCTCCATCAAGTCAATGGCACTTCCTTCATTTGTGTATCAGAGATCAGAATCACTGTGATTTGTGTAAACTCCCCCTTTAGACCCCATTTTAGAGCTCTGCAACTTGACACTGCAGTCAAGCCACTCATACGTATATCAACAGAAAGCCTGTCCAGAAAAAAAGCACCCCCCTCAGTTCAGCTTTTTTTCACACCATGAAAAAAGGACTCCCCCGGCCTTTTCTGTTAATAGCACTGTCACTACTACCCCTAATCCCTATAATACTTTGTATTATACTCACAATAGCTGTTTTGGAGACTGATTAATAATCAAAGCAGAGCTGAGGCATTTCATCAATCTGAACAACAGATTATTGCTTTGTGTACCACAAAAAAAAAGACAAATTATCCTTTTATTATTGATTAGACTAGCTACAAGCCTGCCAGTTCTATTGCCCTTATTTCTAAATATTTTTGCTCAGCAAGTTTTCAACTTGCACCAATCATAAAGACAAAAAACATTTATTGGAGCTTTATACATATCGATCAGCTTTCTACTGTAATCCCCCCTAGCTTTCTTGGATGATATCATTGCTGTACAATACATTAGCCTATTTACAATGCCTTCTTCCCTCATAGAAAATACACTGAAAGTAACTTGTACCTTTCATAGTCTTTTTCATCTTGCTTTTGTTCAGATTCAATACATTCAATCTTTACTCTTCAAACTTCCAGAGAAGTGGTTACAACTTACAGGTAAGCACTCAAGTTGCATCATCTCACAAAAAGGGGGCTTGGCACCGGACTGCACGGATGGGAGGGAGAAGTGCTGCAGAAGGAGTAGACTGTACTTTGAAAGCTGGATAGAGTAGTACACTTCAGTAAGAATAAGAACCAATTCAAAATAAGCACTAGCTTTTGTTGAGCAGAAATAAATCCACAAAATCACCAACACGAATCACTAAAAATGTTCGAATACCAGCAGATACAAACAGGAATGTCATATGCAAAACATGAGGCAATCCGTCTACCTTCCCCAGTAGTGTTAGTATCTGCATCTGCAGAAGATCCTCACAAGCACAGCAACAAAATTAAAAACTTTAGAAAACATTTTCTGGCAGGGGGAGGTAGAAAAAAAAAGTCTTTACATTGAAAATACATGTTAATAAGCATCAAACTGTAAGAAAAGCTACCGGAAAGGTAAAAGGAGAACATAACTTTCATATCCACTGAATAGGACAAGAATGGTGACTTTTCACTGCTGCCAGGGAAATGAATCCGAAGTAGGCAATTCTTTTTCACTGTAAGTTAGTGAAGAACTGGATCATGCCACTTAATGCAATTCTGGAAACTAATTCACTAGAGATTTTTAAGCAAAGATAAAGATTTAGGAGACAGTTCATTTAATTAGATGTCCTCTCAAGTTTCCTTCAGCACTGTTTTTTCTGATTACCTGAATGCTTTCAAACAAAATATTCACAGGCATTGCTAGTGCTAGAATTTGTTTATTCTCATATTTACCAGAATGAAGCAAGCCAATTTTATATGAAACATTTGTGTTAAGAATTTGCTCTTTAACCTTGACTTGGGCTAAAGAAGTAGAAAACTATTACTCTCTGCTCAAAGTATCTGCAAGATGTGCCAAGATACTGATGCAAAATTGAGACAACAGTGCAAATACAATTCTTCATTGTTGTGACTTAAGAATGTTTGCTATGTTAACATCAGTATACAAACATTGCATTCTCTAAAACTGGAACATCTAGTTTCCCAAGTGAGTTCCCACTTGCCACTATAAAATCATAATTCTTCATAATTCTTGGAGAGCTAAACAAATACACGGGTTTTAAACTTGCTTATTTACCAATGCATCCATTTGCTTTCAGAGACCTAGGCTCTTCTTGAGTGATCTGCATGGATTCAACCCTTCGAGACCCAGCTTAAGCCCAAGCAACATACAGCCCTATTTATGGGTCTGACTCTCCCTCTTTAATTACAGGCCCAAGACATAACTAATTTAAGAAACCACAATATTTATTAAGCAACACACCACTAAAAAAATGGTATATCAATTAAAGAAGCAGCTAGCTAATAAACACTCAGCTATTATTAATTTAGAATTCTGTCATTTTGTGCACTATTACACACAATTATAAAGTCATTATGTATCACTCCTAAATGTTACAAATCACACACAACTACCATGGAATTAAACCCTATCACTCCTTCGGCTCTGTTCACAGCTGTGAGTCCTTGAGCATGTTCCCATTCAGTCTTTGTAATAGAGAACTGACAAGTGTTGGTGATGAAACAGGAAACCAGAAGAAAGTCTGAAATCTGGTTTAGTTGCTTAAGAAATTTGAAACTCAGGCCAAGACTCAGGCCAAGATTAAGCCTCTCTACACCAAACCCCTGGCGAGAGCTACGATATTAAATGCCTTGGGGCACAGACTGCTGATGTGTAGCAAAAGAGCAAAGGGCTCCTTTTCCAGATCGGAGCACTGGAGTGTCAGGCTGGCAGCTGCTGCTTACAGGGAAGGCTCAGGGTGCTGTAAGGGTAGCCACCGCTGCTGGAAAAAGAGGACTCTCTTCTAGAAGAAAGCACCCAGCACTCATTCTGTGTGTAGCAGCAAAACGGAGATTTCACTCTTCGGCAGCTTTCTCTTTTTCCCTTGCAGTTCTCTACCCTGCTTTGCCACTTCTCACCCTTTTCACTTTCACAGCAGAGGTTTTATGCACCTGACTCTCTCCTCCCAGAACAACCAAATTCTGCCTGTACTGCTGAAAAGCCCTGCAGCTAACATCACCCCAAACTAAAACAAATCGACTTTGAGAGGAGCAGCATCTTCTAACAAGACAGAAGCTGAAGCACGTACTTTGCCAAGAACATCTTAGTTTCAGGATTATGTATTAAGTTGGCCCAAAAAACTAAGAGTGTTTCAAACCATTTGTAACAGAAAAAAATATTCCTACCCAGTACATTTTTTAATTTATTTTGTATTTCTGCCAAAGCACACCCTGGGACATTTGTCTCATCTCTCCATTCTGGTTCAAACCTACTATGCAGTAAGGCCAGGCTCTCCCTGTAGACAGCATCTTTCCTCTTAGAAGAGAAAATGACTCATCTTACTTTGCTATTTGTCTAATATGCCTAGTTAGTTTCAAATTCTTTTTTTTTTTAATTTAAAATGCATCTCCAATAGCTGATCACTGTCATCCATTACATACTGATTTCTCTACTGCTTATTTTTGAACAGCAGATGGATGTTAATGTTAAAATGGACTAAACCAGTTCTCTTTGTCCTGAGTGTCTGTGTTACGTTCCAAGGAAAGAAGAAGGACATAGGGGCAGGCCTCTAGTGTTAACAGCTGTTCCTGGGGAGCAACTGAATAACAAGATGCCAGAAACTATGTGGTGTACTGGGGAAGAAAGTCACAGCACAGTGCTGAGAACCTGCGGCTCGAGAAGGGACCATGCCTTCCCCTTGCTGGGAAGGGTAGGGGAAAGCACGCACTTCTCAGCAGGGACAAGGAAAAACTTCTGCCAGGAGTAGACCAGGCTGTGTGGAGTTTGCCACTATTCCTGAAATGAACAAGTTGACTGGAACCAGGGCTGGAGCAAGGACCAGGCCTGAAAGGATGCAGGAGAGGAAGCAGGAGGGGACAGAGGGAGAGATTTAGAGCACAACTGGAACAGATTTATATCTCACCTATCTATTGTATTTAAAGAGTTCAGTAATTCAGTGTTTACTCTAATAAAGCTGGCTTTTTAGTTTTAAAAACCTTTTGATCTTTGAAGAACTTCCCATAAGGAAAGACCTGAGCGGACTCATCTCAAAGTTCTGGCCACATCAGATTATGACTATGTGGGCATGACCAAGACTAAATGGTAACAACAGCAGTATCTTTATGCTTCTAATCCAAGGTTATGAATATAGATTGGTTTTATTTCAGCATTACATTTAACCATGGAGAAATTAATAAAGTGTTCACAGAAAACGACTGTATTTTGAATACTCTCCCACTAGATCTATTGCAATGATTCCTACTCAACTGCCATTTGTCACTAGTCTAGTCAAACAGAACATTTTATCAATGACTTCTGTTATATCCATTTGGTCCCTGCCCTCAAAGGCAGAAGGGTTTGACTTGCACATTTTTCTCCCCTTCCCTCTAAATATTTGTAGCAACTACAGTTGTGATAATGCTTACACATAATTCAATTGACTAAGCTATGCACAATGCCAGTTTTCTCATGTTGTTCAAAGCAATTAAACAGTAAAATAGAAAGTTTTTATATGTATATTAAGAAACAAGGCCACAAAAACCATATTTTCTACATGTATTTTTTCCGCACAATAAACAACCTTTTTCCTGTCAGATATTTATATGAATGATGCTGTTAATTCTGGGTGTTTTCTGAAATATTAGTATGAATCTGTGGGTCAGAAATAGTTCATATTCTCTAGTAATCTCACACTTTAAAGAATCTCTGTCCAGTTCACTAATAACTGCTGGGGAAGTTCTTATTTATTACATTATTGTTTCTCTTAAATGCTGGAACCAGTAAATTGTTACATAGGAGGCATCACCTACATAAACACCACAGACCCCTGTTCCAAAAAGGTTTATGTATGGCCTTGCTTTGGGTACGGTAAATCTTGATTCCATTATCATAGTCAATGGAGGCACACATAAGACTATTGCTGGGGTCTTTGCCTAGAGATGGTGATAGTACTGACATACTAACACTGAAGTAAGATTTATTTCGTAATTAAGGCATGAAGAAAGTTTTCGGCCCCATATAAGATCAGGAATGCTCTACATACACTAACTTGAATAACAAATTAATCTCAGAAACAATGGACTGTTCTGCTCCCAGAAATTTCTGCTCCTAGAACTTTCATCGGCCAAGTCGTCTCACTGTGCAACTAATGGCATCCTTTCAGAAACTGGAATTGGTTACCTTCTCACAGTGTTGGTCTAATTATGCTTATAATCTGTTTGTTTTTCTTCTTTTCTCCAGGGTTCCAAATCTCTAGCAATGGCCTTTTCATCCACTGTTTTCATTCAGCAGTCAAACTTTTCACCCATAGCTCTGTTTATTGGCAGTTTTAAGAATATGTCTGAAAAGCATTTTGCACACAAAAGCAGTCATCACTCCAAATCAACTGGAAGCTGCATGGATTAAGTTAGCACAATACAGAAATCAAGTCACTAAATCTACTGAAAGGCATGCTAACATTAACTCAAATACTGTTTCATATTGCCCATATTGCCACAGCTTCTGGTTGGCTCAGTGCTGGCCTGGCAGACGCTCCTATCTGCCTGAAAAATACAGGAGACCAGATTTATCTTCTGTTCGGTATCTGCAATCATCTCCAGAAACTATTGGTAACAGACTTGAAGACCAAAAAATGCAAAAATGACAAAAAAAAAAAAAAGAAAATCTTAAAACGGTTACTTAAAACACACATTTTTCATATTAATGGTGTGTTCACATTACCATTTTCATTTGTATGAGGAGCACACTTCTGGAGCAAATCTCCTGATTAGACTAGAGTTCATTGGCAACACACTGTCCTCACCATCATGTCCTAGTCTACATATTTACTCTTACTGCTTGCTAATCGAGACGGTAATTTGTTCTCAGGAGGCTGAACACTTATCACTGGTAGAGCACCCTGGAAAAGAAAACTATTTTATTGTGTGTTCCACAGTTTGGCAATTTGTTTCTATTATACATTTGGACAAAGATCTTTCAGCAGCAGTATCGGGGCTGGTTAGAGGGGAAAAAAATATTGCTAAAAAAAAAAAAAAGGTAGCATATCCAGTTGCCACAACCATTTCAAACGCCTAAATAGTTTTTGTCCATCCCAGTAAATATTTTTTGTACAAGCTAAATTGGAGAGCTTGAGAGAAAGGAAGAGTTGAACTAATGGTGAAAAAAACCACCCACATCTCATCTGTGGGTTCAAGTCTTGGGTCCAGATGTCTACATCACCAAAACCATCAAACATTACAATCCTCACATTCCAGACGAGTATCAAGCATGTGCCTACATAGAATCGGTCTCTTCCATCGTGCAACCAAAAGCATCTTTGGAAGAGTGCAAGGCTGTCAATTAAAAAAAACCCAAAAAAACCCCCAAAACTTGTAATCCTCTATGCAATGACTTGACCTCGTCAAACCAGCTACAAAAGTGTTCACTATCCAGCCCATTTCATTCTTCAGTTACCTAAAAGCAGCTCCTCATACAAAAATTTTTCCTAAAATTTTATTTTGTTTGCGTTTATTAAAATAATTTAAAAGTTCTAGGGAGGGCTCAATAGCGAGGTAATAAAATGTTCAAGTTCGCCACTACATTACCCCATGATCCTGTTTTTCCTCTTGGTGTTAACACCACCCCCTTCTTCCCTCAATGGCTTTGTGCTGTCTTGATATGGAGTCTTTGTTGAAGACCAGAGTGAGATTCAAAGGCACAGTTATTAAAACAAAGAGAAAGATTGCCTAATTTCCACTATCTGAATTCTTCCATTATTTACTATTACTTTACAGGTTAAAGGGCAGAATTATTCATGATGATGGAGTACATTAGGCAAGTCATCTTTCAATTGGTTAAACTTATTTAAACTTAATTCATTTTCTTGCAACAGTTTGCACAGACTCCTCAAAAATATTAACTGTGAATTCTCCATTTATGATTAAAAAAAAATAGTCTGCATTGTCTCTCTTTCTGTCATTGTTCAGGAATTGGTATATTCCTATGAACAAGATCATTTCAGATTCTTATAACCTATCTCAAATATGATTGTGATATACATGATACACTTCTTGCTCACTCTGAAGTGAAACCGTAAGTCTTGTATGAAAATGAAGTAACGCATAACTTATATATTTAAAACTAATAGAATATTAGTATATAGTAATACTATTTTTAAAATATTATTTGTTTTTAAAATACATATATACTTTATATGCTGTACTCCCTGTACTAGCAGAACAGATTTTTCCCCTAAAGTGTATGTCAATATTTAGAAACTATTGAAAAGACAGCACTCTTGCTGAACTGTTTACATTATGCCCAAAGATGACAGATGAATAATAGTGCTGTACGCATACAGTTCAAAATGATTTACAAAGTCAGAAAACATTACATAAAAGCTCCTCGGGGACTCAGAGCTTCACTCCTGCTCTAGTTCCCTAGCTGTTAGAAAATGTGTTTCTCTGGTATGGTAAACTTTTGTGTACACATCTTTGACATCCGAGTAGTATATCCACATGGATATACATGGTTTATTTTACAAAATTATTTATCAAAATTTAGTACAGCAATTGGAATTTTAACTCGGTATTTTTGGAAAGGAATGCAATACATTAAAAAAAAAAAGTCATTTATTATGTTACGTCTGGTATATCAAATATTAACTAGTTACTCCGGATTTATCAGTTGAGACTTTCATTCTAATGTCAACATGTACCCTGCAACAGGCTGCATTAAAATATTGATAGTGTAAAGAGACCTCCTACAACCTGGAAGGTAAAGATAGATAAATGCTAAAAAAGACAACTAAACTTTCCTAAAACAACACTTCAGACAAAATGATCTTTTTGCATCTGTGGACCGTCTTATGTAAGGAACTGATAAAATCATATATGTATTCAAGCATAATTTCTACTTTATGGATGTTTGGGGATTTTTTGGTTTTGTTTTGGTGGGAATTTTTTGCTTTGTTTTGTTGCTTTAAAAAAAAAACAAACACAAACAAACAAAAAAAAACAAACACCCTCCCACACACAAACCAACATTCCCCTGTTCGCATTCAAATTTCACCTGGAGGCAGAGGCTATTTTTTTCAAGATAGAGTGGAAGCAGAGTAAATTGAATTTGCTGCACTTGAAACTTTGTTCCATTCACAATAAGCATGTATTTGGAGAGAAGTTTGACCAGTACATCAAGGCGTGGTCATATTCATTCTGGTATGACAGAGAAAATTAAATCAGCAGATCTCTACTGATTTTGGGCCCTGGAATTCAGCCACAGGGAAGTTCTGTTGCCATAGAAGACACTGCAATTGGAACAAAAGAGTTTTTCCTGTTTACATGTAGCTAAATCCAAGCTACGTAGTAAATAAAGCATGATAAATCTTGCCTGGAGATAAACAAGTGTGCTACTTTTCCCCCCCTCTCATCTTCACCAGTCTTCTACAATTGGTCCAGGTCTCCAGTTATAATTCCTCAAAGAAAACAATGCTAGATAGAAAGCTATTCTCAACAGCAGGGAGTTCCTTAAAGTTAACGACGGCTGGGTCTTCTTGGCTTGACTGCTTTGGTCACTGCTACGTGAAGCAGCGTGAAGAACTGGATCCTGAGACAGGACCAGTCAGAACAAACAGTGAAGTCCTGCATGACAGAGAAGTTGGAATTTTAACTATATTTTTGGAAAGGAATGCAATACATTAAAAAATAAAAAGTAATTTATTATGTTATGTCTGGTATATGGAATGCATGACCTTGACCTTTAAGGTGAATTTCCACTTACCCCGAAACATTAAGGGTGCCTCATTTCCCTATCTTCTACTGGGGGAATAGTCTCTCAATTTGAGCTATGAGACCTGCTTAATAAATTAATCACCACTATAGAGCATTAAAAGTTTGAAAAATACCTATTAAAATCATTAGGCAGAAAAAACATACTCCAGGTCTTTATTAGTTCCTTATGTAAGGGAAATTGCTAGAGAAATGTTACTGCAGGCAAGAACATGTGCTTATTTACTTAGAAGAGGTTTTGCTGTTATATTGACCCCTCTTCCGTCTCCAAATCAACCCAAGCTTCAGAAGACTCTCTTGAAAAATTGCTGGAAAAAAATCATCATTCTTTCTGTACTCCATAAAGTCACTGCAGAGAACAAACACGCAAATACAAGTGGAACTCCTACAGAATGTCCCTATCAACTGAAAGCAAGCTCAGAAAAATAACTCTGTTTGGGATGGAAAATAGACTTTTTAAGGTCTTCACAGAAGGGGAAGTATAAAAAAAAATAAATTTGTGATGCCAATACTGTTCTGCCTGTGAAGATTTTCAACATTTCTCTAACTGACTTCAAGGTATGATGCTCTCAGGACTTGCATGCCAGTGACGGTGTAGAAAGAGCAGCACAATACAGCAAAACTGCTCCAGAGCTAAAGACCAGGCCACTGGCCAATAAAGCCTGCACGTACATTATCAAGAAATGGTGGCCAGATATTAATCCAAGCGATACCTCTGTGTGTGTTTTATTTTGAGGTCCAATTCCATCTATCATCCCTTCTATTATGCAGTACAGGTAGTCCCCAGACAAGATCAGATCCAGTCACGTGGAGACGTTGTAATGGATTTCCCTAGTTACCAAGCACAGACGTAGATCTGTTTCATCACGCAGCAAACCATTTCTAAATCAGCTAGCTACAGCAAATCTTGATGAAAGATAAAATATAGCATGCGTGGTGGTGGGAAGGTCTTTCACAACACATTTTCCCCCCCCGCGACAAAATTCAGTGCCTGCCTATCATAACACAGCATAAAAAGAATAAACCTTTCACACTAGCTTTTGGAATATTTTTCACTTTGGCAACACACCAAATACTTTCACGTCTCACAGTTTTAAAAAGTCAAGTGTTGTGGGATGCATAGGTTACAGTTCCACAAAAACTGCCAGCTCTGGAAAGGAATTTAAAAGCTCTGGGCAAATAGATCCAACACAGTAAGACAGAACTGGCAGCATTTTACAAACTGTGTGCCAAAATGACAACGTCAGCCAGTGAGTCAGCTGTACGCCTCTATGTTCCCTGGCACACTAGAAAAAAAAAAAAACAACAAAACAAACAAACACAACAAAAAAAAACCCACATTATCAGTGTTACTACATGGGGACCAATAACGATATTAGTGATACTGCCTTCACGCTCAAAGTCACAGCAGTAACATCTGAAGCCTTCTATTAGCTTCCCTGTCTTTTCTTACTTCACCCACTGCTGTGTAAGGCAGAGACAAAGGAAGCTGCAACACAGCTTATATATTCACCACAGCTACTACAGCTGAATACAACAAAGTCAGTGCCACAGTGTCACTTGTCACTTTCAGAGAATGAGGTGAAATGATGCCATCTGCGAGAGAAAATAAAATGGGGAAGTGAGTCATAGCGTACTCTGATAAAATGGCACAGCCACTCTGGAGCTGGAGAGAAAATGATGGAGGAAGGGCAATCAGAAAGCCACAGCACTACTGATTACCTCTTAACTCGTATAAAGACATAGTTTGTTTTAGCCTATAGAAGCACCACTTGATAAACCTGCTATGCACACCTGCACTTTTAGCGTAGTTTTATTATATCTGCTCAACACACCTGCATTTTTATGACTGTGTTTGCCTGAAGGCCCTGTAGTAGCAGGGCCAAGGTTATATTTGCAAAATTAGAATATCATTAAACAAATTCAAATTCGTGCGAACAATCAATAGATCACTAATTAGATTTTAATTCATTCCAAAATATACTATTTTATAGTTGAAACAAATCAAGTATTTGCAACTTGCAAGCTTTCAGCATCTGAATTTCCTTTTAAGAAATTCTCTGTCCAAAGTCAAAAATCTAGTACAATGTCTATACTCAAGATAGGCATCCAAGTAAAAAAAAAAAAAAAAAAAAAAAAGAAAGTCTTTGAATTCTATAATTCTATTTATCATTCTGCTTTTTTAACAGTTCTATTTTATAGAATTGTACAATAATTCTATACATACTAGCAGTAATATAAGCTTAAAAATCCAGGTATACATTTGCTTTTAAAAGAGTGAAAGAAGTACATTTTTCCATGAATGTGATTTTTTAAAAATGGTATAAACAAATGTTTTGTGATGCCCAACAACATCCGGTATAAAACATGCTTCATTACTAGGAAGAAAGTGTTTATTTTCTTTATTAACACGCCTGAAATCATGCTGCCAAACAGGCTTCAGCTTGACCACATATGCTGAACTGGCAAGATGCTAATTGCATCTTTGTTTATAACCAACAGAAAGCTGCAACTTTGACCTTCAACTACCATACACTCTAGAACTCTGAAGCTGATTTCTCATTGTTTTTCACTGTTGTGCACATCACTAAAAATGCCTGATCCACATACTCCCAATAGAAGATAAAACACGTAGCTTTTCAAGGATACTATTGGTGTAGTAAGTAACACAGAGTCCATTGGTTAGCTCTGTCACAGGTAACAGTGATTTGTGTCATACTGCGTTAAACTGCTAAAGGAGACATCAGTGATCTGTTTCGTAACAGATGGTTATTTCTAAAGGTGAGGGTTTAAATTCCTACATCATTCATCACCAACAAACTGTAAAAATAAAAGAGATCATAAACCACAGCCTGTTTTAGTAAAATCTTACCAGCTACCAGCAACTCAATACAAAAAAGTTTGCATGAATGCCACTCAACTGTATTACACATATACATTCATGTCAGGTGGTCAGATACTGTAAAATCAATTACTGCTTGTTGCCCAGATATTTGATGAGTCGCTCAATACCACGAACATGGATCAGATTGCTAAACCCTCGCTTGATGTTGTAAAGATATTTCTTTTCTCCTTTATGTCATATGGCATTATTGATTTAGCTCACTGGTTTCTTACAGAAGCACTGAAAAAGTGCTTCCGTTCACCTATGGCAGATTAAGCTACAGGTCTGCAATTATAGATCTCTATAAGATACAAATCAATGTTTCTACCATGACAATGAACAGATGACTGAAAAATGGATAGCTTGTTTGTTTGCTTTAACAAGGTTTAATGGTACACACTTAACTTTTGCGTCTGCTTATAAGGAGCTTAGTAGAATAACTCTTTTTCTTTTTTTCATTTTTATAACTAATAATTTCAAATAATAAAACTACAGATACTACATATCTGAATAAAACCATTAAAGTGACCTAATGATTGGGTCACCTATGGTAAAGTCACCACAGTTAGAAGAGTTGCTGGTCCTCAGCTAAGTCTTATACCAGTGCCAGGTGTGTTCTACATGCAAAATGGAGAGTGCTGGCTGAAATCACCCTGCCGTGGAGAGCAGGTAATCTCAGCTGGTGAGCAGCAACTTGTCAACTTACAGATCATGTCACTTCTGACTGATGTCAAACTCTTTCCCACATCCACGAAAACCAGATACTGATAACTCTACCCAGTAATAGTGAACTTGCTCAAGTTCACTCTTTGAATTTGGCAAAATCTACAAGCTCAACCGGGTAACTCAGCTAAAAATCCTGCAAGCTGTGGAAGCGGAGAGAGGCCCTTACTGAACAGCACACTCTTTGAAACACCAAAATCCTAATGCGATTCAGACTCTCATGCCTCAGCAGGGTTTGTTGTATGGTAGTACCTCCCTAAAATGTCACTTTTATATGTCTGCAAAGAAGGCAGCCGTCCACCAGTACTGAACGTACAAAGAGAACCAGAACACCCCTCCTGCTCTCCCTCCACGGGGCAAGTCTGTCTTGTAGTCACTGCTCCCACCTTGCTGATCCCTCTGCCTGAGTTTGAGTTCATGATTTTCCAAGCAGATGGCTGCTGCTGGTAAATAGATAAATTAGAGCCAGCAGAAAGCATGGAGCTTGGGATCCCTGCCACCGTGAAAAAATGGATCCTCGGGAAACAATATTATATATAACTTAACACTGCATCTAAAAAAATAAAACCTAAATTTTTAGAGCCCAGTATGCTTTACAAAGAAAGCTAACAGCTTCCTTTCTTCTGCCTGAAGCATCGCAATCACTAAGTTTCTGAAGTGTATTTTTTTCACTAGTCTTATGCTTCCAAATATAGTCTATTATTTGGCAGCAAAGGCAGCAAAACATTTGTTCCCTCTCAGTACAGCTGCAACCAATTGGATTTAAAAAAACAGTATGGGAGATCCAGAAGTCCTCTATCGTGTTGATTTTTCCATGGTAACAGGGTTGTATTGTTTTCCTTGGGAGGGTTGGGCCGGAGGGGAGGTGTGGTGGGAACAGGATGAAGAAATGCATTTCCAGTGTTTTCTGCTTCTCCAATTCTCATCCCTCCACACACTGACAGAAGGGATTAGAATAGACTCCAGAATTGCATACTAGAAAACTTTTTTTAATGTATATTTGTATAAAACAATCCTTTGTCGTTTTCATTCTCACGCATGCAAACATAAAGAAACTCCAAACTATGTCATTACATCTTAAACTGAAGAGGACACTGGAGAGTTTACTGTGGCCTTTTACCTAGAATCTCTGAATGGAAACCAAGCAAATATGCTCCCCTTTCAGATATATGACAACTTACCGAAGATGGTACCGTATGTAGGTTACAGCAGTATTTACTTGAGAAAAACAAATGAACATAAACTTGCCGTAAATTACTTAAGGGCTACTTTGGTGCTAGGCTAGAAAGCTGGCCATGTAAAAACTGTGGACACCTAATTATATGGTCAAAGTGTGGGTAATTCTTCCATTTCTGAATTGCAATTTACCTCTGCAAAACAGTCAAGGAAAAAAAATTGCAAAATGCTACTTTGGAGAGAATCAAACACAAGGACATTCATTGGAGCCACGTGTTTCAGAGCAATAGGACTCATTTGTCAAATTACAAAAGTAGACTTTTGGTTTAATGCCAAATTAGGAAGCAAAAAAACCAAAACAAAACCACACAAACCCACGAGAAATCTGAGTGGCAATGCAATTGCTGTTTGCTAACAATTCAGATAAAGACCAGAAGGGTTAGAAGGGTTGACCTCACAAGTGTGGAACTAATCAGGAATGCTGTGATATATCTTTGGCCTCTCAGAAAAGTATTGACTTGATAAGCTGAATTTGTCACCAGGTTTCTATGAATTTTGTGAAGTTTACTAGACATATGTTTGGAGCCCAATATATTAGAATGAGTTAAATGATTTATGTAAGAGGTGGCAGAGAAACTATTACACTAAATGAAGTTGTATTCTGCTGCTTAAATTCCATCCCAGTATCTGACATTGATTCTTCTGTTTGACTTGATCAGTATTTAAGCGAGTCAACTTTAACAGACAGACATTTCATAATGTAGTTTCTGGCAACTGTTCTCCTCATCTATAATAAATTTTCCTATATGTTATAGTTTAATTAGCTGCCCAGAGTATTCCTACCAGCTGAAAAACACTAAGACAAGCAGGATTTGACAAAATGATTATTTATCAGCCAGTGTAATAAAGAATTAAAAAGACACACAGATGATGTAAGTGTAACCATTTTGAGGACTTCAGGACAAAAGGAAGTTAAAATACATAATGAGAACAATACAAAAGAACAGACGCATACCAGAGAAACTACTCTCAGGGCATCAATGAGTAATTTATCAAAATAGGCACATAATAAAAGAAACTCAGGCCATAAGAGTGTCAGAGCAGTCCTCCTCTAAATTCATAGAGTACTGTTCTGCAAGGCATCTATGCAAAAAAGGTCTTTGGAATAAGGAGAGAGATTCCCCTGAGTTTTCCACCTCATCTGCTCTCTTGCAAAGCCAAAATAAGTTTTGCTGCCTTCATCTCCTGTTAGCACTGGAAATCAACAAAGACTCTCTTTTCTCGTGAAAGTAGACCGATTTCCTAGATTTCAACCAGTTAGGCCAGGATAAACATACTGAAGGTATCAGTTTTGCATTAATGTGATTACAGCTTATCTTTCAGAGCTTGACAAGACTGTGTATCAGTCATCCCTGAGTGACTTTTCAGGGAAGGCAATCGAAGGAGTATCTAAAAGAAAAAAAAGAATAAAAAAAAAAAATCAACTCAGCACACTAGATATAGGTTTTTTTTTTAGTCACTGCACCACGTACATGGAAGCCTATAATAACATTTTAAAAGTCACTTAGAAGAGCACAAGCTGATGGTCATCTTTACTGGAGCAAGGGTGATTCACAGCAGATGCCTCATAACAGAGTCTTGGCAAAACACTGCTGGATCCATATCAGTCCCATTAGTGTTTTAAAGGTTTTAAAGTATGAAATACCACAAGGCAGAATTATGCAGGTTGGCAGCATATGATCAATACTGTTATGACATGTACTCCCTTTAATATCTCAGTTATAACTACTGACTTCAATGTGCACAACAGATTTCTTTGCACGTTAAGTGTGTTTCTGTACACTGTTTATTCCGCAAAAGAACATCTGATTAATTGCATTGCAGCCAAAGACTGAACTTCAATATCACTGGATTTAAAAAAAAACAAAACACACCAAACTCCTAGAGCCACCCAAGCACGTGCTTATACTACTATAACGTAAAAGCTAAGATATAAGAGAATGTATGTCTGCAGAAGACATAGCATTTACTCATAGGCATCACTGTTGAGCTACTTTTTTCAGCTATAAGTAACTGATTTCAGTTGTTTTGAACTCTATATGAAACAATATACGCATGCCACTCAACTCCTTTGAGCAAATATCTACAGATACTAAAACACTGATTTGGAATGATGACTGTCTTAATATAATGCACCATGATGTGAAATATTTCATCATTTATTAGAAACTATTAAAAATGTGAGTTCTTTTGAAGGAAATGTTGAAGAACAACACTTGAAAGATATGTATTTTTTCAAAACATCAAGCAGATACACATATATTTTTTAACAACTTGTTCCCTATCTTTATTTCTTAAAAGTTTATATTTGCTTGTTTTCACAAATGGACTTCAGCAGTCTTTTGCTATATGATCATGAATATTTCACAATACCCCTTCCAAAGAGCCTACTCTGAAGAAAACAAACAAACAAAAAACCCAAAAAATCCCCAAAACTGAGACAAAACCTGGAGCTGATGAAACAAAAGAAAAAACCCTAACACTTCTGAAGTTGACTGAATTATTTGAAGTTGACTGAATTATTTGGTTGTGGCTATGAGACAAAAATGTAGTGATTTAGTAGTAACATAGGACATAATTATGTCTTTCAGTCAGAAATCACAATCTTAGTTAAGAATCAATATAAATGGCAAAACTATTGACATTTCTATTTACCTTTTTATTGCTGGAGAAACACTCTAATTAAAGCATAGCTTGACATACTAGTAAATAAATGCCTCCTCAGTTAAGTATTACATCCAATATGAAGAGTTCACTTCATATGGCAGTAACTTAACAAATGTTTTAAGACTGCAGTTTTGATACACCAGTGAATTATAGAGCATAATTACTTCTTTATAGTTGCATCATAGCAGCATATATACTTAAAAAGTGCTCAAAACTGATTTTGCTGAAACTAACACCCCCTACTCTTTTCTTCAAATTCTGTAATTCAGTATATTAGTATATGTGGCCAAAGGATAACTGGATATAATTCCCTTGATTTCTTCTCCTGCTCTTTTGCTTGGGGTCTCAACAAGACACACAAGTCACATAAACCTGAATTTCTGCTTGGATTAACTTCATATCGGAAGAGTCTTACATGACTAGCACACATTTTAGCAGGTACTTCAATTAGCACCATGGATTTTCACTGTCTTAATTAATGTAACTGTTTCCTAGCATCTCATGCAATTTTTCTTTAACATCATCATCCTACTTTGGAATAAAATTTCAAGGCTTGATGAATTTTCTTCACCTTAAACAATAGAGCAGTCTGACAGAACCACAGTACAGGGAATGGAGGACCTTCCTACCTCCGAGTAGCGACCAGCTATGCACTGCTTATTCACCCTACAGTTTAGTGCCCCCATGTCATCGTTTTGCCTTCTTTTTTTCTTTTTTTTTTTTTTAACCACATTGTAGGCAAGAACTACAAAATTTAGGCCACATAGTTACTTTTGTGTAACGCTGCATTCCTATTCTATAATTTCACCACACCATTAGTATACTCCAGGACATAATGGTATTGCTACTAACATACCATCATATGTTACACAGAGATGAGAAAAATCTAGCTTTACAACAAGGCCTGCAACCTTTAGAACCTTTATTAAACTGACAGTATTTACTTGACTATTCATCACCCTCTGTGGAGTCTTATTGCTTCATTAAAATTAAGTTGTTCTACTGTTTGACAATTTAATACAGTTAAGAATATACAGCTATAACCTTTTCCCTGGTTTCTTTTCCTCAATTACCATTTTTTGATAGCCAATGAATTAAATTATATGATGTTAATTGCTATGTAACTCTGTATATCATCACTTCTGTGGTGGCTATATGCCATATCAAGGATATTACAGTAAAAACCACCCAAATTAATGAATGAACTTTGATGAAACTGAGCAAAGTGCAGCAATGATAGAACCAGACAAGCGCAGCAGTGATGGAACCAGAACTGTCCTCAGCATGCAACAATCCAACAACACACACCATCTGTCCTGCCCTAAAAGACTGTTGTGATGGATGGAGCCCAAGGTCATGGACTAAATGAACTCAACGGACATTTTATAGGGATGGCCCATAGACTAAGGGAATGATATCTGTGTGTGTATATCAAGACACAGGGAAGGTGGCGGTGATTAATTGGGATGTATTGGAAAGTGTGGGACCTGGGAATGAATGGTATAGAATAAGGGGTGAATACTGTCCCGGTTTCAGCTGGGATAGAGGTAATTTTCTTCCTAGTAGCTGGTACAGTGTGTTCTGATTTTAATGTGACAACAATGTTGATAACACACTGATGGTTTAGTTGTTGCTAAGTAGTGCTTATCCTAAGCCAAGGACTTTTCAGTTTCCCATGCTCTGCCAGCGAGGAGGTGCACAAGAAGCTGGGAGGGAGCATGGCCAGGACAGCTGGCATGAACTAGCCAAAGGGATATTCCACACCACAGGAGCTCATGCTCAGTATATAAACTGGGGGAGTTGGCCGGGGGGGCCGATCGCTGCTCAGGGACTGGCTGGGCATCGGTCAGCGGGTGGTGAGCAATTGCACTGTGCATCACTTGTCTGTCTTGGGTTTTAATTCTCTCTCTTTTTGATATCTTCCTTTTCATTACTATTATTATTATTATTACTATTTTAATTATTAAACTCTTCTTATCTTAACCCACGAGGTTGGCTTTTTCTGATTCTCCTCCCCATCCCACCACTGGGTGGGGGAGAAGTGAGCAAGCAGCTGCGTGGTGCTTACTTGCCAGCTGGGGTTAAACTATGACACGATGTCATAATATATTTCTCAAAATCATTGTCTAATCTGCACAATTCAAATCACTCTGCTTTTTGACCTTGCTCCATGGTAGGAACACACCCTAATTCTCAATAATCATGCTGTGTTTATATTGTCAAGTGACAGAACTCAAACATACATAGAAGGCAATCAAATCCTTACTTCCAGAGTTTTTGAAACTACTTCTCTATGTCCCAAATACTTTCCTTTCTTTGCTTGGACTCCCCATCCTTCACCACCCCCTCAGCAGCACACATATTCCCATGACCTTATCTCCCAGTGCAGTATTAGGTACCTAATGAGGTGGCAGCATCAGTGCTCATCCAATTTTCCTCCCCCACTATGTTGTCAACAAGATCATAAGTAAGCATTACTGAACAAGTAAGCAAGCATTTTTTTCATTATTCCAGGCCCTCAAAAATAAATTTAATCCACCACATGTGCAATTTTTACAGAAAACCCACATGACGCCAGTTACAGCCCACTGCTTTCTCCTTTTCGCTTAGGCTTACCTTGTATAGAAGTTCCTTATGGCTATCACTACTGACAGCTTGTTTGCAATCTCAGCTGTGGCTCTTGAGTAACAATCTCTTGTTTACTTACACTTCTATTTTACATCCTCAGTATTGACTTAATAGAAGCAAATCAGAAGTAGCAGTTTCTGCCTTCTGTACAAATTTGCATTGCATAATATACTAGATGTATTGAAACATGCTACATTTTTATATCGAAAAAGCAGCATCTTGTTTTCAGGTATCATGCTGTAATTTCTATACTACAGTAACATATCTGCAAGACTGATACTTCCCACTTCTGAACAGGAAAACCAGATTATCTACTGCAAGAACCCTTATGCAGACAAACTAACAATTAGAATTAAAGGTCAGGGAAATATCTCGGTGGAACTCAGACTATAAAAACTGTGTATGTTCTCTTATCTCATATTGGTGGCCAATCACAACAGTAATCAGTATGTCTTTCAAAAGTAGCCAAAGTTTAGAATTATTCTGAAGACCATGTACCATTCTGCAGACTATGTACCATGAAATGGTACATAACTGTAGGAAGTACTTGATCGTAGTTTTGCAATGAAATCCAGTTTTACTATTTGAAATACTACAAAAGCAAGGCATGTCATGAGCAATCTGACCATAAGCAGGGTGGGGGGAAAATGACAACCTGGCAATTACAGTTTAGTCACGCTATTATAAAATACAACACTCTATTCAATTATACAGCGTTCCTTGAGTAATAAGCAATGCTAGTAAAGTCTGAACAAGCTATGACTATATTTTGCAGTTATTAATAAACCAGTTAGCATAACTACATGAAAGGAAAGCTTTCTGTTTTCAGGACATTAACATTTCAAGCTGTTTTCAATACAACTAATACAGGTTTGTTTACATGACAGATAGAATGGACCATGCCATCCACAGGTTGGTTTTTGTGGGTAATGTTTGCTTGGTTGGTTTGGGTTTTTGATTGTTGGTTTTTATTTTATATATAGTATGGCTAGCTAAGGAGTAAATATTGTTACCTACATAAATCAACAGAAAACAAGATGAGTAATAAACTTCATGCTTACACAAGAACCAGTCCTATACCCTTACCCAAGATTACCTTGCCTTCGAGTTTTCTCCAATACAAATTCTTGAGTGGGTATTAGAATATGAAATGCAGCCATATCACCAGAGAGAACATCCTGACTCTGACCTTCCTGCAAAGCCCCAAATATTTTAGAAACCTCCACACTGTGCCAAGAAGGGTACCTAATTCTCAAAACATTTGCACCAAACAAATAAGAGTTGTTAATAAACAAACAAACAAACAAACAAACAAATAAAAGGGGTTCCAAGTAAGACCTTCACTACTGGTATCTTATTATTTGCACACCAATGGGGCACTTACCAAGAAATGTTTCTTTAGAAACACGGTTTAGCTACATAAGGGTCCATTCAAATGACAAAATTCTGTTAAAACAGTTCAAAGACCAGCTTAACCTCTGTTAATTCGTACATTTTTCTAGACTGTTGTGTGGAAGTTCATCTAAGTGTTATTGAATGTGAGTTAAGATAGCAGTAGTTTAAATCATTTACCTTATTTCAGTAGGGGAAAAAAAAGATCAGTTTTGTACCTCTTTTGATAAGGCAGAACCTTCAGAAATTTAAGCTACTTATAGCTGCGAGCAATGAGGAATATATTCAAGCACATGATCAGTCTTCATTGTATAACAAGCCCCATAGAGATTGTTATTAGTCACAGATAATAATACCCACTGTTACAAAAATCTGTGCTCAAATTAGTACCTCGCAAGGAAAAATTTCATTGCAAAGGTAATAAGACTTGGGATGACAATCCTCGAGTTAGGGAACAGGGAAGAAAAATTGAGAGCTTCCCCAAAATCATCTGATATTTAAGGAAAATTAGCAAAGCAATCAGAACTATCTTCTAAATTATGTTGCAGATAAGATACTACAGCAGAGGGAAAATACCTCATGTGTACTACAGAAAAATGAGTATATTTACCATTTTATGTTAATCCGACTATGAAAGTATTGTCTTAAGCTCACTCAAAGTATTAATGTGTTCTAGATTTTAGACCTAATGAGTGAGAAATTAATTTAATGGCTTAAAATTTAGGAAAACTTTAACAGGATACATTGGATAGTTCCAGAAGAAAAATCAGCACATTAGAGAGCAGGTTCATCACTTCCTAGCAACAGGAACAACTTTAGATGTATAATCTTAGCTCTACTGTGCTCTTATCAGTATGCTTTAACGTGTGAAATCTCATTAGCAGAGAAGAACTACTTACTTCCCAGGGAGAGAGAGGCACATTTAGTATTTGCTACAGAGGACTAAAAAGAATACAAACAAGAACATTCCATTGCTGATAATTCTTAACTTGCCTAACTGAAGAAAACAGGTACAGAAAAGGTTGACGGACCTGTCATCGGTGGACAGATGTTACTTTATTAGAGAATACAGAGTGGCATCTTAGCTCTCAGTTTCCAAGGCAGGTTAAGAGCAAAGACCTGAGACTAGTCACACTGATCATAACTAGTAAATAGAAGCATAAAACAGGGAAGTGTTTATTCATATGTTTTGTTCCTTTAAATCCAAGAGAATTATCTAGATATGTAATAAGGACATAAACCAAAGGAGAACATAATCTCAACAGAAGGTTAAAATCTCTGCTATTAAAATAGCATTAAGCTGTATCTATAGCCAACTCACTTTCACAGAGTTCCTTCCACATGATCCATTAAGAAACATTCTTCCAACAGAAAAAGCAAGTAACCACATACCAAGCTGAACACACACAAAAATAGCTAGTAAGCACACTGACTTGATTCACTAAGATGATTTCTGAAATGCGATCATGTGTACATGATTACACTGCACAGCTAGATTACATAGTGCTCGGTTAAGCAAGATCACTTCAGGAAGACATCATGCTCATAACTTTTTTATCAAAACAAATATACCTAGAACAAGTGAAGCTTTTACTTGAACTATTATTATAACAGCAGGTGCACCTTTTAAAAAAACAAACGGCTGACATCCAGAGCTTAAGTTATCCATGCTGTTGTCACAAATTCAGACTAGTATAACTTCAACAACTGCATTTACCATTCATGCCTTTAACCACGGAAAATGGTGTCTAACACACCAGAGATATCAGTGTGTTTACTAGATTGCTGCATTCACATTCCCATTTAGCTCACAGGAGTGAGAAGTGTACCTCCTGATCATTCCCACTAGTGGGCACAGATTGGTTCACATCTTGCAATTATTTAAGCACGTTAAACTGCATTCTTTTTGGATTAAATTAAACCAGAAGGTGTGCTCAAGTAACATACCTGATGCATCCTAATCACTATAAGGTTTTTGAACCTGCAGGACCAAACTAGAACTAGTTTCAAGTAAACATTCCCTTCCTACCCCAAATGCAGGGATATCATCTGTACTGTCTTACCGCACAGAGCTATGCCTACTTCACCACAGTAGTTGCTAATGGTCACATAGTCAAAGTTTGATTGTATTCTGGAACATCTCCAGAATTGAATTTACTTTTTGAGAATCTTGGCATGATTTCTGCAAAAAGCAAGCCTGCTTCAGCAGAACGCTAAGCACAGGATTCAGCCATCTGGATGGACTGCAGCAGTATATTGACAATTGATGCTAATATAGATAAAAGTAACTAAAATGCTTGTGATTACTCTGCTTCATTCACTAGTCTTGTGTTGCTAAGAAAAGTTATTATTGTATTGTTCCATGCTTACTCAATAAAAATGGCATATGCATGAAGGGTCATCCAAAGAACAGGAACTGTTTTGCACCTTTTTGCTAACATACACTTCCTTTACAACTGCACCTTCTCACATTTAACTGTCTCACACTACCATGAAAACTTGGTTCTTGCCAGTGCTTTCAGGAAATTACTACATACTTTTCTTCACTTTAATTAGGTCAAATAAGCAGAATATGTTTCCTCTCTATTGTGGCCCAAAAGATTCAATGTTGGAATTTTGATCCAAGTTAAAACTAATCCTTTTCCTCATTTGAGAGTGAGCAGCTAACCAAGCCCCAAGTAGCTTACTTGTCAGACTGAAGTATAAATCCTAATAATTCACAGTTATAAACTGACGCTTTGTCATGGTTTAACCCCAACTAGCAACTAAGCAGCCACTAACTCACCGCCCCCGCCCTCCCCCCCACCCCCGCAGTGGGATGGGGGAGAAAATCGGGAAAAGAAGTAAAACTCGTGGGTTGAGGTACGAACAGTTTAATAGAACAGAAAAGAAATAACTAATAATGATAATCATAAC
>JANXJC010000040.1:17972414-17983757 GCA_027564655.1 Leptodon cayanensis | reverse complement strand
ATTACACTACCACCTACATAGGGGTTTGCAGCTAACCTAGCCAGCCCTAAATTGTTCCACTTTGTCTGCATTTCCAAGAGGTTCATACTGTGCAGAATAACAGCTCCCACCTTCTCTAACACCCACTAAAGTTTGAAACTGAAAGAGAGGAATTTTTAAGAACTTGCAATTTTGATGAATCACACTGTGCATTTACCTACTGTAAAGAAGCAAGTTACTTTATGATCTATCCTGCAGGAGTAACTTTATATTATTATAATAAAAATTCATGCCAAATAACATCATATTCAGATAGTCTCTCTAGGGGTGACTGAAAATACGAGGATCTCTTTGCAAGTCCAAACCTTTGTTTCCACATTATGTTGAACTTGGTAAGGATAGAAGCTGTGCAAATCATTTAAAACACTGTTCTCATTCTCAAAATGAGAGACCAAGTACATTCAGCTTAATTTAATGCAGATAAATTTTTGAGATTCCTCTACTGAGGTCAATGCATTAATATGTTTTGTGTGTCTATAATTATAATACACTTTCTTTTTAATTTAAAAGTAGTTCTACTGAATTGTAATAGTAAATAGAAATTATTAAACCGTTTAGAAGCCTTCATCTTTTGAGTATTTGGTAGTTTGGAAGGAAGATCTGCAAACCAATCTTTTCTCCAAGCCATCTAAATTAATAATAAAAGAAACACTGCAGAACATGAGAGAAAAACAGTACAAAAGAAGCTGAGTGCAAATCTTTCCATGCTTCTTTGGGTAAAAAGAAAAAATATTTAACAATATTCCCTTCTTAAATGAAAAACCTTAAGAAGTGATGAAGGCACAGGACAAAACAAATAAGCCGTCAGGTACTCGCTGCCTGACTCTCTCTGTAACACCCCAGACATCACAGAATTCATAACCTATTTCTCTTCTACACTTCTCTCACTGTTATCTGACTCAAGGCTGAGGAGACACTTCTTACCAGAGCTGTTTTGAAATTGAAGACCTTAACTCCACCAGAATTGCAAAGGAAGCAGCACTGCAAAAGGTTTACTTCAGCTTTTTAATTCATTTATAGAACTTCTTATTTTCCCCCCAGAAGTCTTCTAGAATAATAATTACAAACTTCTGTTAAATAAGGCATATGAGTTTGATAGAACAGTATAATCCTCTGTTTGCAGAAGTTAAACATCAAATGCTTACCAATGTCATAACCCAGGAGCCTCAATTGCCTCTCTCAAGCTTCCTGAGCCAGACATGCTTTTATTATTTCTCTTCAGTGTTTCTCACTGGGGCTTTTCACCCCAATAATTAATTATTCCTACTTCTTTTTTTGAAACGATGTAAACTTTAACAGACATAATTGCTTGCAGCAAGAAGTCCCACGCATTGACAGCCTATTGCATCAAGAACAATCTTCTGTTTGTTCGAAGTCCTTCACCTACACTCTCCTTTAGATAGTGCTACAATTCTTCTACACCAAGAGACAATGAAAAACTCATCTATGCCACTCTTGATCTACAAATTCTATAACATTATATCATTAGTTGTGTCTTGTATAAGTGGAAAATGCTATGTTACCTACGTGTTCCGATTATGGGAAGCATTCTGTGTATTATCATTCTTGTTGGTCTTCCTGAAACACTTTCTTGTTCTTCTTTATCCTTCTTGAAGTTAACATAATTCAAGACAAAGGCACTTAACAAGGATTTTACAATAACATTGCAGATGCTTTCCGATTTGTTATTTTTCAACAGTGTATGTAAAAATTCCATCAGTAACTGGATGGCTAAAACTCTCCATGCTCTGTTTTGTGAGTTCTTAGCAACTGATATTTCTTTCCATTCCATTCTGTAATTTCCTCCTTCCGTTCTGCAATTTTCCCTGAATGACCAGCAGCCAGATAACTATGAAATTCCTTTAAATTGCCGGTAGTTCTTTAAAAGTTGAAATAACAATGTCATTTTATATAATGACAACTTAGAAGAAATTCTCTTACATAACCAGGCTGAAACACAAAAGGAATCCTTATATACGTATTATTTTAGTAGTAGAATTACTATAGTTTGTGTCTGCATAATCTGGAAATATCCTAACTATCTCACCAAGTTTGTAATTTTCTAAAAGGATTCTCATTCACTCCAACATTGCTATTTTGGTTACTGTCTGAGCTACTGAAAATGCTACTAAACCTTTCAGTTTTGCTACACAGCAAAATTACTAGCAATAGGCACTATAAATACTGACTGTAGTCAGAAGTGTTTGGATGGACAGCTCAGTTCAAACAAACTTTCAAAGTTCAGGCCCACATTTTCACAGAAAAAAATAGGGATGTATAGCCATGGTACTAAAAACTGCGTGTCATGGTGTGTCATGCTGAAAGTGCAGGAAGGCAAGTTTTGCATCCCCTTTGCTTGTATTCCATTCTGAATCAATACCCTACTTGCTCCACGACAAGTTCCACAGAAAAAGAACTAGAATATTTTATTAAGTGCAGTCTGAGATAGTCACAAGAGGCAAGTACCAAAGGACCAATATTGCAACCTATGTAAAGGACTTAAGTACTGAAAAGTACTAAAAGGACTAAAGGTAATGTTATTTTGGTTCATCCTCAAGTCAGCCTGACAGGTTTTACCCCATATACTATGCACCTTTTTGCAGTTCTCCCTTTTCTCCACTTTAGAGCCTCCTGAGCAGCAGTTATAAACTGTTGCTCACTCAGATTTTGACAACAAAGAAATTCATACAAAATCACTCCAAACTGCATGCAAGCATGCATTTGGTAGTTGCACTAGGAATAAACGTGTCTCTATTGAAAAACCTTACTATGATAAAATTGCCTCAGCATTTTCTTTTTAATTCCAGCTTAGACTATTTCCTGCAGAGAGCACATTACCTATTTGCAAAGCTATAAAATCAGTA
This sequence comes from Leptodon cayanensis, assembly GCA_027564655.1. Classification (NCBI taxonomy): domain Eukaryota; kingdom Metazoa; phylum Chordata; class Aves; order Accipitriformes; family Accipitridae; genus Leptodon; species Leptodon cayanensis. Next base: position 17,980,854 of record JANXJC010000040.1, on the reverse strand, counting down.
TAGATGGTCTGTTAGCTTTATCAGTTGTTCGGAGTTTCAAAGACCAGATTAATCACTTTTTTAATACATAATCCATAATTTTGCGTTCTAGCTCAGTAGTTTCACTATACCAGTGATCCCCCTTTTGGGGTTTCACATTTGCTTGTGCACTTGTCTTCAGGTATTACAATATGATTCTATTAAATAGGAAATGTCTAATACTTCATGTTAATCAGAGTTACAGATATGACCACAATAATCAATGCTTCTGCTTTCAAAGTTATTTTCTAAGAGAAAAAAATAATTCCTCCATTTAATTATATAATTAAGTACGGAATAAACATGAAAGAAAATCAGCATTGTAGAGAAGTCTACCATTAAATATGAATCAAAGTTGCTTTAGAGATGAAAGAAAATACTTAGTCAACTCCACCTTTTATATCATCTGATTCAAATAATGATTTTAACAGATCTGTATTAAAAAATAGCTACTATTCTATGTAGTTGGATGCTATCTTTAAAAACTATGTTAGCCTTTTAAGGTTTTAAGGATATAAATTTAATTATGCCTCTAATGCAGAAAAGGCAGCAGCTTGAAAAAAAGGTGATTCAGACATCATTAAGGCATTTTTTGCACCTCCCTACAAAAATCACAGAATCTTTTTGTTTGAGAAGACAACATCAGAAGGTCACCTGGCTGATTTCCAGCCATGGCTCAAAACTTGGCTAACTTGAATTTTGAAGCAGGTTGCTCAGGAACATGTCAGCCAAGTTCTGACTATCCCCAAAGATGCAGATTTCACATCCTAGGCACCTGTTCCAGTATTGATGACCCTCACCACAAAATTTCTTTTCTGAGCATCCTACTGGAATTTTCCTTGATGCAACTTGTGTTCATCATCCCTCATCTACATCAACATAAATATTGGCAGCTGTAATTGGTTTTGGACTTAAAATCAAGTAGATGAACAGATTTCTTTTTCTTGCTGGTTAGAATCAACTAGAGACTGCCTAACTGAGGGCCTGTGCTTTTGTTATTTACCTAGGATGATTTTTGCATCCTAACACATACATACCAAACAACCCTGACTGCTCATGCATGCTGGATGCTGAAACAATTATTCAAAATTCTATCAAAACAGTGAAGTTACATATTGATGGCAATCATTGTGACCAGAGTTTCGGTCTCTTTCTCATCTAATCTCAATCCTTCATTTACATACCACAAATATCTGCTATATAGCTTAGAGCAACTATTAGTTCTCAACAGGGCAGAAATTTGATTGGGTTTTCATTCAAGGAATCTTATCATTAAGTGGTAACGTCATGTTCAGCTCTTCATGCTTTTACTGCTGAAGGGAACATACACTGTTTAACAAGAAACTAATTCCAATATATTTTGTCACAGAGTGATTAACAAAATGAGTCATTGCATTGTTTGAATTATGGGACTTGTAACATCAGCTGTCTAAACTCAGATAAGTATCACTGCTGATGCATCAACATTTATTGTTTCCAATTATAGCCACAAAACATACTATTTAAGGAAAATTTTTAGCTACAGCACAGCCCCCAGCGTAGCACAGCTAGGTAATAGGAAATTTCAGCATAGTACTTGCCCTGAAAATGTATCTTTCTTCCCCTTGTAATTTGTGCCATTCCATTGCTCCCTAAAAAAAAATTTCCACCCTCTGCAACACAGGGGCCTAACTCCATTAAGTACCTTGGAAAAAATGCAGCCATAGGTAAACACGGAAAGTAAGGATTCAGTAGAATTTCACAGTTCTCTGATTTTCAGTAATCAGTGTTGCAGATTTACCTCGTATTTAAACACTTGCTTGTTTAATGCTTCTGATGTTCTCAGGAATTCAAAGACAACAGGAGCTATATTATTTAAGATGACTTTTTATGGGAAGGGGTGTATCTAAATACATCTATAACTGGAATAACTGAAGGTGCATCACAAAATTCTTATACTGGGAAGTAACAAGACTATAAATAGAACCACTGCAACTCCAAATTTGTAAACACAAACTCAATTTCCCAAATACGACTTTTAGCACTATTGATCAACATAACATGTTAATAATGTACAGAATACCTCTCACATTAGAACAATGTAAAAAACCTGTAAGCCAAAAGAATAAATTGATGGTGAAAGGTGCCATCATATTAAGTCAAATCAAAGAATTTGTTCATGTTAGCTCGATGCCTATTAGAAACCCAACAGCAAATTTATTCCACCATACAGTTCAGAGGATTTTATTTCTAGCCTGAGATGATCATCATATTGAAACACATCTAAAAATGCTTAATTAGGATTTTTTTCAGCCAGTTTGATGCTCTAGCAACTGTAATAAGAAAAGTAGCTTATTGCTAGGCATTCCTAACTTGTACAGAAAAAAAACAGGCTGCCAAAACCATCAGATATATTCAAGTGAACAAACAAAAGCTTACCAAAGGCAATTATCAACAGAGAACTGTTCTGAGCAAGGAGTAATATAGGACTATATATATAATTACACACATTGATTCAATATGGACTGTTGTTACACAGCTTATAACTGTAATTTTTATTATTTTTACAAAGAGGAAGACCAAAATTTCAAGAAACTTACTGGAAATGTATAAATTGAGGTCCAGCATCATTAGCCAGGACTGCAGAATTAAAATACAGTCAGGGTTGATAAATACCAAAACAAACCAGCTAGCTAGTCATGAGTATGGGAACTGGATTGCTAGATTATAACTCTGGATTTAGAAACAACAAAGGTTTTTTACATTACATTCATCAACCTCATTAAGCAAAGCTGGTGAAAGGAAGGAATAATAACTTATAATTTGAAGTTTTATCTCCTCTCATTATGGCAGAACTTTCTACTTCATCACAAAGAAATGCAGTTCTTCAACACTTGTAAATCCAAGGGTTTCTTGCTTGCCTCAGCTTAGAAACTCCATAATATAACCTCTTGTTGCCATATTAGCTCTAATAGCGTTTACCACATATTAGCCTGTGAAAAGTTGAGAAATAAATTTGCAGTTTAAAAAAACTAAATTAATTTTGTACCTGGATAACATTTTGTTCGCTATATAAAATCATTTGGTTCCATTTGTCTGCAGTCTTTAACTGATCGTTTTGGAAGCATCCCTAGATGGAAAATTAATTGTTCCAGGACAATATTATTTTCCATTTCACAATGTGACTGGCATTCCTTGTTTTGCTTCCCTCATTGCTTTGGATAAGATTAAGTATCCAGATATATTGTTAACCCCAGGGCTGAAGTATTTAGTTCAGAGAAACTTTGATACAATCAATCATGTTTTGAACATAGGGAAGCAGGCAAAGGGGAAAGTTTTAATTACCATTACTTAGAGAAACAGTCTTGATGCACAATTTGATTACCTTTTGCATAACATTCCCTTGATATTTCAGGTTCATTACAAAGATACTTGTATTGAAGTTGTTCTGCATATTGATATTGTATATCCTGTTTAAGTTAACTATTTCAAAATGGCACTACGTTACAAGCCTTTAAAACTACTTCTGTTGGTTTTTCCATGAGAAAGATAGGGAGAGAGGCAGACAGGCAGGCATCTGTTCTCTAACCATTAGATGCAAAAACCTGACATTTTCAAAATAAAAATGTAAAGTTAATAAGTCTGTATTTCATAAACTAACCAGTTTGCTTACAGCTGCCAGGAAAACTATAATCCTGAAACAAAAGAGATTTCATCAAACCAGTTCTGTTGTATATCAAACAGAATAAAGAAAACTCTTGTTGTTCAGCAGTGCTTAAAACAAACAAACAAATCCCCCCAAACCCCAGAACCCAACAGAAGTCCTAAAAATGCCAAAATTCAAAGCCATCTAAAAGTGCAACGGCTGAAGCATTCAGGTGAATTAAAATTGGGTTTCTCACAGCCCAAGAGCTGCCCTCAGCATTCAGTTATTCTCCTGCTCGCAAACTACCTTTCTGATCGAAAAGAAATTCCATACCACATATTCAAAACATATATTTTGCAGCTTTGATCTAACTCCTACGTATACAAAATGCTACCATGACAACGTGGGTGCTGAAAGTGAGTTAAGTACATCATATTCTGCAGTTAAATGCACTGTTCTGACATACCAGTATGAATAGTTCAACTTCTATCTAGTGACAAATTCACAATCCAGAAGAAAAAAAGAAACCCGTAAGCATAAGGATGTTCTCTTCATTACACCCCAGACCTAGTCATTGGCATGCTCATGATGTCACTTACTGGATTTACTACTGCCTCAAAATCTAATGGAGATAAAATGCATAAATCCAAAAGCTTGGTCCTAACAACCACAAAATGTCTAATAAGAAAACTTCTGCCTTGGACTCTTATGAGCAAGGTTTGTGCTGGCAGATAAATTTTCATCAGAATTCATCCTAATTTCTGATTGCACTTCTAGTTTGAAGCCAAAACCATTCCAGTTTAAGAAAGTAAACAAAACCCCAACACACTAAAGGGATTAATTCCTTAAACTTTCTAAGTTTTTCTGATACCAAATGTTAGATGTAAATATGTTTAACAAAGTGAACCAAGAATTTTTACAAGCACAAGTAACAGTGTATTAGAAAAAACAAGCCAGTTAGTTAGACCTTGGGAGTCACCTGACTGACAGTAACAGAAAAATAAAAAACAGAAGAAATAACACCGTGAAATTTTGCAGCTTATATACCTGTTATTTCAAAATATTAGAATTATGGATGGAAAAAACCTGGTAATAATGGAAACTGGAATACCATTCTTTGTCACGCCCTGGTGACAGCTTTGACTAACAACTAAGCATATGAGGACTTCTCACCATGGGGTTCCCTAACCGCTGGCTACACACCAGCTATGTTACATCCCCACTGAAAGGTTGCTGTTTGGGGGCAGGGAGAAGTCCTTGGGACACGGCTGTCACTTCTTTGGTGTTGCAAATCAGTTTCTCCTCAGCTAAAGCCACTAGATTTCTCACATCCCTATACTGATGGCCTTAATCTCATTCCATCTTCTTTCTAATTTGGGTCAATCAAGAGAAGCTAATTCCCTGCCCAAATTAATTTATAAATCTAAGGTAGATTAACCTTTAAGGATCAAACTTTAAGTTAGAGTTACTGTAGTTCAATAAGGAATAATGCTCAGATGAGGTTTACTTGGCTAACTAATAATTGCATCATTACACCATAAAAGTTAACAGCTTCTGACTGCAAATAAGTTTCCTCCACTGCAATTTGGAAACTGTGTTTAAGAGCATAAAACATAGTTACTTCACATTTCTTAAAGTCTTTGCCACCTTGTTTTGATATTGTAGATTATATTTTGTCCTGAAGTTCTGGAAAAGTTAAGCAGCTACTCTGGTAACTGCTACCCAACAGAGATCAGTTTGGTTTCTAGAGACCACAGATTTGGAAGGTACCCTAAGGGGATCATTTAGTCCTATGCCTTTCCTTATGGGGGAACATTTCTGACAGATTAAACTCCAGTGAGAATGCTTTTGGGTTTTTTTTTTTAGGTCCTTATTGCAAACAAAGATTCTCTTGGCCACACTATATAAAATATTTAGAATTATTTCTGATGCTCCAGAAAGAGCCACGCACACTCCCACTGGCCCAGTCTTCATTATCCTTTATTAATTGTTACTATTAAGGAAAGATCAGTCTTGACATCTGTGAAACTCAATTGACTATATTGGTCGGAAATTCTAGGATAGACCACGTACTCATTTTCATTTTCCTACAATCACTGGGTTCCCATTCTTATAATACTTGTGTTCAGAGTAGCACTGTCATTAGCACAGGAGCGCTTCAGTTCCATCTAGCAGAAAATGGCATTGAACAGACTCACCGAACAATGGCGACCAAAGTAACCAATTATGTATAAATTGCTTGAGTGCCTTGGAATCTCTGGATGAGTAACTACAACAGTTGCTAATGCGATTAAAATCTGAGCTACAAGGCCATCTGACTATGCTTTAGATCCTTATCAGTATATCTTCAGATTAACACTAAGCACTATATCCATAACAAGGTCATTTTCCACAGCATTTAGACACTAGAAATCTGACGTATAAGACTGCTCCCAGGTATTTAAAAAAAGCACAGCATTTTCTTACTGAAAGAATTTTTAATGTCTGAGGCTTACCACCACATGAAATAGGGAGATATTACGATTTTCATTGCAGAGACTATCAACATGTAATAATACAAATTTTCCTATTCATTAGCAATTCAGAGACTTAATAAGACTAATAAATCTTTTTCCTATTCACATTTGAGAATAGATGGAAAAGCACAAGATGCTTCAGTGAAATCTTGATAAATTTACAAGATGCTTTGTTTTTACCTCTTTCAAAACCGTTTAAGTTCCTCCACAACAACTGCATGGAAGTAAGGGACGGCATCACCATATAGCACGTTTGTCCTTTATAGTGTACCCTAATCCTTACCAAAAGGAAGTGAGAAATTTCAAGAATCTTCAGTGTAGTAACAGCTGAACTAGCAAGTTAACTTAAAATTAAAAGTATATTCCCTTCAGTTAGAGAAAATGCAGCTACATCGGAAAAGTGAGCAAAGAATACAATAAAGAATGAAGAAGTATAACATCCACCTCTATGATACCATCTTTCCTTTTGTGCATTCCGTATGTCCAGAGCTACTGCTTTACAAAGTCACTTCTTTACTTCCTCTCCTCCTAGTTTAGATTAGCGAAGATATAGTATTCTGAAGCCAGAGCTGGTGTCGAAATAGAGCATTGCTGCAACACCTGCCATCTATCCTTAGAAAACACATTTTTTTCCCCCCTTGCCACTCCTGATTACCACTGGTCTGAGCAAAGCTTGACCCTTAGATATCACGTAGTACATGAAATTTTTTTCTGACACTATTGATGAGATGAGAGAATAAGCTCCATCCTACCCCAACGAGACAGTCATTGATAAGCAGTTGCCACCTCATTTCAGTTACTTGTTTGAGTACAACATGGATGTAGTCAAAGAGTTAACAACCATACCCAACACCCTTTGAACTTCATTCCATATGGCTACTCCCACCATAACAGATGGTGTAGCTATTTGTTTTCAGTTTACTCCTGATGTACTGTTTTCTGTCTTCTGTTAAAATGACTGTGGCTAAACAGTAAAAATGACAGCTGCCCATTCCTGTTGTCCTTTCCTTGCAGCTTGCTATCTTAAAGCTCAAGGAGAAGACTGCTGAAGGAGGAGATTGCTCATATGCTGCAGGCTTTCAGATTGCTGTTTTTCCTCCTTCCCACTCCTCCACGTTGCAGCAGCTTCTCTTAGCTGAATAGACTCACTGCTGCCTGGGAAGAAAAAGGAGACTCCAGAGAGGAGCCAGGGACTTGTTTACAGCAGGAGCAGACCCAAAACCAAGCTGCAGAAGTAAGAAGGATGAAATAAATAAATAAGTCAGCTTGAAGAATTTTTGCACAGCTTTTGTTCCCCCAGAGAAAACTACATGTACAAAAGTGTGTATATAGCAGGCTTCAGCGACCTTTAGTCCTGCCATTCCTCTTCCCTCCATTGCCAAGGATACATGTAACTATTTTTAAATCGTATCAAAAGTTCAGTTCACATTTTTTAATAACATAGTTTTAAAATAAAAAACTCCAGTTCTTTGTTATATGTGTTTTTTAAAACATGTCATCCACACATATATAAACTACGGAATTTTAACATTATTTGACAGAAGTGTTAATTTTACTACACTTCTCTATTATGTGTCTGTATGTGTGTCTGACTGAACTACCACTATCTGAGATTGCCTTGTAAAACACTTGGGTTCTGAGCTGTGTTCGGTAGGTCATGATTGCGAATGTTCACCTCAGTTCCACGAGCTTGTCATTAAATGAGAGAAAAACCAAACCAAACCAAACAAAAAACCCACAAAAAACCCCAAACAAACAAACAAAAAAACCAACCCCACATCAAAACCAAAAAAACCAAACACACACAATTTTAGCACTTCTTTCAAAGAAAATCTCTATTCCTTGGGAATCAATAAAAAACCCCAACCAAACAAACAAAAAAAACAGACCCAAAAATCCTGAACTCCCTCACTTGTATTCCACACAGAAGTGAGGAACTAATTCGCTATAGTCACACAATAACCCCTGTCCCCACCTAAGAGAAGTGACTGCATATTTATCACTAAGTCACTAAACGTGTTGGCTATCAAAACTGTTTATCTGTAACACTTCACTTCCACTGTACAAACCAGTAGTCTTATTTACGTTATACCAGAGGTAGAACACGACTTTAAAAGGACTGGCAGCACATATACTGTTAGGAACTTACATCAAAACCCATTTAAAATACAAAATACAGTAATATTATCAGCATCTAATATAAGGAAGGGCTGAAACAGTGGCCTGAAGGATGTATAATAAACCTGGGAAAGGATTTATATGTAATAACAACAGGAATTTA
>JANXJC010000040.1:17914519-17961030 GCA_027564655.1 Leptodon cayanensis | reverse complement strand
ACTTAAAAAAAAAAAAAAAAAAAAAAAGGAGAGAGAGAGAAAACTAGATGCTCTGTTAAAAACAAACAAACAAAATCCTGTCTGGCATAATAAAATTGAATTGGATTCTGGTCTCTAGTGTACTCCTAAAAATGTCTATGCAGACATCCAGAAGGAAATGGAAAAAAAAAAAAAAAAAAAAAAGGCTAATTGTCAGGAATGCCAATATCACATTTCCCATCTCTCAAACTGCCAAACTTCTTGAAGTTGAGTTTGTTCTTTATTCACAACACTTTTTTGTTGTTGTTGTTACTCCAGATAAGATACAAATCTTATCAAAAGAGTATTTCATTAATGACCTCACAGACTAAAATTTTCTACAGATACTAAATAAACTACTTATACATCGTTTCAGAGAGCTAGGCCACTACATGCTGTTTGGTTTTTTCTTCTTTTCTGCTATATATTCTTATTAACTCCCTTAACAGCAAATCATATGGCCATAGGAGAAGATGAAGCCCCATTATTACTTTTCCATGTTAGCATTATCTCACTGAAAGAGAAGGGTATGCCTGGGCTGCTGAGAGAGGAGCAGAGAGTAAATTAAGTCAGAAGACAAATCTCTCCATCAAAAGTCAGAGATGGCCTACAGCTCATTTTGCCCATAGTTCCAAAGTTTAAGATGAGCAAATACTTCTACACCAGTGACATCAAATACAACCAGGTTTGTCTTTTTGGAAAAGCTAGCATCCAAATTTAAAATTTACTTTGAACTAAACTTTATTTTTAGTTGGGTTGGTTTTGGTTTGTTTGTTTGTTTTAAAGTGAACCTCTTGAGTTTAGTCTAAAGCTTCGTTACAAGCTTATGATGAAAACAAGCTCTGAAATTCTTTTTTTTGGAGTTGTATAAAACTGTTTTTCATTACAATAATATATGACAAATAATACTACTGTATGTTTCACTTTGACTCTTTATATTACTTTCCTTATTAAATAGCTCTTTAATAAAAAAGCCAAAAGAGAGGACAGGCTTCAATTCCACATATAATGACGTGGTTGTCTTTTCCCTACGCATCCAACTGCATATACTGAAGATTTCTTTAAGTATGATCAATGGAAAACAAAACAAAAAGTCTGAACTCTCTGCTTACTCCACACAAAGATAAATTAAGAAGCTTGTGTGAGAGAAGTTACGACAATAGTTCAAGGATTGATACGTAATCATTTAACCGCATAGCTATCATGTTTTTTAAATGTTTCCATCACCAAGATATCAATACCCAGGCCATAAGCACTGGATAAAAGTGAACAGTTAGGATGCAACATCTTCATAAAATCTCCAGCTAAAAGTCCCAAATTAGGGTATATTTTATCTTATATGCCAGTATAAAAGCAACATCGAAAACCACATAGATGCTTGACTAAAGTTATAGCGCTTGCTTTTCCTAACTTCGGACAAAGTTATAGTTTTCCAAATAATTTAGTTCTATCTAGATTGTGTGCCTCAGGAAACGTTTTATATGATTTCAATCTCTTCCTCCATAAAGATGAGGTTCCTATTTAATTCAAGCCACTCAGTCACTTCCTTCTCAGCCTTAGAAATGACATTCTGACTGCCAAATATCACAGTAACATGGCAGCGAGCAAGAGCTGTGATCAATTTTCAAATTGTACTTGGATAATGGATACAGGCATATTTCATGCAGATCACAAAACAGGGAGGTCTTCACTGAATTTTCACTACAATATATTTTATAAAACAGAGATGAGCCTAGAAACCAGGGCACAAAACCCCAATCATTTATATAAGATAATGACAACAACATGTATTAATTTACAACATAAAAAGACATCTTTTGGGATTATTTCAGCCACTGTTCAATTAAGATATTAGCTTTCATTTCTTAGTAAAACCCATTTAAAAATCATCCAAATGCCAACATCAAAATGAAATAAGAATTATGTACTGCTAAATTATAAAACAATCTCCTTAATGTACAAAAATCAATTCTGCAGGCAAGGTGAAATTTGTGTAAATGCCTATTTGGCAAGAAATTACCATTATTCAGTCTTTTTAATATTTCTCCGGAGAACTTAAATTTATATATCATCTATTTACTTGAATTCATGTAATTAAAACGGCAGACAAATGACCTCTATAGCACTGTACCATACATAGGTTGACGGTACTTGCTGAGTACTAAGACTGGATTTCCTCCCTGGGAAGCAGCAGTGAGGGCTCACCCTCAGAGATCCCAAGATCCTGTGCAGATGCCTCAGCCAAGCACTTTACCAAACATTGCATTACACACATGAGCCTTGTGAGCATTTCTACCTTTCACTGCTTTTACAGTCACAATTACAGCAGCTTCACTGTGAATCCAGGTTGTCAAAGACAATTTTTCCTCAGCTGTAACCTGTGCTCCACATTGTCCACAGTCCCAACATTAGCCTCCTCAAAGAGTATGAAAGTATGTTGTGACTGTATGTAACAGCTTCTAATACCAATTTGGGTCTAAGCCACTCATTTTGCCTAACAGTTCTGTGCAGCTTAGGTCACCTTGAATCATTTACAGCACTAAAGAACACGTAGAGTTGGAAATCCCTGTCTTTTTGATGTTGCCACTGTTACAGGCATTTTGTCTTTAGACCTTACTTAACCATTTCAAGGACCGAGGTCACTTATTTTGGTAAAGGATCCATTTGGCAACTGTGCTTTGGCAACTCTTAAATCTTCCATTATGATCATTTGATACCTTGTACTAATGTTTATAACATATTAATTCTTTATATTTCAAGTGGATTGTGGTTACTCCCCAAGTTGATCACTACATCTGCACCATATCTGAACAGGGAATTTCTTCCACTCAACACTTCCATTTCACCTTAAGGCAGGAAAAATAAATGAAGTTCATGCTGCAATTGCTACAGTAGTACAGAGAGTTCTACATACCCAAGCTAAAAGACACTTATCTGGTGGAAGGTGTCCTTGCCCATTGCAGGGGAGTTGGAACTAGGTGATATTCAAGGTCCTTTCCAAGCCAAACCATTCTATGATTCTATGACACTAAGCACTGCAAAAACTTTCTGCTGCTATTCTAGACCGTCTAGGTTGAATTCACCGTTTCTGTACTACATTAATATGTAGCATAAACATAATCCAGTTTTTGAGTCTGTATTAGCCTCTACATTGTCCAAGATGCCCGATGGTTATTCAAGAACGGCCAGCCAGGCACACAGTCACTGCCCATTTCATTGCAAAATGACAATTTTTCAATCAGGAAAAACTGACACCCTGCTTTTGTTTTGACTCTATTTGCAACATCAGATATGAAGTACTAAAGGTTCAGCATATATAGTAGATACTAATCTAGCTGGATGTAAACACATTCGCAATTTTTGCAGAGCTGAAGGAAGAATAGGTGTGCTGAAGTGGATCAGTCATTGTCAGAATTAGTGCAGTTACTTATTATGTGCAATGCATACTGTCAATGGAAAGGTTATGTTTCCTTGGCAACTATCAAATACATTGTTAATGTCACTGAAGAATTTCTAGTCAATAATGATTTCAGTCCTTCAAAGCTTATTTTTTAAACTAACTTTTTGGTTACTTTAATCCTACCTCCAGTTTGCGTATTTGATTATTTTCAGGTAGCTAAACAATTTTATGAAGGAAAGGCTTTAACCCGTGTCTTAGTTCCCTTTAGAGATTTAGAGCAGCGCATCTGAAGAAATCAGAGTTGTCAGTGAGAAATAAAAACTTGCAAGGAACCTACCATGTCTTTCACAATAGAAGTCTAGAAATCAAACTGAATTAAGGTGAACACTGAAATTACATGACAAACACTGATTCCGATTTATGTGTTTCTCTCTCAGGTAACTACTACATTGAGAACATAAAAAGCATATGCTGTTTTGTTACAGAAATAAGGACAATGATTGCAAATACTAAAGTAGAATGATAAAAAACAGCTTTCAATTCAGCTGGCCCCCAAGAAATTTTGAACACCCGTAAGGCTACTATAGACTACATCCTACTGAAAATTAAGATTTCATTCTTAATTAAGAATTCCAAGGTCCATGTTTAACATAGCACAATAAGAACAGGTATGTAAACTATGACACGCTTAGAGTCCTACTAATTTAAGAAGCATCTCAAGCATGAAAACCTCAATCATACATTGGAAAAAGAAAATATATATTCCTGAGAAGGAAAAAAAGACTTGAAGGATAAATAAAAACAGTCTTATCAGGTCCTCTTGTTCTCTAGCACCATGCTATTTCTTTGTCTTGTCAAAGCAGCTGTTTGAAAGTAGTTACATCAGACTCGCAAGCAGTAACGGAAGAATGACCTCTTCTCCTTACCCCTTGTTGTATATTCCTCATCAGAGTCATATACAGAAACAAAATTCAAGTTTTTAGAATTATGTTGCCAACTAGTTCAAATAGTGTCCTTCAAAAAATAACATTACAATTAATTAAACAATATGAACTTTAAAAAACATGCCAAAAAAAGAACTTCTTTCCATGCCAAGTTGAAAGACATTCGACCTTGTTTATGTAGTCGATTAGGAGAGTGTGGGGTTTTCAGTTATTTCTCATTTTTATTTCTTCCAAAGGCAAGGAAGAGAAACCTAGCTCAAAGATCTTCAAAAAGGCTGCAGATTAAGGAGTAACTTCTCCACGATCACTGATAACAGTAAAGCAAGGATCTGTGGACATGGCCATATCCAGTCTCTGTACTTCCTGTGGATCCTGTTTCAAAAGGTAACCAAGCTAAAATTTGCTTTCATTTCTCACCATACCTGAGCAAGATTCTACCCCTTAACTGTGCAAAACTGGGTTTGTTTTGTTATTTTCTTCATTTTAAGAAATTAATTTGGCAGATGAAAAGTAAACGTACCTCTAATATCTGTATAGTGTTCAGCGTAGGAAACAAAAATACCAGAAAGGAGAAACTGAGCATATTATGATTCTTCTGGGCCTTCAAAATGGCTGCTTTTTGTCAGCATGGGCTTTTACTGTTGCAGGGAAAGGAAAAAAAAACCCAACCAAAAAAACCCCTCAACACAACTCTACAAAAGGGCATTTTATCCTCTAACTTACTGTATATCAGCTCTACAGTTAATAAGTTTTTAGATACAGAATCATTCCTGATGAGAGATGACAACATTGTTTCCTGACTCAAATTTGCAAACTATTTAGCTGTAATAGCCACCAACGCTGACTAGAGAAACGGGGGAAATGAGCTTGATATCAAGAGCTCTAAACACTTGAATGCAAAATACTTGTTCTCTTAATTTTATTGATGATGTCACAAGCATAATTTGAAAGGCAGTTGAAAAAAAAAAATTGAAAAAAATATATTCCAAGTCAGGAGACTATAAACTGCATTAAATAAGACACTGATAGTAGTAATATGGATTAGTGATGTCTTCCATTGTTTCAGAAAACCACAATCAAATTTCATCCAGAGCAGAATTGATTTTTTTTTCATCTCCCATTTTCATTACGTATTTACAAAGGTACGTAAAAACGTATAAACGGTCCCTAAACAATTGGGCTACTAGTGGTATGAGCTACTGGCCAAAGTGTTAGTTTACATGTTTATTTCAGAGTTCTCCATCTATTATGTTATCATCAAACAAAAAGCACCTATAAATGTAAACAATTATGCAGAAGAACTCTTGGAATATTATAATACTTCGGCAAAATAAAATAAATTTTAAAAATCTTGTAAAGTAGACAACATTGATTAATTTTTATGTGCTGTAAAAAGTTACCTACTAAGCATTAGTAGACTTTTGGACACTTAAAGGAAAGCACTGATGCAGCTTTCTGTGTTACAACACTAGCAGAGATTTCAAGTCAGTCTGTTGAAGCATCTGAGCTTGTATGTTTGAGGATTTAAACTGCTAAGCAAAATTTGAAATTAAACCAAATTAGATTACGTATGTGTTGTAAACAGTTACTGAGAAATTACTGCTATAATTGCATCAAGTCAAATCAAAGAGAGGTAGTACAGAGAAGAAGTGAGACCAGAACCCTGTTTCATGTAAAACATTTTGTTTTACAAATATCTTACAACAATGCCTGCAATAAAGGTAGGGTAAGTAGCAGAACAGAAAAGGAAAAAGAATAAAAACACACACTGCAGCAGGAAAGAGCGAAAGGAAGACATTACAGATAATACTGAATAGCTTGAATTAAGTGTCAACCAGTGCCATCACTTTGAAATCCAATAGCTTCACATTTTGAAGCTATTAGTAACAGCCAGCAGCCATGCTTTACCACAAGACTTCTGGCACCACTGGGGGTTGCTTTTCCTCCTCCAGTTCTAAATATTATTCTTATAGTATTAGTAAATAACTGGACCATTTTTAATACCCCTCATGACTTTTGCCTCTATGCATTACTTACCTTGGACAGCATAAATAGTGACTGCCTTGTTTCCTTTAAGTTTAATGACAGAGATTAAAGGGCCCATATACACTAGTACTTTACACTGAGCATTATAAATCTTCCCCAGTGGTCAGCATCTTCAGAAACTTGATCATAATTTGCTGATTCAAGATTCTCCTGCCACCATCTATATTGCAGTGGCCTTCAGCACTGCTGCTATCTCTGTATATGCTTATCCCTTCGGTTAAGACTACTATACCTCAATTTGTGTCACACCTCATCAGTTACCAGTTTCCTTTCTTCAGCATCTTTGCAAGGCTGTTATCCAGATAAAAGTAAGATCTTATTACTTAACTTTTTTGCTTAGTTAAGGGTTAATCTTACAAGTATTCACCTTCTTGTAAAGCTACCTTAACCTACCCTGCTACAACTGCAGCAACCTCCACAGCATTTCAACTGTATCTCCACAACATTATCACAGAAAACTGTCTTTAATATAACCTCCAGAGAAGTTTGCAGACTAAAGTTGACACTGCCCTGCTGTCATTTCATCTTTTTTTAATATCGGCGCACAGCAAACAATTCTTCACATAAGTAATTATGTTATTTCTAGAAGATAATTTGAATCTCGGAGAAAAGTAATTTTTTTCTTCACAAAAAGAATTTTCAAGAAAAGTGTCAATTCTAGGACTCTTCCTGAAGATAAGAATGTTTTTATTATGTTCTGTATTCAGAATATAATTTATGATGTCATTTCTGTTATATCATGCTAACAGGACAAAAATTCTTCATGCCCGATGAGAAACAAAATACCTGACAGAAGGTTACACAAAGTTGGGAAGTAATAATAATGATGATAACAATGATAGATTTTGATTTCTATTAACTCAACATGAAGATGAACTACAAAAGAGTCATCAGGAGAATATACTGAGAATATATATCCTTGTATGTAGGTTAAAGTCACTATCTTGTAAAAGATACATCTATTTACAGAAATCTTAATATTTTCTACTGACAAGTGGCAGATACAGCAGAAGAAAAGTATACAATAATATTTTAAATACTTGCTACGACAACAAGAAAATTTACTAAGGAGTTCCAAAAATTAGGTCTGTTTGTTTAATTCATGCAAAACAGCCAAACCCCCTATACCTTACAACATGAAGGTCTTCACTAGATTTATGTGAGTTGCTCTTTTGTTGGTGTCTTACGAGACAAACCATATTTAACATTATTAATATATTACTTTCCTCAGTACTTTGTCACCTGAAAATTTTTAAACTATCCTAATATTGAATTCAATGGTTCTATTGTCACACATCTCTTCTGTTCCCTAGCGGCAGCACTTCAGTCAGAGGGGGTTTTTTCAGTTGGTGGGGTTTTTTGGTTTGTTTTCTCCCCCTGCCCCCCCCCTTTTTTTTTCCCTTTCTAAACACTATCCACAAGGAAAAAAAAAAAAAGAGCCATTCATTTTAAAATTAATGTCTCCTGATTTAGCAGTTAATGCCTATACACTATTCAAAATAACGAAATCAGGCAAAAGGTCTTAAGACTAAGAACATGCAAGCAAACAAACCAAAAACCCGTATATGACTAGTACTATCTGCCTTTTGCTTCTTAAAATGCAAATATCATTTAGGTGCACTTGTAATTGTTGAATATTAAGAAATATTTGGGGAGGGACATATTAAATTTGGAACGATACAATTCACTTCAAGAGATGAGTTGTGTTTTTTATAGGAGTAATCTATGATAACTAAAACCACTAGAAGGCAGTCCAGTTATTTTCTTCAGAGCTGGTATTTTTCCTCACAACTAAAGCTTTGCTGTAGAAGAATCTCAGCCAAAAAATAGTTTATGGGAAAAGGAAGTCAATTGGTTTTGTAAGCTATAAAGGTCAAAATACTTTTGTGAAATATTCCCTTTGGAAGCTTGGAAACAAGCTTTTTCTCCAAAATTTTATGACAGCTGGTAAAGCAAGAAGACATATGCTTTTTTGTATAGCCTAAATAAAAATGACTGATCTGACTTATTAACAGTGATTCTCTCAAGATGAAAACGAGAGTTTCCAGCAATTTCATGCAGTTCTTATTACACATTAGCAATATCTGCTTTTAGATAAGCAATATTTATCCTCAACATCTGTTTGCAGGATCAGTTAAAGGATTTAGAAACTGCACTTCCAAATTTATTAGCTTACATGGAAACTATTTTTCAGTCTATTGAGAATGATTAACTGAAGCTTTTAAGGCTACAGAAATAAAAACAAGCAGTAAGGTCTGATGAAAGTCATGCCTGTAATTATTGGATTCATAAACCAGAGAAGTTCAGTTGCTTATATTTTGAAAAAGGTTTGAGAGTTTTCTTTTCTATACACTTTTACATTTCAAAACCAGGGAAGAGACTATACTATATTCTGATAACAGAATAATAAATTCATTGTAGTAGATAAAATCTAAAAAGACTAAATAAAGTAGCAGAAGTGTACAAACAATAGCCTAGTAAAAATATGTACAGTAAAAATCCATACAGCTTCCAGAATAGATGACAAGTAAGCATAACAGAAATAAATAAGAAAATCTACAATTTAGAAATAAATAAGAAAATCAACAATTAACTGGAAATCTTTTAAGAAAGTAAGTCTATTAAATCCCACTCAGATTCTCTAAAATAAAAAAATCTAAAATAGCCAGATCTTTCCATTTATATAGTAATCCTCTTTGTTCTAGATAGAAATTGAAGAGTAGCACTAGAGAAGCAGACCTCCACCACTGTGTCAATGAAGTTAAAGTCTTCACTTGTGGACACAAGAACATTTGAAAGGCACGGGTGTGTTGGCCACATCGAACACTCTATCTAAAGAGATGTGCAAGAGTATTGACCTAGAAGGTAGAAAGGTGTTCAGGCGCTCATCTATATCACATACTTTTCTTCTGCAATCCACTTAACTCCCCACTGAGTAGAGGCCAGACTTGAGAGATTCCTGAGAAAAGGCACTAGGCAGACACATTTTATCCCACACTTGCAAGCTCCCTGTCAACATCCGGAGAGAACACTAAAATTTTGTGCATATAAAAGCTGCTTGGCTTAAAATACACGGCAAACAGGAACTGGAATGTTATTAATAGCTTCAAAAATAGAAGCTGTTAGACAGTTATACTATTTGTGTTCCTCATACAGACTGCCCCACTTTCTCACTATTATATATAATGACTCTAATACACTACTCTCACTTACATGTTTAAGCACGCAACAATTTTTTTTTTTTTTCCCCCGGGGAACTTTTTCAACTTCTTTAACATAATCCAGGTTTGTAGCACTAGGATGGTCTCCTTATCATGAAGCACGACAACAAAAAAAAATTCCAAACTTATTCAATAAACAAACATTTTAGTGCTGACAGATGAGTATCTTTCACTGGTCATAAAAGAATTTTGATGTAAGTATGGTGTGCCAGCTATCTTAAATGACAAGTTTGTTTTGTGTGAGCCAGACCCTAGAGCTCATATATATAGCTATTGCAGTAGGACTCACAGCCAAACAGTGCCTGAAGAACAGCTACTTTCCCCTTTGCTTTCCACCAGCACACCACACACTAAGAACTCCAGTTATTTTATCAGAAATAAAAAATAAAATTAAAAAATAATTAGAACAAGAAAACCTGAAATAGAGAGAAACTTAGAATTTCTAGATCACAGAAACCAAAGCACAAGGTTTTTAAGACTCTCCCCCTCTGTCCATGGGGAAATAGCAGGGTACATTGTTTCCTCCAATTCAGAAAACCTCAATAGCTAAAAAAAGATTTACGCAGTGCTTCTTAATCCCTCTCTCCTGTTAGATCTGTGTCCCACTGTGCTCTCTACACAGCCCCCATCTCAACTCCTTACTTACCAGCTTCTCCTAGTCTCTTTACCAGAAGGACATGCAAATTTTGTTCAGTTAATCTTAAAGAGGGTGCAATCTCCCTCGCCTCCTCAGCAGGCTCAGTCATGACTTAGACTGCACACACAACACAACATAAACTAGAAGGTTTCATCTTTGTTAAACTACGACAGTTCTTTGAAAGATTACAGGTAATCACTAGCAAGTTCAGCAGCTTTACCACAGAAGTTGCAATATTGATAAATCTCTTCCAGCTACTCTCAAGGCAAAAAAACCGGCTCTCAAAGGATGAGCACTGTGCTGAACTACACACAGCAAGTCCTCTCGTAACGGTTCAACAGCTACTTTCCTATGTTAATTTTAGGTATCCCTTACTTCTTCCTGAAGAATTTCCTGCCCTCTAAACACTAGCAGAGATCAAGTATTAAATTAAAATCAATGTTACCTTTCCACAGTTTCTCTCCTTTCCTTAGAGAGTGTCAAGCATCACAGCACAATCCACACACAATGCTCTGATAATTTTGCACTTTGGCAGCCAGCAGAACTTTGTACACACTTTAATGTTAAATGGGATTAATATGTATGAGGTTGTCATTTGATGGTACAGGAGAGAGATTAAGCTATGTAAGAAAAGAAGAGAGGAATTAATTTAACACTCTCAAAAGTTAAGGGCATGTTTACTTGACCAAAAGTTAAACTGCCGAATTTATTTATGACTGCAGGCTACCTCAAAACTCTTAATAGTTAGTTCAAAAATTGCATGCAGTGAGCAGTCTAATTGCCGCTTCCACTGCCCAGGCCATAAAAACCCCAGAAGAGCCAACAGTGCTTAGGGAAATACATACCTGGTTTTCCCACTGCATAGGAAAAGGGGAGTGACTATTTTGTGGTTTATTGCTAAAAATAGCGAAGTTAAGATTCCACCTTTGACGTATTGGGATGCGATGAAAAACAAAGCTACACAAAACCATCAGAACTGGATGGCCTGCACCAAAGGTGTCCAAACAGAACAATTAACTCTCCAATAAAACATCATCCGTTGTTACATCTCTTTACTTCGGAAGGGGAAGGGACACTAGACAATGATTTAAACTTAAAAAGAGTAGTGAAGGAACTGAAGTTTTTAGCAGGAATTATCAATTGTACACCAAATAATCCCTCAAATTTAATAGCTCCACAGCACGGAAGATTAGACGACCCTTAAATAAAGTCAATGTCGGTGGATTGCTGAATATTAGACAGGGGGAAGTCAAAGTATCCTGTAATGCTCTCACTTTCTAACAAGATTCAGCACGGCAAACACCAAAATCTCCCTGACTAAAAGAGAATGCAACATTTCGAAAACAGACCTTAACAGAGATTTCTCAAGCACAACTGAGAAGTTAAGCTAACTGAAGAACCTGTCCCGATCTCTCATCGCTCAATAAAACGAGACTTTGATCAAAGAAATTTTCTAACCATACTGGAAAATAAGATTAAAGCTCCCATCCCCACAATGTAATTGCTGGTTCACCACCAGCCACTGAGTACCCTTCAACTAGAGTAAAAGAAATAGAACAAACTGTTTTCCTCTTCTACTCTTTTTGAAAATAGGTTGTCATAAGTATTATAGTGCTACTAGATAGAGTCAAGTTAGGGGGTTTTGGTTGGTTGGTTCTTACTTTACCTAATACATCTAAGCAATAAACTGATGAATTTGTCTTGTTATGTTTTCTTCCAAATGCAAAATATTACAGCCCACTGTGTTTTCATCACACTAAACACTATGTGTCCTTCTTTGCTGAAGCCTCACAAAGCTCCATGAACGCAAACGTGACTTGCAGATGTTACACAATTAGCTTAGAGACTTTTAGTGCAATACTGGTCAGTCCAGTGTTAGACACCATCTACGACAGACTTTAGAATTCGAGTTTTGGTGTCTGCTGGTGTGCGTGCTAATTTGTACAAAAGCACCCAACCAACCGATATTGGTATATGTCTCTCAAATTACTCCAATAACCACATATATGAGAAATTAGAGCCAAGCCAAGAGACAGAAAAGGGATAATGACAGAACAAAAGGATAAAAGGAAAACATTGAGGAAAATTGAGACAAAATACAGTGATTTAACCCACATTATAGTGTCATATCTGAAGTATGAAATTCCTAAGAAAAACTCCGTAGGATAGAACAGCAGATGAGGCTGCTGGTCTTTGAATCGTAACATGCCAAGACAGCTCTTTAATCTTGCAGCCTATCTATAGTAACATTCAGCAGTTCTACAGAGCTAAGTTATTTTTTCTTTTCCTTTCACTGTTCTTCCCATGCTATCTGATGCTAATGTGTAAACTGAGTAATAGACTCTCAGCAAAAATCAAATTTTCCAGTTATTCTTATTCCAGTGCCTACCCTTTCTGAGAATTTCAATAAGGCTTGTCAGTGAAGGGTCAAACACTTTTTGCACCATCCTGCCTCCTATCCCTATAGTCCTCCAAAGATGAGATGAAAGAATAATGATTAGTTCAGTTGTATCTTCACACATGCTAACTGTAGCCAATGGTTTGCGTCTGAACAGATGCTTTCCTAGCCTCAATAAAAATTGTATTAAAAAATACATTATGTTATTGATACGGAAGTATTTGCTCATTAGTCACATTATGCATTAAGTGCTATTTAATGCAGGTAACTGAGGACAAGTTACAATAAACTGGAAAAAATTCAGTATATTCACAGTGAAAAACACTTACTGTACTAATAACTTGCCCAAGTAGAAGAAAAATTGTTAAATTACCTCATACTACCAAATAAGCTTGTGCAGCAACTCATCCACTTACTAGAACTGAAGTGGCAAATACAATTCCCACTTTCGGACCCTTCCCTGTGAACAGAATGTGAACAAAATTCCAGCCCAAGTCCACATGGTCTTTAGTTCCTATATATTGTTTCGCTGTTCTTTGGTATGAAATTCTGAACATTTCTGTGAAAACACGTGAGACCCCCAATCCTGCAGAACTTCAGTAGACTATATTCACACTGAAGATGGGCTTGTCAGTACCAAGCAGAAGATTTACAGACTCCAGAGCTGAAGGACAGTCTTGACACTTTAAGTTGTAAAATTCCGGTGGACATGAGAATTCCATTATTAATACAAATTAAAAAGTTAAATGAACTTGTATCTTTCCAGGATATAATCCACTGCATAACAAGTTCGTGAGTATTTTAAGAAGGCCTCCAAAATTTTATATATACTTCAGAAGCACCTTTAACAATTAGTTTCCAGAGTTAAGTTGCAGATCAGCTCAAGTGTAACTAGCAAAATTTTAAAAGGCCATTCAGTTTTCATGCAAACAAATTATACAACTTCCCCTACACATTTCAAGCTCAGTTTTGGCATTCTCACTGACATCTTCCTCATAGGTACATGTAATGCCTATTCGTAGCTATGCTAATCCAACAAGATGTTTCATTTAAAAAAAAAAAAAAAATCCTCCACCAATAAGGAGGACTATTCATGATCAGCATTTTTGCAACAGCAAGTCATTTGTTCTTATTTTAACTATTGCTAATTTCTAAACACAGGCCAAACTTCCTTTTGGACAGGATAATTTCACTTTTCTACTAGATATTTATAAAGAGAAGTTCAGCATTATTTTAGAAAGTATAGGGACTGTGTATAATCAGGTCATATAGATAGTCATACCATCTAGTACGGCAAGAGAAAAAAGCATCATTCGTCCACTTTTTAACTCAACCAAAGGGGAATTCTCAAGAATGGTTAAACAGGCACTTGATCAGAGTCCGAGGAGTGTCCCTGTATGGATAGAGAGTAAAGTGGACGTAATAATTCCAGCTTCCTTCTAAAAGTGTAACAGCTATTTTAGATGTAAGCTTTCCTGACAATTTATTCTAAATTTAACTATTAAACTTTTGACAAGAAAAGCTATCCCTACCCTTACAACAAGTATTTTAGCAGTTCCTCATTACACTGAGCAGGATGAGTACACGATGTAGAGTTACACCTCCAGGAACTGAGAGAAAACAGAAGGATTAAAAATGTTTGGCAATAAGGAACTAAATATAATCTATAAAATTTGACAGAAAAATCTAGAGAATTCAAGATAAGATGGTCTCTTCTGGATTAGAAATATAAATTATAATATAATTAGATCACCTAAATTACTTTTAACATTTATTCACAGAATAGGTTTTGCTAACATTTGCTTTCCTAAACCTTCAGCTAGTTATTTCAAGTACACAGTTTGAAGCCTAATTATTCTGCAGATTTATGGTAGCTGAATATCAGAGCGCCAGTATTTGAAGACCATCATCACCCCATCTGCAAGACAAAAAAATTGTTTACCTCAGAAGTTCCAGACAATTAAAAAGGACAACTTTGAAATCCACTAAGACACGTACACGTGCACACGAGCAGTATATCCTCATACTGTTCATTCTAAATCACCACATCTTCCAGTAAAAAAAAGTCATAATGTAAGGCGGCTACTGTATCAAGCAGCCATATAAATAGAGAAAACAAAGTCTGGCTCCAAACCATTCAATTACAAGGAAATAAATAATCACAAAATTATTTTGTATTCTGACCTCTTCCTTTTCCTGTAAAGATCTTTGTGTAAACTGAAAGCAAAACCTGGTCTTGATATTTAGTACCAAGTGCACTTTAATAAACTTTAGTAACCAAATCTGTCAGAGGTAAGATGTATCATTATGTACTAAATTACAAAGCTCTTGTGAGCCAATTTGAGACCCAAAATTGGGCGGGGGGGGCAGGGAATTTCCATTAAGCAAGACACTTCAAAGCAGTCACCATCGTCATTTTCAAACTCAAACTATGTCATACCACCAATAATGTTACATTATGCCTTATTCTTCTTTGCCTGAGTAGTAACACAAAAATCAGTTAAAACGTATTCCCAGCTGCCAATGTTTTTTCAAGTTGGAAAGCATTTAGAATTCACATGCCTACATTACCCTTTCCTTCTATTCATTATTGTCCTATTTCCAAGATCTTATTTCCACAAATTTTCTTCACATACCTTGCCAACTTTCTCATTTCCACCTTCCTTACTGATGGTACAGCTAGGAATTGATGCATAGAGTTTGTCGTCCAAACGATGACAGAATCATTTCTTAAAAAATAAACAAAGGAACTCTGCCTTCTAAGGTTTTTACTTTCATTGGTTCTTATTTCAAAAAGAGTAGGGAGAAAAGGGGAAGGCAAAGCAAACTCACTGTGCACTGGTATGAACTGTAGCATTCAAAAGTATGGAGCAGAAAGTAAATGGACACAGGGATATTTAAAAAGATGTACCTGTACAAGAAGTATTTCTTACCATATTAACCTTTTTTTAAGGGGGTGGACAAGGGAAGGGAAGGTTTCCTGTATTCCTATACATGGCCTTAAAGCTTAGGCTCAAAAGGATAAGGAATCTTTATTGTGAAACACTGCAGAAAGTTTAAAATATATCCACAACACAAGGATTTATAATCAGGTAATTCCTCTGTAAAAACAGTTATGATAGAACAAGTTATCTTTAGTTCATCAACTGATAATCCTTGTGTCTCACAGGCTGGCTTTGTTGAAAAGAAAAATTGATAGAATTCCCTCTTGAGAAACTAATTCATATCCAATAAATACCCTCTCTTTGTATGAATTTAAATCATTAAGCATAAAATTTTTCAAAATTCATGTCATAACTACGCAAATGATTTGTTTCTTTAGAGAACATACTTCTACGTATTCAGTATGATGCATTTAATGTTTTTTACATAGTGCTTATTTACACCCCAGAAACTGTTTAAATGATTGTGTTGTTCCTTCTTTTTGATCTCTGTATCAGTGATTAATACTGAACTGTAATATCACCTTTTGGGACCATAATCTGTTGCCAAGGATACTAGGGATATGATTATTGTAGACTAACTGAAAGACTTCTCTTTGTTGAGAGTGCAATTCAGACTCAACTAGTGTTAATTGCACCTACACACCTCCTTTCATCAAGATATTGTGGAGTACTATGAAAATTATATACCAAGACTCCTGTGATTCAAATTCTGTTTCTATTATATGGGCAGGGAAACTACAGCACAAAAGCTCTGAATGACTTGCTGAAGGTCAACACTTCAACTGGAAACGAAATTCAAGTGTCACCCCACTTCTGGCTACTAACTCTCTTTTAAAGAGGCAGCAATGTGTGTATTTGCCTGGCCAAAGACAGCCTTCTGCTATAAATTCTTATTTTGTGTGAGTTCAGCTATACAGTTGTGAAAGCTTACTGTATTCCTCAACACTATCAGCTTAACTTTTAAATCTGACCAGGCAGAAATACCAGTCTAATACAAGTTTTGTCATTCCTCATCAGCGCGGTGCAGCTACTGCTGTCACCTTGCTTGCCAAAACTGGCACCCCTCAGGAGGAAACATCATTTAATTAGATTAGGTTACACTCCAAAAAGCACAGAACTTCAAAGAAAACTAAGCCAATGTATCAAATTAAATTGTTGCAATTGTAGTGATAAAAAAATGCTAGGGACACTCAGTACAGGGTGGGGTGTGTCTTTTTTTTTGTAGGAATGGATTTCACAATATTTTTATGGAATAATAGAATATTCCCCTTCTTACAGGAAAAGCTCTGAAGCTTGCTACGAGTCCTGTGGACTCAGTCTTTTTGTCCCTCATCTTTTCTTTTAAAGAAGGAAAATGGGAAGGCCGGGGCAGGGCGGGGGGGAATATTTTTTATTTATTTGTCTTCAGCAAAAGAACAAAAAGCATACATTTACCAAAGGTGGAATTCAACTCAAATGCATCCATCAAATATTAGGAAAGATTAAAACCATCTTCTTACAAAGGAAGGAAAGAAAATCCTGAACAGTTAAAATAGCTTGAAGAATATTAGGCAAGCATTTGGAATTCAGAACTCAGATTTACTGCTGCAGGAATTTTGTCACAGTTTAAGAGCATACCTTCTGTAACTGGCCTTGCATGTAGTTCTGGTTCACAGAGTTTCAGCAGTTCATGGGAACTGGGACAGTTTCTGTCCCATATTTCAATCTATATGCACCCTGTTCCACATAGTTTGACACATCTTGGTACCCCAAGATTGACTTGTATCAAGCAGCACTATAACATGTATTATGAAATAGCTTTAACCTCTTATAAACTGTCTCCAAAATAACCCCACAGTCAACTACATGTTTTCTATGTTGAGCAAGAGTAATCTGGGACTCAGAAAAATCAGTATTTTTGGATAACTTTCAGACATAACATCAACCAAGCCTTCACAAATATATGCCTTTTTTTTTTTTTACCATTTTACTGCTGAAACTTTGCCATTTTCTCTTTCATGCCTTGAAAAGTTTGAGGAGTCATTAATGTAGTACTCTCACATAAGAACAAAAAATACGAACAAGTCTGGAAAAAAAGTAATCCTACTATTTATCAGAACTTGTTCAGTAGCATTCTGGGAACAGTCCCTTAAATACATAAATAAATAAATAAATCACCTTTCAGCTGATAATACCTCTCAGCTAAAATTCCATATTTGGGCTACTGCAATTATTGCAGTTAAGTTATTGAAACATGCCACCACATGTTTAATTTTGAAAGTTTAAGTCAATTTCTTGTCTCATAGCTAGTTTGATTTAAAAACAAACAAAAAAAAAGCCAAAACAAAACAAAAACCTCACACCACCACCACCCTCCAAACCACCACCAACAAAAAAAACCAAAAACAAAACCACCCCCCATCTTTGTGCTATTAGCACTAGAGTTTTGGAAATCAACTCTGAAGAAGCCACAAAATTAAATTCCCACTTTAATTCTACACCTTTCAGGTATTTTTGTTTTCTTTTTTGCTCTTATCCATCCAGTTTAATACATCTACTACACAAAGCACTAAATTCCAGGCCAAAGATACTCCACTCCAGATTGGTTTTCCAAATGTGTATTGCAAGGTACTTTTCTCAGATGGATCTACTAATTGCTGTCATTAGAGGACTCTAGCACCCTGACTGAAGACAGTAGAATTCAAATTAGCTTCTTATTTGTCATCTGAAGTGGGGCATCAAATATTCATTTTCATAGCAATCACTATTTTAAGCTTATTCCTTCTCAGCAAGTAGTTTAAAGAAAAGAGAGAAAGATACAGCCTCCTCCAGTATGGACATTCAGCTTGTAGCTCTTTGTGCACACAGGACGCTTCTGTTACAATCTTGTGCTTTTAATAAAAACATTTTGCCTTTCTCTCCAGCAGTAGTTGACACAAAAACCACAGATGATGTACATGAGATCTTGTGGACTCTTCTGCAATTCTTAGGGATGCTCTGCTGACATGACCAGGAGAAACTGTCAGATGTGGGATGACCAAACAGTTACTGCATACTTTTATCTTTTTTCCTCTATCAGATAAGCATGCACTTTGCTCAGTTACTCTTCTATAGGATGAACAATGCCCTCAGAGTCATACGGGCTTGTTTCAACTCCCTGTCACTATAATGGCTTTTATTTTTAGTGATTTTTCTTTTTAACCCACTGTTCTCCATTTTAGGTATTTAAATTACTACTTTCATCCTTAGGAGACTGAAAAAAAAAAAACAAAACAAAACAAAACAAAAAAAGATTTGGACTTCAGCTGGGGTAAGCCAAAATAACCTGCAAGTTTTCAGGGATTACAAAATATTATCTAGCAGATTATCTAAATTGCAACTTTGTGGAACTATAGAAGGATGCTTTTGGTGGGAAAGTCTCAATGGTAATTTTATCTCATTGTAGCAAACATGCATAAAAAGACATGGGATGTAAGCTTTCTTCAGGAGTATCATAAGACCACCTGGAGGAGAAAAAAAAAAAAAAGGGGGGACAAAACAAAGAACACAACACTCAAAAAATTCTTCTCTTTCTCTTTGGCAAAAATAGGAATTACAAGTATTCTAAAGGAGTAAGGATTTAGGTCTCTGAAAAGCATTTTTTCCCATTCAAAGTGGAAGGTAAGTGTTGTTGCTGTTTCAGTACTTAGCAGTTGTTACCCTGTACAGAAATCCACACTAGTTATGCAAAAGAAATACCTACATTAATCAATAGACTGAGATCAGCAAGATACTGCCACCAGGGAATATTTGACTGGTAATCAGTCTCAGTGGGTAAGAGAAGCCATGAATGTGTCAAAGCATTTACCAAGCTGTGACCCATATAAATGAAAGAAATTGTGTGCCTCTTTTATAACTATTAGCTTTGTAGCTCATTTTCAGCTGTCAAAATAAAAAGTCTTTGCAGAAACTTCTCTCTTATTTAGTAGACCATCTCAAACTAGCCTACTTATTTTCGACAACAAAAACCCCTCAATGCACTATCATTTCGATTCCTGTTTTGGTCCTGGTTTGGTTATAACAATGCAATATTCAAAAATTGCTTCAAGTATCATTTAAGTTCAAAGTGCTTGCATCATCATAATAACTGGCTAAAGTACTTCAGATGAAATCTGTGGCCAAGCTAATAATCTTGTCGAAGGGCATTTCATGAAGATGGTTTCTGAATTGTTTTTAATCAACAACCATACCAGATACACTTCCTTACCAGCTTATTCACATGGCTCTTTTGCAGCATACCTGCTAGGCTGACCCAAAGTCAAGTGCCTCTGATGAGTCCATCTAATGGTTGAATGGAGCCTTATCCTTTTTTACAAACTCTAGGGTTCTTTGCTCAAAATTAGAACCCAATCACCTTTTGAAGTGTTGAAATATTCCATGGAAAATTACTTTGCACCATCCACTTAGAGTGATTAGGTTATACTTCCTTGGCAAACAGAGTGTCCTCAAGTCTCCTGTGGTTTGTCCGATGCCATGCATTTGTCACTTTAGACATCTGCTTTGAGATGACAAAAATCCTCTGTGTTTTAAGGTTTGGTACAAATTTCACTACTGTTCAAGCTTCTCCTTTCTATTAAATCTATACTCGTATCTATAGATACGCTAGCTAGATATACTAGATAGATATACCCATATCTATAGATTATCTATACTCATCTTACTACACAATTCTGCCTGCCACCTGGGGAACAACTAGAATTTCTGAGACACATGGGCTGTTCAGGATTTATTTTTCCTTATGAGGTTCTGATCTCCTTGGCAATTCCTGGCAAAGTTGTTTTGGGGCTTTTTTGCTTGTTTTGTTTTCAAATGTGCACTCACAACACCAGCAGCAACCAACCTTCTGCCTGTTACAAAAGGATAACAGCTGCACAATGAAAGTGCAGCAAATCCAGCCGAACAGACTTACAGTCCTGAGTGAAGACCTTTAGTCTCTGCTGATCTCAGGGGAGCCAACCTGAGCAGCCTCGCAGTAGCTACGACCAATTTAACACAAGAACTTACATTTTAAAAGGAAGAAAAGGTCTCTCAGCAAACTGTTCAGCTCTAGCTACAAAGGTGAAGAATCTGCAAGATTACATATTAAAGAGGCAAAATGGCATCATTTAAGGAAGGAAAAAAATGTGGTACAAACATAGAAGTCTCTTAATCACTTGAAAGAACACCCTGTAATATGCAATTGCTTTGAGAGTGTGAGGCTCTCGTATACAATGCAGTCTTCAACTGTACTGAGTGTCTTTGAATGGTCATGTTAATTAGAATGTTACTGTCACTGGTAACTCATTTCATGGAGAATATATTACAATCAAAAGCTAAGCGTTTTTTCTTGTTATCTTAGATACTGTGACTGACCACAAAATTTGTGTGGTTTTTGCATCAACTCATAGAATGAGATTTCTGCACAAATTCTTATCTCAAAGTAAAGGAGCATTTAAACTCCTGAAGTTAAGCTGAAAGACAAGTCCATTTTAAATATCAGTCAGAGGCTATATGGTTCATGGTTTCCATACTGGATAAAAGCCTTCCTTGCAAAATTCAAATACTTCATTGCGTGCTCTTTGTAATGTACTGCAAATACTTAGCATTAGTGTTACTAGTAGACATGAAGTGGCTTAAAATATTAGTGTATTTACTCTTTCACATAACTGACTGATGTAATTATATTCACTTTACAATATAAAGCTGTTTTGTGATGCAGGTAAGGGATTTAATTCTTCATGTGTAAGAGGCTGCAATGACAATCCTCTTACCTCAGCCCTAAGCATAGGCTGCTCTTTTTAAAACATTTTTGTTGCTTGTTTTACCAGATAATAAAATCTACTCTCTGTGCGTCGGCCAGTAGAGGGAAGCATCACATTCCTAAATCTAACACAGTACAATGTTACTGTAATGCTCGAACATTTTACGATTCAGCCCAAAAAAATACTTTCCCAATTATGCTTTTTAAAGCTATGACTTACTTGTACTGGACAGGATACATGCTGAAACTACCAAAGAAAGCTGCAGTTCTCTCATCAGATGATGAGCAAAGCTCTTGTTGCAGACTGATATAAAAGCAAATGTGACTTGTTTCAGCAGCTTTAAGAACATCCATTCGCTCAACAATAGGAAAACGATGAGATTCTTTGCAAAGCAACAGAATTAGATGCGAAAAAAGCAGATTAGCAGCTGAACAAGTGTTGGTGCTTCAAGGCTATTATCATAGAGTTAGAGAAGCACTACATTTTGCAGCAAATTAGTGACTTGGCTTGACCTAAAATCATTCCCATATTGAACATTACCCTGCCATAAACCTACCATAAATCCAAAAAGCAAAGCAATTCAAGAATAGAAGTCAAATTGAGACTAATGCCATATTTTTAAAAAAAAAAACAAAACTGATTTTTCTTTTCACAAAGTTTTAATTTCTCCAGAAATCACAGAAAGACTAACACTTGATGTCTAGTTATGTAGCACTATGAGGGGAAAAAAGAACAAACAGAACAGATTTCAGCATTAAAAACCCTCTTGTAATCCATTGCAACTTCAAATTTTTCTTTTGTATTCATTCCTCTAATTAATGTGAGTACTCTCTGCAGTGTCTTGTTTGGGAACACTGGAAAAAGCTGTACCAACTTTAACAATAACCTTCCTTCTCTTCAACCTACTCCCCTACTAGTTTCATTTGCTTTTTCCTTCAAATAAAACTGTGCCTACACAATCTACCACTCGTTATAAAATAAACACCGACTACCCTCCTTCTTCGGGGCTCAAAAGCAGCAAGGGAAGACAAAGTTTATCTCCAGTTTTCTCTAACCTTGTTTCTAACCAACTTCACATATCAGGTAGGCGAGTCTTTCTTTAGTACTGTGCTAATAGACGTCTACAAAAACTATTTTTAGGGGTCATACTGCCAACAACTTGCTGCAAACCTTCAATAACAGACAAGACCTGGATAAGGGAATCACATTTCAGTGACATTACTAGTCCAAATGTAATTCTCTCTTGGACTGTGATGACAGGCGTTCTCTGCTGAGCATGACCACTCAAGCTATAACTGTTTCTGGTATACATGGAAACTTAAATGGTCATTAATTGCATTTGCCTTTTTTTTTTTTTTTTTTTTTTGAGACATAGAAATGCTTTGTCCCAGTGATTTCTCGATTTCTCCTCCAATATTTATTGCTGACAATCCACAGTCATTTGTTAGCTTACATGAGACAGGAACTAAAACCAGGCTTAAATTAATAAAACTCTAGCCTTCAATACGAAGCATTTATTACTAGTTCATAAAATTGTACATCTCAGTCCATTTCATAAGTATTCTTCAGAAAACTTTCATTAACAGAACTTACAAATGGGAGTAAGTCAGAGAAAGTACTGATTAAGGGATGATTTAGTTCTTTCTAGTTCTTTCTCTGAAGTTACTCAAGCAAGTTACTGGACTCTTTCCTCCATATCTATCAGTATATTTATTAAATAAGGATTGCTGTAGTGCTCACTTGCAGACAACATTTAGTTCAGTGTAGTTATGCCTTAACCTTCTCAGTCTGTAGAGCAAGCACATTTATTTTCAGATTGGCTTAATTTTAGTTAAGTGTTAAACACTATTTCTCATTATAATATTGCCTTGGTAATTTTCTGAGTTTGGTTTTTTAAATTCAGAATAGAAGGGCATATTCTCTAAGGAGGAGAAGAAATAATTTTAAAAAAAAGAAAAAGATTTCCTGACATTCATTCCTTCTAACATGGAATTTGACTAGCAATTTTTAGCCTGCCATTGACTAGGAACACCCAGCTAACACGTGTATGAAAAAGCAAACGCGTCTGTTCTCAACTACTTACCAATGAATTTTCTGGTTAGTTGAATGTACGAGACCAGCTTTGCTTCAATTTTCATTCATTTTGTTGTCACTACTTGGGTTTTAAATAAAGCTAGCATCCCATGCAAACTGCTTGTTGTTTTTTAACAGCAGTTTCCCTGAGAGTTTTAATGGGCCATTTGTTCCGTCTAATTGCCCAAGGAAGAAAAGCTGTATTTCAAATATCAAAGTGGATATACGTATCTGAGGACATTCTATTTCCCAGTGATCATATTTAATCTATTCACCAGTTTACTTACTAAGATATCAACACTACCCCCATGCCAAACCTTCAATATCGTAAGCTGAAGAGTCTGCAATCTCTCCTCATGCATCGCTATGACTGACATCCTTGAAACTACTTCTTGAAGAATTCTACTCAGCTCCTAGGTCATAAGGAAGAATATGAGAAGTTATAAGAATTTGGACAACAGCAAACAGGTATTTTTGCTGATATCTAGGGTAAGAACAACTCCACACGTACCTATCTCATCACACTCCACACAGAAACCAGTATTTGTCGCATGAGATGTTTAAATTACTTGGCTTCAGTTAATTTCTTGCTTTATTCTTTTCACAGTAATTAGATGAAGAAATTATGCAGCACAAGTACATCTTGCTCTCCACCCTACCACCTTACAATGTACAAGTCTCTGGAAGTCATGGGAAAAAGGTTTTGTATATTAACTCTCTTAATATGAGTGTATTCGAGTACAGTGTGATGAAAACAGCAAGTTAAATTCAGCAGTATTTCTAAGGATGGTTTTCTTTTATGTGGAAGTATTGCTTTCCATTGATGACAAAGTCATACCTTAGAATAATAATGGAAACACAAATCCTAGATACCCAAGTTCAATAATTGAAAGCATAAGCCTTCAATATGCCACCCTTTCTGAAAGAGAAACAAAAAAGTTAATTCCTCTTGTCTGGACAAAATGCATTCTGTTTTTCCTAAGTATGATTAATTATATCAGAAAGCTTGAGTTGGAAAGCTTCAAAAAACATTTCTTCCTTATCATGTGCAAAACTTGAGCGTTAAGTTAATCATCCTATTACTTAAGGCTACTTAGTAAAACTTGTATTGAACAGCAGAACTGTTACACTAAGAGATATCAGTATGTGGACATTTCTGTGCATTTTTGCTGGTTCTTAATACTGTTCTAAAGTTTGGAAAAAGAAGTGCAAGCAGAATAAGCATTCTCAACTTCTAGCCACAGATGGCTTGTAGCCCAATGAGGCCACATATTTGTGATTGAATTTAGTTGAGGTATTGCAATTACAGGTGACTTCAGTTATCATGTAAGTAAATGAGCCACAGTGAAGAAAAAATACAATAAAATAATAATTAAAAAAAAATAGAAATCTTAGGTAGCACAGATACACATTTTCTGGAGTTCTGAAAACCTTGAAAAATTCAGCTGAAGCACAAAACCAGAAATAATTTCAAATGCAACTGCGGTCTAGTTCTAGTAATGACAGATAGCTGTTTTCAGTATCTAAACTCCTGGAATTGCAGGACAAATCTTGTTATGACAAAGTTACACAGATTAGTAAATCAGGGGAAACAGCCAGCCTAATCTCTGCTGATGATTTATGTGCCACAATCATCCAGTAAACTCACATTTATGCAAAACTTAAATGAAATTGCCACAAAGTTGGGGGAAGGGGAAATACGTGGCTAGATTAACATCAAGTTAGAAAACAGCTCACAACCAAATGGGTAGCTTTACTGCATAATACAGTGAAGAAAGGAATTAATGCACCAAGTGTCTTTATTCCTAGTTGGGTTTCTTTCCCCCTCAAAATAAAAGGGAGATCTACTGTCCTTAAATTCACCACAACTTAACATATTTTTTAACCTCTACATAACAGTACTATGAACAATTTTCTTTAAAGGTGGCTTGTGATTACAAGCAAGATGCTGACACCTCTGGACCTACTGCAAAGCACATAATTTTCACTTAAGTCTTAGAACATGTTTTAAGCACATGCTCTACTGTAAACACCTGGAAGGGTGTGGAAACATGGAAGAAAGAGTGGAACAGAAGGGTATTTATGCTGTATGGATGTACTGAATACTGCAAATACTAGTCCCAGACTGGACAGCAAAAGAAACAATGATTACCTTCCATACTTCTCATGTACTTCAGAAGGACCTGTACCTTACAGAATTTTATGCTGAAACAGCCCCAAACTGTTCTATTATATGTAATATAAACAAACGGTAAGGAGGATAAACTTCCTAGCTAAAGACAGAATTTTATTTCACACACGCAACCTCAGGTTAGTACAATGTAAATGTAGCCTTCAAAGTCTATGATACCAGCCAAAGTAAGAATCAACCTTGACTTCTTAAGAGTCACCAGCAACTCCATCATACTAAATGGTAGCTTCATAATACAGTACTACTGCTGTTTAGTGAAACAAGTCAAAAAGGTGATCAAGGTTAAGCATGTTATGTTTTCCAGTGTTCAGATATAGTCACATGTCCTTCAGGAGCCATTAAAAAAATAAAGAGGAAGGGAAAAAATAAATACACACACAAACTCCATCTTGTCATTTTCATTAGGTCAAGTTCAGTTAGTTCTTCAACACAAAATACAATCGTGAAACTGCTTTGGCACATTTCCTTTTAATAAATTTCACCATAGGGCAAAACATCATCATACTTTACACTACTAGTGCTAAGCATATATGAATTTGTGAAAACCAGATAAAACAATATGCTTAAATAAGTTTGAACAACTTCTCATTTGTTCACATTCATATCTTTCTTTCTTTGGCCCCGATAACACCAAAATAATGCTACTTTAGTCAGTATCTGCAAGTTCATTTTCTTCCTCCCGAGTCCTTAGTCAGGTTTAGAGCAAGTTAGTCACTTGCATCATTGTCAACAATTACAGTATCCAGCTGTGCACAAAAATAAATAGATTTTCATACAGAAGTATACAGCAATATCTTTCATAAACTACTTTTGCAGCTTTTTCCTCTAGTTACATACTTATGGATGTTTTCATACAGTGCCCGGTTTCCTGTTTCACCATCACTTCCTATCTAACAAAGCTCCAGAGGACATAAATCATAATGTTATCCGTGAATCAGTGTTAAGCCTAACGTCCTCTGTACACTCAGGAAACAGTGGGGTGGTTTAATGCTACTAATATCCATAATAGCATACCAAGACATGCAAAAAATATATGCTGGTTTTATACACGTAGAAGTAAACACACACACACACACACACACAACCACCCACCCTATTTTTTACATAATTTTATATTCCTGGAAAGTTTAAAGTCCAGACCGTAGAACTTTCCAAAAACTGTGGAAAACTTGATGATCAGGCATAAAAATTATGATAAAATACAGTATTTTATGCAAACTTCCTAATTCATACTGTTCTCTATTTCTTTATGCTGTTCTGTGCTACAAAGGACTCAGCTGCTTTGTAGGAACACTGATTTCCCCTACACAATTGAGTCTGGATCCAAGTTAAAGTTTAATGAAGAGAACTACCTAGCATCACGACCATGGTATTTCCATATCTAGTATGCACTGTCACCCTAATAACCAGCATTGGTATTATTTTAGACTTTAAGTCACCTCTGCTTTCTAAGACTAACGTTCCTTCATGCACTCAAATTTGAGACCTTTTGAGAAGAAACTATCTAAGCACATACCAAGACCTTCATTTCACCCCTAGGCCTTACGTAACATAAAGCAAGCATCCATCATTAAGAGGAATTACGGAATTGTGCAACTGGGACAGACAGAAGATATGCAAGTCTCAACAGATCTACTTCCATTTTCAAGTTAGGCCTCAACAGTCTTGCTTCTACTCCCTGCCTAAATTATATATTCAAACAGATCAACAGCACTATGTAGTGGCAGAATTTGTAAAGGACTTAAAACAGAAATAAAAAGGAACTGTACAAAGGAGATTCAGCTGATAACTATAAAACTATCTACCTCTGTCACTTAGAAAAGCTGTCAGAGAGTATAGCATTGTCTCCACACAGCTTGTACTGCCAGCTGATTTCAGCAATGCAGACACACCCTTCTTACTCATGTGCCTATTTCCAAAACTTACTTCTTAGAAACATGTAGAACTGGACTTCCATTTTGTGCTGATAAAAGTCAAATCCAGAATTTCTTCAACAGAAATCAATGTTCTCTGTGCAGAGGATAAATGTATATGGATAAGATGTGAACACACTCCTGCCTCTTCAATACAAAGATGTTTTTGTTATCCACATGTACCTCCTCCCTTCAGAGATACACAACCTCTCCAAAACCATATGTTCCATGTACTACTGCAGGTTAGTGACATATATTTTAACTGTAATGACTTAGCAGTCTCCAAGTCTCAGAGACCATTTCTAGAAAGTTTTTATTGCAGTCTCAGCTTCATCTTCGATTACCTTGATGACTTTTCAAATACCTAAAGAGGCAATACTGTCCCATAACACTAATACGTTATCATTTCTACTCTGGCCTTCAGGGGAAAAAAAAAAAACAAACCAAACCAACCAAAACAGCACCCAACAACCAAAAAACCAACCAACAACAAAAAAAACCCCAAAAATGTTTCTTCATCTAATTACATTATGCCCCTATTACATGCCAGAAAAAGTATTTCTTGAATACAGCAGTTTCTAGTAAGGCTTCA
This sequence comes from Leptodon cayanensis, assembly GCA_027564655.1. Taxonomy (NCBI): domain Eukaryota; kingdom Metazoa; phylum Chordata; class Aves; order Accipitriformes; family Accipitridae; genus Leptodon; species Leptodon cayanensis. The sequence goes on along the minus strand of JANXJC010000040.1, from coordinate 17,932,893 downwards.
AAGTAAAGTTTCACAGCACAAAATAGACCCAAAACTACAACTAGTATAAAGGCATTAGATTATAAGGGTAAATTCATAAAAGATTAGCCATTGAAGTCTACATTTAAGTCTAGATCACAGATTTTGGAGCTTCAGTGTAAAAAAATTGAAGACCAAAATGATCTTCTGTCACTAGCAAGAGTTTGACATGACAAAGTAATAGACCACTTAAACTGATGATGAAATCACATTTATCACATTTAATCATGTTTAGGTAATTTTATTATTTCATAGAAAGCATCTCTTTCTGAAATTATTTACTTCACTAAAATTTGCTACAATATTATTGCCTCTTATGAGGAACCATCTGATTTTTTCTCAGAATTTTTTTATTTAAATTATATTTATTTCACTCTGTTTTGCGTTCTAGTACAAAATACTTTAAGACCCTGGAAGCATTTGGTGCTTTTCAGCATGTTCATGAAGAGGCAGGTTCATTTAAAACTGTATTTCACAGAATTACTAGTGTACAGTGATGATCCCCCATTTACATTTAATGTTTATTTCCAGAGCAACAAGTAAGAACATTAAATACAACTGAAAATCTGGCATTCAACAAAGCTAAGTGGAAATAATCGGCAAACACTAAACTGTGAATTGGTTTTCATCTGGAGAAAAATAAAATGATAGGGCTGTAGCCCCTAACTCTTGTCAAATCTCCACAAATTATGGTCAAGGAACCATCAGCTAACTTTCTAGACAGCAGAGCAAGCTGAAGTATTAGAAAGCTTAAAAGTTGTTTTGGTTTGCTTTTAAAAAGGCTACTAAAGTGGCTTCCGAACAGTCAGCCTTGTTCTATGCTAAAATCAGCCTTTTGCACCCTTTGCTTCTTCCATTTCTGAAGAATTGCCTTGTATCTAGCTGCCACAACTGCAGGTCTTGTTCCTGGGGCAGGGGTGGGTGCAAGTGTGCCTTTCCCAGTATCAAGCAATACTTAAAGTTCAGAAGCTGAGCTATTTCATATGTAAGATAACGATTAAGATGTCTAACACTGTTTCTGAGTCCTGGTAACTTCAGCCACAGATGTTCCCTTACATCATCATTGTCCTAGGTAAACTTAAGAACAACCTGTATATATTAACATGCTGGTCAGTAATCCACAGTTCATAATGGCAGAATGATTTTTACTTAATACTTGAAGTTAGATATACAAGCTGATTTGTAGGAGATTTGAGCATATTTAATTGTGGTTGCTTAATGTAATCTTTGCTCCATACCAAGGGATTACTCTCTTGTGCACTGAATTTGCAATTTACATTTCCATATAGCCGAGAGATCTGTTTTGGAAAATTACAGCACCTGAGAATTTTTTTTCCAAGGCAAATTATAAGTGCGCGATACATAAGTATAAATCATCTGCTATACCTAATTCAAGTTAGTGATCCAATGAGTGACTATAGTCATGAATGGTTGGGTTTTTTTTTTTCCAATTTTCCACTTTTTCCATGTCATTAAAATAATTTTATCCTATAGACATACATGCAAATACAAGCTAGCATTAGAAATTATTTAATCAGCAGGGGAGGAAAAGAAATTATTTCAAACAAAATGAGCTAGCCCAAAGTGCAACAAATCATTTAAGCAGACATCCTATGTTATCCAGTTTCTGTCAACGGTAATGGCTCATATTTAGAGTAGCCAATTGAGAAGGCAATCTTATTCAATGTGGCGTTAAACACCTCAGAAACTACTGCCTACAAAACGGATATTAATCACTACTCCAGAAATCACTTGGAGGACCCTGCAATAACTTGATGAGTTTGGTTATTCACTATTTAAAACCATAAATCAAGCATCTATACACAGCATCTGTTCTACAACATACTTTTTTCCATAGAATTAACTGTCAAGGTATACACTATTTTTCAGTAGCAAAATTGATCCTTGTTTCTTTCGACCTTATTCAAACAGGCAATGGATAAGTAACCTTAATTTTGGGGTGCAGTAGAACAGACATCACGAACCAATGTTACTCTTTATCTGTAAAACTTGCTTTGAGTAAGTAGATTTTATTTTTCATCATGGGACAACTTAACAGTTCCAAAGAACTAGATATAGTCCAGAGGTGGTTTATATTCAGACCCTCAGCAGATAAATACCTTTATTATTTTCAGGCATAATTGCCAATATTTTTATTGCTATGCAAAGTAATTATTGTAAAGAAAAAACATCTGGTCAATATGGCTTAGGGATTCATCTAGTGTAGCAATTCTCATTTTCATGTATTAGACACATGCAGTTCATTCTTTCTCCCTTTTTAAAAATCAGTGCACAGCACCAAGTGGAACAGTACCTGATGGCAACACCGATGTACTTGACGGTAAACACAGAATTGATACCGTTTCTCTTCATGTAATATGGAATTCCCTCACTGCTCAATGCATTATGTAACACAGATGAGTTTATCCACTTGTTATGTGCCATTACGCCTTTGTATTTCAGGATACCTTCTGTCACGTATGACTGACTAGTTAAAGCATCCTCCCTGGTCAAACATACAGGACTAACCTCCCAGCAATTCTTTCTTCCTATGTCCTCATCATTTTTGAGACAGCAACCAATACAAAGTGATTTTTTTCCTATGTGTGCCAACTGCAACTTGGCAAACAAACTACATAGTGTATAGCCAGAAAGCGAGTCTATTACAGAAGCCAGCAGCCACACCACTGATTTTTGGCTGCAACATTGGGAAACAGTAGAACAACTTACTTGGAATTAAACATTCCCCAAGTCACTAAACTCAAAATATGTATTTCTGAATATGGAAGTCGTGACTGGTGGAAAGGTTCAGATATCTGATATTTCAAAATAAGCAATCTATTCAACACTTGCTAAAGGCAGTAATCAAGAAGACGCACACTATATTTTTTTTTAAATCCCCTTTTTAACCAAATTTCACAAAAACACCTCAGAAGACAGCTTTTACTACATCTTTGAAGACAGTCAGCAAGATGGAGAAGAGATCCATGGTAAATTCTTTATTGAAAGGAAAAAGCAACAGCATAAACTTATCCCTATACACCAGAGAACCTGTAGGGGACAGCGGTAAGTGCCTCATGTGCTGGAATAATTTCAGAATTTATACCTTACGTATGAGAACCTGAGCAAGACAGTTAAGAAAGTCAGGCTTCATGAACTCTGCTGCTAATAAAATTAATTATCCTTTTACAGCCGCAGTTTGTTTTTATTTTTATGATCTTTCATAACTCCCAAAGCATGAATTATTCGAATCTGAACTTACTTATATTTGAATAACTGTAATCCAAGCTTGAAGAAATCAAGGCAAGTTTTGCAATATTATCAAAGCATCATACCCAGAACCTAGAATGTTACAAAACAAAATAAGAACTTAGCAGGTGTGTAAATTGCATTTACATAATGCAGCTTGATTTTCACAAACATGTTTTGTTGGAAGCTTTCTGCCCACTCATATTCCATTCAGGCTTAAATACCTTAAAAGGAGGCACTTATTTTTGGAAAAGGCTAAGATCCTCTCAGATACGGGGAATGGAAGATACAAGGCTCAAAGCAGAAAACAAAACCCCTCATCTAGTGACCCAGATCTACCCTATTAACAGGTAGGAAATCATGTTGCTATCATAAATGCCTGAATTATTTACTTGATGCATTTATTTGTAATATAAATGATACTATGCTGGTTAAGTACTTAGCATTCAAGTATCTCATAATCTTGTTGTACTTACATGGAGTAAGTATCCATTACCGCTTGGAACACTCATTTAGCCTGCTCAACTGACTGCTTAATGAGGTCTGGAAAGTAAAAGCCTTATCTGCAAAAAGCCAATGTAGAAAGAAGCATGCATGCACTCTTTTTTCCAAAGCAAAGTATTTGTTCAGTCTTAACGTGAAAAGGAATTAGATTAAGGAGAGCATTCAGGAAAATAGAAAATAAGTAAGAGATTAAATACATATATATAGCATTTTCTAATAAGGAAAGCAATGCTCTTTTCCATTTGTTGAATATTGTATTGTTAAACTTTTGTTTTTATAAATACCATCAAGCTTTCAAAATTTCTCCTAGAAGCTATGCGTTCTCCCTCACCCCCACCAAATGAGTTCTTTAGGAATTCCATGCAGCAACATGTCTAGTGCAGTTCCCTTTAAGAGCTTTTTTGCAGTGTTTATAATGAGTCAGACTGGTCTGTGTTTCAGCTCCAGAAATACAGAGTGGGACATCATTAGCTGCATTCACTTAGGTTTTAATTAACATACTAGTCAACACTAAGTGTTTAAAGGATACCAACAGTAAATGCTGGGTACCTACCTTTCAGTCACTACTCATTTGTACCTACACGCAAGGCTCACAAAGCAAACCTGTTATTGTTAATCATGGCTATACTGCTGCTGCCAATGCAAGTTAAAACAGTATCCCTCACTTTACAGATGCACAAATTGGATCAGATAGAAATCTGAAATTGCCATTGAGATCATACAGACTCTTTCTTATCATGTATCTGCTGCAAACACTTAAGTCTCTACGAGCAAGAGGCCCTCAGCCACAAGTATCTGCTATCTAAAACATTTCAAATGGAAGCATAGACCCTACATGACAAAAAAAAAAAAAAAATGTGTTGAGTGCAGAAACCCAGGGTTTTTTTAAGAAGCATTCCATGAATTTATACTTGTCTGGCAAGTGGAAAACAGTGTTTTACGTAGAATATTTTATAAAAGTCATTTCAATGCTTTGAATTTATGCCTAATGACATGCTTATTTTGCTGCTTAATACCTACATTTTTATTAAATCCATATTTTATTTAGATTTCCCTTTTTTTTTAATTTAAAAAAAAAACCAAACACAAAAAACACATCTTCACTGATCCTGCAGCAAACAGAGCACTTAACTGTTTCTCCTCAGATGTCATTCCCCAAGATCTAGTATATAGCAATTGTTACATTTGTAGAAAGATTACTGGCACTACTGTAAGTTTCCTTTTAGTTCCTGTACTTGCACAAGGAGAAACTAAATCATTGGTCAATTATTCTGATAGGGGGAAAAAAAATTGTCATTCTAGCAACCAAAACAGATTTGCTTGTACCTGCTTTCTTAAGTGTGCAACTTAGGGCGTCTCCCACAGCTGACAAATTAACATTTTATTTTGAGTAGTGTCATGATGAAGCATTCCCCCAAAAAGGAAGTATGACAAAAAGCTGTTTCCTGTTTTCTGCAAACTGTGTGGTCACATTATTCATAACGTAACTAACAACAGCTTAAGTCTGTCTACTGAGAAAGCACTTATTTTCACCTACCGATATATTCAATCATAAGTAAAAATACAAAAAACCTAGCAAAAACTTCAGGAAAACTGTTAAGTAAAATCCATATGCTTTCTCTTTCTATAAATACTTGTTCTTTGTTGCTCACGTAGGTCTATCCTGTGCTTATGACACTTCTCATTCAAAGTTTTTGCTTTTTTTTTTCCCCCGCCAAGACCTCATTTGTCTCTCCTTACAGTGATGTTCTTAATAGTGTGACACTAGTTGAACGCATTTGGTATGCCAGTTATATGAAGTCTACACATTGCTGTTGCCATTTCACGAGAGAATTGGCGTCACTGAAGACAGAATACAGTGAATTTCCTGATTAATTGTAAATGGGGAATGCTAGGAGCAGCCAAAAACTGGAGAGGCTCTGAGCTAGTAAAACTGAACCGCTGCCAGGCATTAGCTATGTATATAACCTTTTTCTAAAGCAAAGGGGTGGGTGGGAACCACACGTATTCCCAGCATCCCTAACTCTTTAAAGATTACATTTTCCCATTCTCCTGTTACACCTTCTCTTATCTTTCGTCACTCTTCAGAAAGCTATACAGCTGCTGTGAACCAGGCGCCTGGTAGAACGGATCTAAAGGGTGAAGCAGTGCTGCTCCATGGTGAGTCAGCACATACCTATTTCTGAAGTGAAATAAGCTTTTACTTCACACTGGAGAAATTTAAATAGCCCTTGAAAGAAACAGGTCAGTACATCTTAGACAAATGTAAATTCTGATTTAAAACCACCTCTGAAACAAGATACCAATACGATGGTAAAATATTTCTTATTATCACTTATGACTCAGGCCAAGTCAGCTTATTCATGGCTTTTGGCCATGTACTACACAGAAAAAATAAGCACTACAACATTCAACGTTGCAGTAGTATGTTAAGATCAAGAAGTACAAATTTTTTTTCTTAAAAGTGTCTGCCCTAGTAAACAGCTTATAGTTCCAAGATAATCTGAGGATATAGCAACAATGCTCCATTCACTAGTTAATTAAGAGACTCCTAAATGAACTAGCCATTTATCAATATAATTAATAATTCTAACCTTTTATTAGTCTTTCAAGTTGCTCTAATTTGTACAGAGAAAGTATTTTAGTACTACAAGTTGCTGAACAGGAAGTTTAGTCAAGTTTTAGGTACAGACAAGCAGAAATAATACCCTATGCATCTGAATACCATTTGCAGTCACCAATAAAATATTAATTAATAAAAGAATTCATGAAACACATGATTTTATTGTTCCCAGTACCTTCATGTGCAATAAAAAAAAAAAATCACTAGTTAACAGATTTCTGCATAAATGACAGCAATCATGCCAACCAAGAGTTTTGACACATTTTAAGTTCCTTTAAAATGCAGAAACGCAAACATCAATACAGAAATTCCGCCCTCCAATCCACCGGACTTCAAAATTTAGGTTGGTGGGAGAGGGGGAGGGAAGGGAATTATTCATTTTAATTAATTTCAACCAATTCTCTTTGTTAAGTAAACCACATGGCCTTTCAACTCCAAAAATCCCAAGTTTTTAGCACTTTTCTAATTTCCTACTGTATATTATGTTAAAAATGCAGTGATTTTAAACTTGTGAGATTAACAGATCCCAGATCAAAAGGCAATACACTTTTTGAAATTGACATTCCCCCTCCCCCTTTTTTTTTTGTTTTTAAACACCACCCCTGTCTAAGGCTTTTTTGTATGTATGCTATTTTGCCCTCAGCCAGCAGCTGAGGAAACTTGAGGGTTTTTGGAACATGAGCTCTGCCAGTGAAGGAGGACTGCTCTGTGACCTTACATTTACGAAACTCTTTTCCTTCCTGCTTCAGAAGTACATAAGAAATTTTTCCTTTGAACTGCCTGTGCATTCAGAAAGTACATCTGTAATTTTAACTTCTGTCCCTTTGGACTGCTAGTTTTAATTCCTCCACAATGCCAATAGCGCAGTATGTGTCTAGGTATTAACTATTTCGCTGATAGAAAAAAGTGCCAAAAATAAAGCCAAGACTGTAAAAAAAGTGAGGTAATGTGATTAAGTGCTCTACTGCATAGAATATACAGTTCCTGCTACAAAGCAAATGTTATGGCAGGGATTCTTTAAGCCAATAATGACCCATTAATTTTTTTTTTTTTCCCGACCACCTGGAAGTCATTGCATATTGGTAGAAAGCATCAAGGAGGTGGAACAAATACTTGCGAGATCTTAATTTGCGCTTTTAAACTAAATGCCATCATTCTTTAGAACTCTAAAATTCATTAACAACATCTACAGAGCTACAAAAGTAAGCCGACACACAGACAAACAGTATTGCAAATTCAATATCTAAATATTGACATTTATAAATATTTTATTAAAAATGCAATTACTAAAAAATATTAAATATAAAAATTAATTCTAATACAACTTGGGCATCTGATTAAGAGGTACATTAGACAGTATATTGCAGTATGTAATTTGGATTCATCTAACATGGATAAAAGCACTAGCTATACTACTCACAGCATGTAATGCACTCAGCACCTCCACTAATTTTCTTTCTGCAATCTATGAACAGTTACTGTCATAGAAGTAAAATTCCTGAGGTTATGACTTATTTTGCCAATAAGTACAACATAATGAAGCAGATTCAGAACAGCCAACATATGTGATGTGATACTAACTTCCCAACAACCGTCATTACCTTGGAATCATACCTTAACTTCCAAAAAGGACGACATAGAAACACAATATAGTGCTCATGTAGACATTTCTACAGGGGAAAAAAAAAAAACAATTCCGAAGATGCTATGTATGCTAGTTGCCTGGACCATTTCTTTTCTTCAAAATGGTTCTACAATCAAATAGGGCTTACGTTTTTAACAATTAATGTACATGTTTTAGAACCAGACATTTCATTTCAAGATAATTTTGCATATGTTTAAGTCATCTTTTTATGCAAAATAGACAAAGAAACTGCCAACATAGGAACGTGTTTTAGGCAACCGTTAATGCTCTTAATATATTTCACTTTAGAGAATCAAACTTCTCTATTCCTTTGTTCAGCTGTCTGAACAGGATACTTGATTTTAAAAAAGCAGCTCTAAAATTCTCCTGTTCATGTCATTAAAACCAGATTAGCATAATCTTGGCTGCTGTGCATCACTTTAACACTTCATTAGCTTCAGTTCTAAATAAGAATATATAAGGCCAGGAACTAATGTTAAGTTACTATATTCTACTAGTTCCAATAGTTATTCCGTTATGTTTCCCACAGTTAATTAATAAATACGATATGCAGAAACTGACAGCAAAAGGCATTGAATTCTGCATTTGAACTACAGATGTGAAGCTAAACAGAGAAAATGATGAATTATCAATGAACAAGATTATATACAGTGTGCTTTATTACTTTAGAGGGGGAAGATAAGTGTGGAGATACCAAACTGTTTCTAGACTGCAGAAGGGCAAAGTGCAGGAAGTGCTCTGCTAAGTACTAACCCTCTTGGTGCCAGTGTTTAATCAGTGGTGCTGACAGATTGTCAACAGAAGTCTGAACTGGGAAAAGCAGTATTCAAAGCACAGCAATACAAACAGTATCTAGGATAGCAGGGGACATGTGAACTAGCAATGACATGCTTTGGAGAATATGGCATCAGTTTGCAAAAAAGCTTTTGCATCCTCAGAAGGAAGCATCTGGTACCTGCCATCCCTGCAGCAAAAGCATTCATCTTTGGCACTGGAAGGCCAGTTGTGGCATTCAGCTCAACTGAACTGAACTTGGCATTTTAATCTCCCAGATAGTGCTCTGGACTAGAATTTTTTACATTTTATTTTAAACATGCCAATCACTTCTGATTTTCTTGTTGTTTCCGTGAAAAGATTATTAGCTTAATATAACCCATCTGCCAGGCAGTCACATTGTAAAAGCCCAAGGTTCAGGTAATTGGTCAGGAACAAGCAAAGATTGTTTCCACTCTCTCGGTCAAGTGTACAGGTGCTTAGTCACTGAGTAGTCTTGATCCGCTAATCTGAGATGATAACAAACTTCTTATTAAGCTAGTTTATTTTAAATACGAAAACATTTATACATAAGTAAGTGTGTTGAACATACTTCAGCAATCACTTGCCTTTCAAAGCTGGTATTAAATTTAAGGAATTCTAACAAGCTGCTGACAAGCATCTCCTCTATTTTATCCATTATACTGAAAGATGAAAAGATACTAGACAGGACATATAAAAATAACTGACAGGAAAGTTTTTCCCAAACTACCATTATAGGGTGAAAATAATTTCATAGTCTCTATGAAGTGGTTAATTAATATTCATATTATATATCTCTTCACTTACAAATGTGAGTTTACCACGCACTTTTCCCACCTAAAAAAAATGCAAAAGCATCCAAAGACTTTCAAAACTGCTACAAAAATTATGTAGTTCTAGTTTGGGATATCACTTTGTTTATCCAGTAACTTGCCCTTAACTGCTGCTCTGTATGGAAATTAAATTAATGAACATTTGGAAGCTTAATTAGTAATCAACCAATGTTACAACATTGTAAATCTCCAGGCTTGCTGTGTATTACACTCCAGAATGATTGCGTTATGAAGCTGTGGGTTTCTTCTACTCCTTTATAAGCATAAGCTTACTACAGTGAACACTGAAAACGTTGCTTACTGGAATGTGAGAATTAAGATCCAGTAAGTTGGTATTTGTTCACATAAGGAACATGACAGACAGCCGGTGAAGTTTTCACTGATATGCAGCAAAATTATCTGCCAGAGTCCTGACTCATAAGCAGCTTGCTGGCTGTATTTAGCAGCAGAGGAATGTTTAGTTGATTAACTCTCCTGTAACAATAAATAAGATATTTTTTAAGCCTGTGGAAAGTACTGTTGAGGATTTCAGGGAGTGTGCTATAATCAACGTAAACCCTGAGACTCCCAATTAACCAAAGGACCTATTAGGAAACTTAAAATAACATATCAGTTCTTAAAAACTAGGAGTTGTTCGCAGTTACGTCATCTCCCTTATCTAAACATTCATATGGCTAAAATATTTTTAACTTTAGTCTATACAACCACAAAAAAGTGACTATATAATTATATTAAGTGATTCAGTGACTCATCCCAAATGACTGGTCTCACAAAAACTACACAGAAGAACTGGGGTACTGTGCTCTGAACCCTAGTTTTACTGAATTGTTTTTCTGTCAAGAAGCAAATCTGTGTAACAAGACTTTAAAAAAAAAAATTATGCACTAGAAGAGGTACTCCAAAGGAAGCGTTGTAAAAGGTCCTACAGCATACTCCAATACAATGTTTGCTTGTTTAGGTGTGCCTCAATACTAAGGAGAACCAAGAGAACTCAGACTAATCAGTTCAGAGTCCAAGCAACATGATGTCATTGCTATTGATAATATGCTGACTAGTGGTTTGTTCTACAAGACAAAGATAACATTGGATACTGCGGTGCATCAAGATGTTTATTCTGCCTTAGCCTGTTAGAGCACATTCACAGCCAGCGCTTGTTGAACCAGCTTCCAAACAGAAGTAAGTATAGTTTTGTATTTTTAGGAAAAAAAAAAAATATTCAAGAAACATTGTGCTTTATACAATCCAGAGAAGCCATGATGTTCTAATATCCGCTAATGCAGAATATCAAGAAAACTATTCCTAAAGAATAAACAACTTCAATACACTTTAAATATATGCAGTCAGACCTACTCATGTCTGCCTAGATGTCATTCAAGACCAAACAAGAAAACATCACCATTTAATTGTATCTTTAAGAGAGATTAGAAAATGATCAATAGTTTTTCCTTTTTCTTCTGAAAAAAAGACTGTTTCATAGTACTTTCAGTCAACCACACCTTCCCTTGATTGCAATGATGTTAGAGGCAGACTGTTTAAGGACAGAATTTGAACTTACCAAGTTAACTCTTATTATTTTTCCTACACTTACAAATTAACTCAGGGTTTTGGCTCAGTGTACTATTACCAGTCTCTCAATAAGCTTTAAATAGATTCCTAACTAGAGATACTGTCTTGGGACAGGCATTTATTTATTAGAGAGAGAGGAAAAGAAAGAGCTTTCTTAAAGTGCAGATTTACTTCAGAGAAGTAATTTCAGCAGTCAATTTAACTGGCTAACCATGACTAGTAAAATTATACTAAAATTAAATTAGTAGAGCACCAAGGATGAAAAGAGAAATTTGAGTCATACTAAGAGTCTAGTGCTTTATGAGTTAACTAAAAGCTTTCAAGAAAATTAAGTGTTTTACAGCTACATTAGGTTCATTAAATAGGGATAAAAAAATAACTAAAAAAACCACAAATGCCATATAGAACTCCCAGGATGACCTACAAACATCAGTTTATTTAAAACTCTCTGCAAAAAGAACCAGAAATAAACAAAACCATTTATCAATATATAAACTGATTTGTCTAAAAAGAATTAAATCCAGAAAAACTCTTCTGTTGTCATGAAACTAGAAGTACTATATCTTGATACTTCCCATATAAATGAGTCAAAGCACATCCCCTTCTATAATTACATAGTACAAGCCAATAGTACTACTAAAATACACCCCCCATCGCTTCCTGGGTCACTTCTTTAGGCACCTTCAGCCATGAACAGAGACTGCACAAACAAGACACGTATGCAGCTTAAAAATAAAAAGCAGTAATTTTGAAATTAACACACATAAAACATAGCTTGGATTTCACAAGCTATTTCATTAAGAAAAGTACACTCACCAGGCTAAGAAAACACCTAAAGAATCCTTGCTAGCCAAACAAGCAAAAGCCTGGGAGATAAAAATTAACTTTCACTGGCTGGAACAATACAGCCTTACTATTGTTACAGGGCTACCTTTCATTAAGTCCCTAGTCTTTACAGTTAGGATTTCATACATTTTGATGTCAGTATTTTCCCTTTTTAATCCTTAAACCACCAAAAAGCCTACCTCAGCCTATAATTTTGCTTCTTCATCTCACATGGCTCTGTTTTACAGGCCTTCTCACAGCTGTTCCTCAAAATCTAGCAATTTCCTCAGCAGCCTGAGCCAAGATGACGCAGCTGGAACAGATCAGGGCAGGGAGTTGGATTCCTGAATGCCACAGCTGAAGCATGATGGGGTTTTACGCTGCCCTCTTACCTATCTTCCCTCTTGTAACAGTGCAGGTGTTTCTGAGACTGCATGATAGGCAGGATCAATGAACTCAGCTAAGTTAAAACCAACTGTCCTTAAATATGGTAAATTTTAACCCAGATCACTTTTGCAATCCATTTAAGAACAGTCACATGAATGTTTGCTGTACACAAAAAGGAGCACCAGGAGATGGGAAAGGGTAACAGGCAGGAATCAAAAAAAAAAATTCTTTTATGGTAGTGCTGACTTTCTGAAGTGAAACCAAAGTTCAAATAAAATTTGAAGCAACTTCCAACTAATAACTTTCCATTACTATAAGAACTATACATAGAAAAGGCAAAGTAAAGCAAGAACTTCACAGCAAAGACTTCAGAACTACCTGAACTATTACCTACGCATAAGCAGTCACCTACCCATATATACTTCTAATAGCCTCAGGTCGCTAAAACTATTTCCTTACTAAGGGGATGGGAGGCTCAAAAGTCCTTGGAGGATTTAAAGAGACAAATTCCCCAAGACATAAGCATGATTTAGACCACAGAACCCCAAATTCCAGCAGAGAGACAAATTCCAGCAGAGACAGTGGCCGTGGAGCTCCATGTCACTTCCACTTCTTCCTTAGGCCGCAGTGAAACTATCCTCTGTAAAGTCTGGAATGACCTTCTAGCCAAATTGGGAAACTCTGACCTTTCTTGCGCCATTAGACACCTTTAGCAGCTGACTACACAGCTACCTCACTGCCCTCTCTTAGCTTCCCATTACTGCTCCCGATTCTTTTTCAGACACTCTGTTGGATAGTCTCACCTCTCTCCAGCTGTCTACGCAGTCTCTGGACTTTAACTCTTTCTGCTTGCTGTCTTCTTCCTGGCCAATTTCATCCACAGATTTGTGTACCATTTCTGTTCTGAAATTGTAAGATTGTCAGAAAAATATTTTTTTAAAAAACTGGATAGTAATTATTCCTGTAAATTGAACCTATATTCTTCTACACAAGAAACTTGCAATTCTTGCACTGTCCTTATCACTGTAGCATTGTGTCACCTTCCTATAATGCATTAAGCAATGGAACAAGCATGTCACATGCTTGTGCTCATGTTCCTCCAGAGAGGTATATGCAGGAGAGTGTTTTGTTTTGGTAGCTTTGTGTTCATGCTCCCATCACTAAGGATTCACCAGAGAACACAATGCCAAAGGGTTCTGACCCAGAAATGGGCAATAATATACACTGACCTGGATGACAAGCTTAGCTTGCCCCCAGCCTATAGACCTTCCTCTTTTTGCACAATTTCAATTGATCTTAAAACACACGGCTGTGAATTGTGGCAGCCTGAGAGCAGACAGTATTCTTCCCTAAGTCAATGTGGTAGAGAGGAAAGGATAAAAATCTTGCCAACTGTCGCAGTATAAACTGTCACATCTCATGAATCAGAGCACTTTTAGTGGAGAGTTAAAGGTGAGAGTAATAAGGATTTGGTATTATATTACTGTTAGTCTGGTAATCTCTCATGGCCCTATTTGTCCCCTATTCCTACGTCAGAGCTAGAGATACTACAGACAAATGAATTAGCTCAGTAGACTAATCTGGCAGAAAACTATATATTTTTTTAAATGTATTAATTTTGTATCACATAAGGTTGCTGAACAAACACTTTGCATGTGGATAAAGAGAGGAAAATATATACCACTCACCACCCTAAGAGTCACTTCCTTTTAAACTAAATGAAGTCTAATGTGTGTTCTCATCATGTGACAAATCACATTCTCTTGGGCTGAGCCTCAAACTCATCTTCAGCTACTTGTCTGACTAAAACCATACAATTGTGCATGTGCAGGGTAAGATTAGAGTTAATCTTGCTTCTCACTGGTGTTATTACTTTACCACACCCCATCTTCATTCGTTTATAAAGAGGACTAAGTGGACAAGCAAAGAACTTAGATTACATGTTCCAGAATTTTGCTTTTCACAGTTAAGTTCATTGTAAATAATACTTAAGGAATCAACAGACACGAAAGAATAATTCAGAACAAACCAAAAATGTAGAACAAGAGAACATGCTTTTTTTTTCTGCAAGTCTTATGCAATACCATCTTGCTAGAACTGTGTAAGATGACAAAGAAGCATATTAGACTTCAGAGCTAGGTTTTTCCATCAGAAAAGCTAGACATACAGTTTATTTCAGTGGTAGTTATTAAAGATTCTTATAAGCGAAACACAAATATTAAGTGAACCAAAACCAATACAGGGAGTATACCAAATACCTTCCTGCTCACGGTAATTTTTCTCATTCCTCGAAGTTGCAATACCTGCTTTTCAAGATATTTAACTAAGTAAATCCGTTAAATAGCATGAAGAAATTATATAATAAAACAGTATTAGTTTACCTACTAAATAATTGCATCATATAACTAGCTTACCTCCCTTTAAAGAAGCTGTTTAAATAATCCCACTGTTAGCTCATGTAAAAAGACATGCCTTTAAAATGTGTCCCACCATTCTCCCCAAAAATGGTCTTTAGTGGAGTTAGCATAGCTACAAAAAAAACCTTGATGCAGACCTGGTGACGGTAATCCCTTCATACAGTGTATATATACCACCAATAAACAATATGTGCTACACCCAAGGACAAGAACAGTTTAAAAAAAAAATAAAAATCTCTTTCTAGAAAGGCAAACTATTATTAACATGCTGGACAGGCAATTACCATGGGTGAAAATTCCATCAGTTTTTACCCAATTCTTCCATTGAACAACTTGAACAAAGAATTCTTAACATGATCTTTAACTTTAAACAGGCCGATTTTTGTCCATCTACCTGAAAGCTCTTCATGAGCATCTACTAATGCCTTAAATGTGTTTATTTCCATCAAAATGAACTTTTTAATTCCACCCAGAAACCTACCCATTGGAGTATGGGCTATGGCGAGATATATTTAAAACTATTCCACTGATTAATTCCCCATACCGTAGAATTCCTATTTACTAAGCTTTCATATCACTTACAGAAGTTATAAACACTATTTGCCTATGATACAGCTTTCTTTGTAGACAAAATAAACAAAGTAGGAAAGTTACCATGTATCCCAGCCTGACCATTAAATAACCAGTTCCGTTTTGTCTTGTTCTGACCAGCCCTGGCTTAATTACAAGGCATGTGTGAGGGGTTTGCTAGAGAATGGGTGCAGTAGGGTATTTAGTTTTTGTGAAAAGCTGTGAAGATGTAGAAAAGCAAGACAAATAGAAAGGTCTGTAGTGCTGAATATGGTCACAGGAACCCACGCAGTAAATAAATGAGTAGTAAATTAAAGGAGTTTATATTGAACTATTTAGTTATGTCTGAGAAGTAAATTCTGCTGTGAAATAGGAACATCAAAAAGCATTTTCTAAACGTTTTGGGGAACATGCCGCAGCATGATAAGCTGTGCAACTCAGCCATCGGTCTGTAAGCAGATATGCAGAAGAAACAACAGAATCCCTCCATACCCTTAGAGGAGAAAAAAA
Organism: Leptodon cayanensis; assembly: GCA_027564655.1. Taxonomy (NCBI): domain Eukaryota; kingdom Metazoa; phylum Chordata; class Aves; order Accipitriformes; family Accipitridae; genus Leptodon; species Leptodon cayanensis. Next base: position 17,916,951 of record JANXJC010000040.1, on the reverse strand, counting down.
TGACGATTCTGAAGAAACATATTTTCTGTGGCCTTCTGCTGAACTACAGGTAATGATAGGACATGCTCTCTGAATTACACAGTCAGGTACAGAGAGTACATAGGTGCTTGGTGTATTAAATACTACAGATGATAGAAAAAGTGTAAAAACTTAAATCCACAATAACTCTTGGGATTTGACTCTAAATCAAAAAGATGTACTATATTGTTAAAAATTGTAAGGTAGCACATATAGGTAATATTAAATGTATGTTTGAAAACTGAGACATAGTATTTAGTGGCAATACTACATCTTTTCTCTCTCTGTATAGATCGTCTCCAGTTCTTCCAGGCTGGGAAGAAAACTCAGTATAACAACATAACTGTCTTTTATTCACATAAAGTAGTTGTGTCCTGGCACGTAAAATGTTGTGAAAAAATGGAAGTACTAACCCAAGAAGTTCTGTATGCTACTATTAGGATCATTCTATGGAAAAAAAAAAAAAAAGCTACTGCTTTTTGCTTGCCAGCAATATTGAGAAATTACCTCTAGATGCAAAGTTTAGATAACAGTTGCACTAATAACCACATCTAGTACCAGGTAAGACTACAGATTGGTATTTTAAAAGGGGGGGGGAAATAAATTATTAACTAATTCCCATGTATTTAGCTGCTTCATGTATCAGCTGTTTGTTTTGTCTTGTTTTTCCTGTGGGAAAAGCCCAAAATCAAGTAAAGGGATTTCTTCCTACTTATTTTTTTACATCATCCTCTGATGTAATCCTGTGCAATTTTTTCATACATGTGTTGCTTCTAGAAAATATAAATGGGGCATGAATGCTGTTTTCTTACTGTTCTGTTAAAACCTGAAAGTAAAAAAATCATTTGGACAAGATAAACCTAGTTGTGATCTAGCATTATAGACTATGTGGTCAAAACACAGAAAATGGTGAAAACAGAATTCACCTAAATTAGTTAACTGCTTCAAAGACGGAAAATGCTTGTAACAAAAAAGTAACACATTGGAAAATATAAACCTAAGAAGCATATTGATGTTTTGATTCCTGAGTATTAGAGGAGACTGGCCTGGAGTAAATTAAAATCACTAAAGATTTGTTCAGATTAAAACCATTATTCAGTTTATTTATGGATTTATATAAGTCACTTTAATGAAGAAAGTGCCTTGACACAAGTAGACCCCCGTATTTTAATGTATCATTTAATAATTATATACCTCACCTAGCGCCAGTGCTTTAGGTTTTAAATTAGAGCTAGACATAGTAAGTAAAGTTGAACTATAGGTCTGCTGTGACCACAGAGATAATTACCTTGCTAACATATGCAACATGAGCACTTATGTTTAAACAATAGATGGGAAGCTGTGAGCTTCCTCTTCCTATAAATAAGTACAACAATGTGTAAGTTGACGTAAAAGTGAAAAGTTTATAGCCTAATAAGTGAACTGTTGTCCAGCCATCTCATTGCTGGTTAAAAAGAAAATGTAGCTGTAGCCATAGAAAATTAACCTTGCTGAAGCTGTAATCCTTATCCATCTATAGAAATGTTGAGAATTAACAGTGCTTTTAATTACCATTTGTGATACTGTTCATGATTGTAACATGAAATGTCACTTTGTTTTAATGGTTAATATAGAATGTTTTAATGTACCTTCAAATCACTAACAAATTTTGTATAAATATGATAGTAACTTCTTGTGACTTAATTTACAGAAATACTACAGAATGTACAATTTTTGCCTCTAACAGACCAGGAAATTACTGCTTTAGATTAAACAAAGCTTTAGCAAACAAGTTTTTCTTGGCATTATCTTATCAGTAAGTGGATTTTCTCTGGATTTAGGTTTGCAAATAAATAATATCTATTAGTCAAAGGGAGTATTTTTTAGAAAGTGAGGTTATTTTGTCAATAGGGAGTATCTATTCATATGCAAATAATGCTCCTCATTGATTTTCATTGCTTAGTAGTTAATACTTCTAATCCTATTTTCCTACCTGTTAAGATAAGCTATATACCCTGTGATTTTCTTTTTATTATTTACCACATTCTCATGCACTGCAAAAAATCTTAGACTGACTTCCTTCTGAAGATAAATTTTGGGATTTTTTAAATTCCTAAATGTAAATAGATTCCAACTAAATCTGCAAAAAGGGGAAAAGGGGAGAGCGGCAGGAAAGTAAAAACTGACTGAGGTGATGATACTGATTGGGAAGAGAGACAAGACAACTTGAAGGAAGTTTACAGTTCAACAGGAGTAGTGGAAGGATTGTGGTATGTTTTCTGTGGTAGAGTGGTTATGCTAATGATACAGAATTTTTGGATGAAAAGCTGGGGAGTGTACTACTGGGTGACTTAGCAGCATGCTTCCTGTTTGTGGTTAAGTTAAATACTGTGTTTTCTCTCATGGTAGTATACAGAACAATTCCTTTTTTCTCT
>JANXJC010000040.1:17890425-17914495 GCA_027564655.1 Leptodon cayanensis | reverse complement strand
GTCAGAACAAAGACTTCAACGTTATTAACTTTCTTCTTCAATACTAGAAACCCGGAGAATAGAACATTTCTCAAGGACTGAAATCGGAATAGTTGGTTTGGTGACCAGATGACTACTGCTGTTTTAGAACTGCTGCTATTAAGCAGAAGCCTATGCCTTCTCTGCTAAATGGAAATTCTATCATTGAATTTATAAAATCTCATAAACCCAGAACCCTTTTCTTTTTCAGATATACTTGGAGTGTGTGTCTTCTGGAACCTTGCATGATTGTATTTTTTACATGTTTAGAGGGAGGGTGCTAGAGCAGTAAATTCTTATATTGCTGGGTCAGCCAGTCATCTTCAAAAGCCTATTGTTTATTTCATTCAAATTCAGATATAAAAGTACATGTTTTGGGGAAGCTCAAGATATCTCATGCCTATCAGTCTATGATCATTTTGCTGTAAGATTTTTTTTACAGATGCACATCTGCAGTTTTCTGTCACTGTTAGCTGTTGTGGTTATGTGACTGAATGTGACTGAGATTACACATGAAACCACAAGGAGAAATGTTAGCATCTACATAGAAGTGGCCTTTTGTAGTTATATGTTTTTCTTGTTGTGAAGTGATTTTTGTAAAATGCATAGTTTTAAAATACATTTTCTTCAAAGATGAAGCCAAGATAAGAACAGTTTGTACAACTACTAGTTTCCACCCTCAGGCCATACTATGCTGCTCTCGGAGACGGGCCAAAATACTGCATTGCAAACTGACTGCCAAAATGATCTGAGGTTTGTCTGGTTGCCTTAAGCAGAGTTGTGGTTTTCTGTTTTCTTTTTAGTTTTGGTGTGGAGGGGCTTTTCCATTTAAATTTTCCTAATTGGGATAGTTGTATTATTTCACCTCACTCCTTTTGCTTAGAATTGCCTGCAGAGTTTATATGCGCATAGGTCCTTGGTTCATGCATGGAATATTTTTTTCTCAGTCCTGGAAACTGGGGAAAAAAAAAAGAATACCAAAATGCTGGAGTATGACTAAAATTTTTTCAAAAAACCCATGGTAGGCTTTAACTTCTGCTACGGAGGCTGTAAAGTAGATCTAATGATGCTTGATTTATAGTAATACATTCAAAAGCATGTCTCCAGAAAATCCTGTAGCAAGGTTTTGTACAACTCAACAACTATTTTATGTCACAGCTGAGCACTCTGTGTGGAGACTTACAAAATTTTTGTAAGTTGGAGTTAAAAAAAAGTGACAATAACTGTGCTAACCAACCAGCCATTTGTCCCAGGAGAGCAGGCAAATGGCAGGAGGAAAAGAGGAACTAAGAATACTTGTGGGGTAGCTCTTTCATCATGTGATGTAGCTATAGCCTGATGGTTGCATATCTTTTCTCCATCCCTTAGACAAGGGTACACTTATTATTGCATACCGGCACTAAAAATAGTAAACGTTTTGTGTTTTCTTTTCAATGTAAGGTGCATATTCCCTAACCTGACTTCAGTACTTTTCTTCCTGTTTTGCTTAAGATCATGAATGTGATTTGAGTTTTACTCCATCAAAAACTAAATAAACTCAATGCCCGAATGTACATTTGCTCAATTTTCTAGAGTTCTGCCATGTGCGGTTGTTTTCACTCATACTGCAACATATTTTTGTAATGTTCTGCCTGCTGCTCTTGAAGCTTACAGGTCAGTCCAATGTAAAAGTTTTACTGAAGAAGACCTGGCTAAAGCAGTATAAGTAGTACTGTGGCAAATTCAGAAAATTCAGGTAAAAAAAGCTCTTGAGCACTTAAGAGTTACGCTGAACGAATAGTGCTACAGAGTTTGGATTAAAAACCCTTAAATTTGTGCACAGAGATATCAGGCGGTTGGAAATTATTTTCTCTGACTCTGGAATGACTGACCTTTCTGCTCCAGTTATGGGTGCTGCTTAATACAGACAAATAAAGACAGCACAGAAGAACAAAACGGCCATTAGGGCTAACTGAAGAGAAGAAAAAAAGAGATCTGAGCATTTCTTTTTAACTGAAACTGGCAAATTGTTGTTAAACTGTTGCTGTAGAATGATACACTGTAAATTATAAACTGATGTAGTTGGAAATAACATTACATTGCTTGTCACTGCAAACAAGTGATTAAATTCATGATTACTTTGTTAATTTTGTAATTCCAAAGTTATGTCTGGTTAAGATAGCATAAACTGTGCCCAAATACTCACTGTTAAAACCAGCAAAATTAAATAAAAGGAATACTTGTACTAAAAAGAAGAGGTGCATCCCAAAGGAAAGTTTCGAACTGAGCAGCTTGATGGAGCTGGACTTTTTTATAACCTATTAACTTCTGCTGCAAAGATTATACTCTAATTTTTAGACTCCTGCAAGTTTTAGAGCTGTCATTTTATTTGAAAGCTGGTATTGTCAGATTTTATCAACAAGTTTTCACTCTTGGGATTTTTTTTTAGAAATATTATTTCATCCAGTACTCAGGAAAGCCTCAGGGAGTCACAAGAAATGCAGACATCTGCAAGAATCTCAGGCATGCTTTAACTATGTGTGTATTAGAGATGGGGAAAAGTCACTGTACTGGTCTCACTTGCCTTTTTGAAAGAACAAGCCCATGGTGGGACCCTTTGCTAGAGGGCAATCAAGTAATTACAATTGTATCTAAATTTGGACTCCCAAGATTGTGGATTGCCCTTGTCCCATCAAAACAACAGATCATGATTGTTTTCATGACTGTTTTCTCCGTATAACTTAACAAACATAGATTCACCTATACTAACACAGAATGCATATTTTTCTTTTTAAAATGATTATGTTAATAGAAACACCTGTCAACATGAGCCCTCTAATAATCAGACATGTGATCCTTGTTTCCACTATCCACACCAATACATCCATGCTGAGAGACCTTCAGTTTATACAGCGAGGCTCAGCCAAAAGGATACTCTAATCGACAGAAACGGTTTAAGCATTTTTTTGTCAACCATGAGTGCGTGTAGACGAGCCAGATACTGGGGACGGGAGTTCTCAAATCCGAGAGAGAAAAAATTAAGTCTTTTGTTTGTGGTAACAATAGTTCAATTTCAGTTAAAACACAACAGTTATCCCTTGCTTCTCGTGTGTCTCCAAAATAAAACACAGGGAAACACACTTAAGTCAGAGCCACCTCAGTAAGAAACCCTCTGTGTGTGAAGTGCCTGGGCACTCCTCACATGGGGTCCAGCAGCTGCTGCTGCGTGAAGAAGATCAGATGGAGACAGAGCTTTTCTCGAAAGCCCGTACCACCACAGCCGGCCCCGGCCGCCTCAGCTCCCTGCCGGCCCGCAGACCAGCCAAGTCCGTCTGAAAGCAGACGACCGAGCAGCACCAGCCTCGGCCTTCCCTCCTCCCAGCAACCTGAAGAACGACTCAGCTAGGAGCCCTGGCGACAAATCCACCTACACGCCGGCTCCGCGCTGTTAACGCCAGGACCCGTCAGTTCTGTTTCACACTTCACCTTTCTAGCGGGCGTTTCTGCTCAAAACCCCCAGAGCTCCGCCATTTCCCGCACGGGCACCGCCAAACTCTCTCAGCTCCCGCCCTCGGGGCGGTGTCCCGCCGCCGCCGCTTTCCTCAACGGCGCATGCGCAGCGTCCTGGCACACGCGCCGTAAGGCCGGCCGGCCGGCGCGCATGCGTGGAGGCGCTCGGCGTCTCTGAGGCGGTGGATTGGGAGGAGGCGGCGGGGCAGCAGGAGCGGCTCCGGCGGGCAGGGGACGGGGAGAGGCTCGGGGGTGTGTGTCGGTCCTATGGGGCCCTGAGCGCACGGCCCCGGTGAGAGAAGGCGTTTCTGCTGGGGCGCAGAGCCGGTGGGAGGATGGAGGGTCAGGCGGCTCCGGGCGCTGGCGGCGGCGAGGAGCCCCTGAGCTCTGGCAGGATGAACCCGAAGCGGAGTGGGCGCGCCGCGGAAGAGGAGAGCCGGAACAAGCCCAAGCTGGTGAGCGAGCTGTGGGGCTGGGAGGGGGGCAGGGGACGGCCTGGGGACGAGGAGGAAGGCAGGGGAGGAGGAGGCTGAGATGCCGCCCTGTTGCTTCCCCAGGAGAGAATCTGTGGCGGAGGGGCGTGCGGCCGGGCCTGGGGGGGCGCCGGGCTTTCAGGAATTAAAGTCTCTATTTAAAAAAAAATAATAAATCTTGTGAGCTTCCGTGATGGTTTTTGGGTGCTCTTTGGAAGAGGGAGGTGACAGCTGGAGGGGGGCGTGCGGCGCGCTGAGGGCCTCGCTGTGGTAACGCACCGGGGGTGGTCGCTGACAGGAGCCGGGAATTCCCATGTTCTCCGTGAGGGGTGTGATACGGGGGGGCTTCTCGGCGGGGTGGTGCTTGGGCCGTCCCTTTGGGGAGAGGTGCGGTTACAACGCTGTTTTCTGAGCAGGACCTGTTGGTGTAACCTCTGTTCGGCTCACCTTGGGAGTGAAAGATCACAGGGTTATTTGGATTTTTTGTTTTTCTGTCTGTGTTGAAGCATCCAAAACATTGGTGGTTATGATGCAGACGATGTGCTTCCCGAGTGAACTTCTGACTTCACGTGAAAATAACTTAAAAATTTGGATGTGGTCCAGTTTTTTTGGAAAGATCTGGCAAGCTTTTGAGCACACAAATCCTCTTTAGGACTGTGGACTTTGTTCATTATGCCTATGCCTTTTGATTTAAAGGAAAATATTTCTGTTTACAGACCTGATAACTTGCAATGTAGGTACATTTCAAAGCCAACAGCACTGGATTTCATCTACCTTTATAAATGCACTAGTAGCAAAACCAGTTAATATGACAGTGTTTACTTTTAATTGTTTACAGCTGTTACACTTACTTGTTTTAACTTTGAATCAGCTCATTTGAGCTCTGCTGTCTGATGGATTTTCAAGAGCAGCAGTGTAGCAGACACTTAAAGCTTACCTGACTCTTCTTATTGAATAGAGTGCTAGTTATAAACTTTATTTAATCTGTGTAAGGATTTTCACAGGTAGTGGTAAAACTAAGGCCATACGTAAGTGCTCCCACCTTGTGTTCCTTTCATCAATTAGAGTGCAGTAGAGCCTTTGGCTGATCAACCTGGGAACTGTGGGAGTTTTTTTGGTCACTGAAAACTAAGTTAGAATACATCTGGGGAAGATGTTAAATTTATAACATATGAGGCATTGAAAAATTACTGAAAGTTACAGTTATTTAGAAGGATGACAGAAAACCAGAATACTGAGTAACTTGAAGTGTGCTTGTATTAAGTGACCATGTATACCTTAGCAAAAGGTAACCAAATATGATGTCTTATTTTGTTTTATGCTGTTACTGGAAACAAACTCATACTTCCTTGCTTAGGATAAATATAAATAAACTTCTTCATGTAAAAAGATGTTTGTTTATGTTTATACTAACTTTACTATTTCCTACCTAAAGTAGCTAGGAAGGCTGCTTGAAGATGCCTGCAGGAAAGTGATTTAAAAATCACACAGGAAAGTGCTTCTGTTGGAAGCTGTGGGTACAAATTTGAATTTTGCTCTAGCAGAGAAGACTTCGTTCTGAAAGAAATATAGAATTTAAAAAATCATAGTGAAATGAGCTCAAAATTGGATTGAACAGGACAACTATTTCCACTGTATGTTCTTTTCAGTTATTCTAGAATCATTAGAGTAGACTTTTATTGTTACATTTCGTGGAAAAAGTAGATGATGTTAATATTTGACTTCATGTACAGTGATATGCTTTTGTTTCTTGAGGGGATGATTACAGTCCAGCAGCAACAGTAATCACAGCAGTGGTATGTTGCTTGAATCAGTTACCTTCTGAAAGATAGTTTTAACCTGAGATGAAGTAGCTAGTCTCTGATGGTGAGTGAATTGAGTGAATGGGTTGAATGGGAAAGTAGGCATTCTGGACATGATGTACATGATGTACACAAACGGTGCATAAAACTGACACGAAAAGGAATTTACCTCTATGCAAGAAAAGGGATGGTATTCAGGTGTGTTTTAAGTTGAGGTGGTATGAGTGGACATCCAGATTTATCAATTACTGCCATGGGTTTGTGAGGGAAGAACAAGACTGTAATCAGGGAAAGCCTTCATCTGTTATATAGGAGAATGATCTTACTAAATTTTTCTGGCTTTAATTCTGAATGAGGAATTGGTTCTACTGAGGCTAGCAGTACCTTTAGGGACTCGGACAGCAACCTTACTTGTACTTCATCCCTGTTCTCTTCACTGTGCAGATAAGATGAAGGTATGTTTGGGACTTCTGTAAGAGAAGCCACACTATTTGTGCCAGTGTTAAGTTGTAACTGAGTCTGTATACAAAGTTTCTCAGAGTTTGGTGTGGAGATGTTCGTGGTTCAGCTTTGTAACTTACAGTTCATGAAGTTTCAGTAGAGTTATACAGATGAATCAACCTGCACTGTCAGTTTGTTGTGTATAATTCGAGGAACTTTACAGTGTGCTGAGAGGAGTGTGTGTGTCTTTTCCAGAACTTATTTCATATGTCAAGTGGAGTGCTGAACAAGGGCTTGGTGGGCGAGGGTATACAACTACATGTAACAGAGGATTTATTTTTAGCTTCTGGCATAGCAGCTGAAATTAGGCAAGTCATTGGGAAGAAGTCTAGGGGAATGATTTTTATATGATAGACTAAAAATGGCTCTAGATGACAGGGAGCTGGGAAAGCTGAAGTCACTATTTTGGGGGAAGGGAGGCTCTACAAGACAAAGGTAGAAATTTTTTGTTTCCCCATGCTTTCCGTCTGAAAGTAAAAGGTGGGCAATGGTGCTTGGCCTGCAAAAGCATAGTGGTTTGGTGTTTTTTTTTGTTTGGTGTGTTTGTTTTTGTTTTTTTTTTTTTTTTTTTTTTTTTTTAATTTTAAGGACTGAAGCCTGATCAATGACATTTATTCCTGATTGACAGGAAGTAAGACTAGGCTATTAAGAGAGGATCTATGCTAGAAAAGAAAATGATGGTTTAAAGTATTTTTCTGTGAGATAATTGATGTGTATGTAAGCACACAAATAATTGAAGCTATATTAGAACTACTAATTAAATTTTGTTCTGCTTTAGGTCAGTTAGAGTCATTCAAGTTTCATACAATTTGTTGAATGTGATTGAACTGCACATTGAGACTTTAGTTCCAGTTTTTGTACTAGTAGTGTGTAAACTGGAGTGTTTTTTTTTTTTTTTAATTTAATGTCTTGTGAGCACCTCGACACATCACAGCTGTGAAAGAGCTCTGATTTTAATTTTTTTTCCCCTCCTTTTTTGCTGGCACAAGGACTGGAGGTGGGAATGAGTGCCTGGTGTTTTTGTCATTATTTTTGTTTACAATGAAATGGGCAGAAAAAAATTAAATTGTTTTGGCAAACAATCATCTGATCTCATGCCAGCCCTGAGAATAGGCTGGCATGAGATGGCAATGAGCAGTTACATTCTTAACTGGGTTTGGCAAGGTGCTTGTTTTGCTTGTTTAAAAGTATGCTTGTTATTCTAGGGCAAACAGACTAAATTAAGGTTGTCAGGGAGATTGCTGGGTTTGCAATGCTTGTTAATCCTTAACTTAGATGTTGTTTGGTCTCCTTAACACTTCAGTATCACATGTGAAGTGTATAATTCTGTTGGGTACCTAGGAAATCAAAGTGCTTGAAAGCGTCAGGTCTGATTTGACATAGCTATCGTAGCTTAGCTGAACCCAAAGTCTTATCAAGTTGCTCATCTGTTTAGCTGAGAAGTTGAAGCCAGGCTTTTTACAGAAGTTCATAGGAGACAGAGGTCATAAAAAGCAGCAGGAGAGGTTGTTGGAGGGGAGACTGAGTATCAAGGGAAGAAAATAATTTGAAGCATGATTAAGCATTGGTCGACCAGAGACACTGGAATCCCTGTCCTTGGAGGTTTTCAAGACCTGGAAACCTGGTCAAAGCCTTCAGCAGGCTGGTTTGAATTCAGTGTTGACCCTGCTTTTTGGGCAGGAGTTTGGACTAAACTGAGAAAGGAATGACATCCTTTCAAACATCTGTGATTCTATGAATTAGTACTTGAAAAGAGGAGTTATAACAGGATTTGTGGTGCTTCCTGACTATTAAAACACTGGCTAACTATGGCCAATGGTTTTTGGGTGGTTTTTAATGACAGTTAATAATATATCATGTTGGTGTAATGTTAGCATAAATAGAAATATTTCTGTGCATGTGGTGGCTAGTGCCTTGCTAAAAGCATTCTGCATTACCCTCAAGTTCACTTCAGGTTTGTGTGGTAGTTGTTCAGTGATAGATACTCCACTTACCTACAAACTAAATTTCTGAAAGGGATTGTCTTCTGAGTGTGATGCTGTCTTTACAAGTGGATTAGCAGAAAGATCTTGTATAACATGAAAAACATCTTGTTAGGGATAAAGGAGAGCAAGTGGGTTTGGTGATTAATCAAACAAGGAGCAACTCATACTTTGTTTTAAAAACAAAAATTGTTTATGCTTAGTACTGAAGTCTGTTAAACCCTGTGAGCTTTGAGATGAATCAAAAGCTATGAACTCAACGTTCTGACTAATATGCTATAAACTAGCATCAAACAGTGGAATAAAAGTTTTTATCACTTAGCTTTAAACCAGAAGTAAACGGAATGTGTTTGGGAGGATATGTTTCCCAGCTATGTTGCTCCACCCATATCTGTGCAGGAGTTAATGAGTGCTTTAAATTACGTGTATCAGTCACTGTCAGACAGGCTATGTGCTCCAGGACCTACCTTGCACCATCAACTTTGACTCCTACGGCTGTTTGATGTCATTCTCCGGTGGATAGTTAATGTGCTTTTACACATGACTTACTTAGATGTCTGTATACTGCATACGTGAACTATGAGTCAGGTTGAGCAGAGAACTTTGGCAAATGAATGAAATATATTACATTTGAGATCATAGTGTCTGAGTAAGATCAGTGCATGCCTGCAGAGGTTTCTTGCTTCAAGTGTATGCTTGAGGAAAAAGAGAACCGAAATGCTTGTGTTATAGAAGACTCTAGGTCTTATTAGTTCAAGTCAAGATATTCCCGCAAGGGAAGTAAGTTAGGGTGCAACCATTATTGAAGAGCAAAATTAATGTCTTGTGGAAAATTTGGTTCTGTTGCTGAAAAGTATACTGATTCTACTTCAGATTATATATATATATATACTGATGATGGTAGAGTAGGGCATGCTTGGTGCTGGTGTTTAGGTAAATGCTTTAGCTTTTAATGTGAATTGATACTGACACTGTTTAAACGAGCTGATAGATACAGTGATAAGCCTATCTGGTTGTGGTATTTAAACTTCCTGAACTACTACTTATAAGACGAAACTGTAGAGCTAACTCTGTACAATACAGGAAGCTTTGCAAACAAAGCAGATTCTACCTAGGCAATGTGAAAGACAATTACAGTGAGAATCGACAGTGTGCATATCAAATAGAAGTGATGTTTTCTGAGATTTTAAGCACTGTGGTGCTGAATATCCAAGTTATTGAGGATGAACTTTTGGTTTTGTATTACAAATAGCCTGTAAAGCATGCTAATGATACTGTGATTGCTGATGACCTGGTAGAAGGAAAAGATAGGCTTATAAATATTGGGTGGGTTACAAGATGACGTTATCTTTTCTGCATCAGTTGCAGTTCTTCAGAAGTAAGCAATAATGGCTAATAATTTTCCTGTGATTCTGTTAATCCCTGTTCAAATTCAAAGGTCAAGTAGAATAAGAGGTGGCGGTTGCTGCTGAAGCAACTGACAATTTCAGTTGGTTATTCATCGGTTTACTTGTCCAACCTTAAAACCACAAGAAGTTAGGAAATTAATAAAATGAATGTTTTTATGCAGTTCCTTACGACTTATGTATCATGATAGTTCTTTACATTCAGTTTTTTTTTTTTTAAACATTTAGTAACTATTTTGGCAGAAATAAGTTTGTCATTATAAAGGGTTATGGTGGTAGAACAGCTAATTTTGAGAGAAGTTTAGCAGTTGAAAGACTTTCTTTAGTATTTGTGTAGCAATTTATAAAGTTGCAGGTAGGCAAAGCTAACTTGTTAAACTTGCATGTTATCTTTTTTTATCAAACTGATCTTTTACGTAGGATCTTGCGAACCAAGTAGCTTTTTCTTACAGTATTGGTGGAGTGGGCGCCTCTAGGTTTCCCACTTTCAAGCACAACTTTCTAATAGGTAGATAAGCACAATCTTGCTTGACAAAAGTAGTGCTAACACAGTCCGCAAGGCAAATACATTCTTCTTGTTAACAATTAATCGTATGGAAGAAATGGGTGACAGTTAAAGTATCAGCTTTTTTTGAGGCAGCAGTGTGGGCTTAAGCAGTCTCCATACCCGTCTTGGTGCTCTACTGACTTAATTTTTTGTGTGGCAGTGGGACAAGCAAGATCATGAAACTGAACCAGTCAAAACCCCTCCTTTATTATTTGCTAGAACTAATAAGACTAGTATTATGGCACACTAGTGTTCCTCCTTTTGTATTGGTTTGTCTAAAGTTCATCCATTAGTACAATTAAATTGTGATTGTGTCTGCTTTTCAGCCATCTTATGATAGCTGTTTAGTTTGACGTGGTGTAAAAGCAACACATTTTATGCACATGGGCAGATCTGAAAAGGATCTGCTAGGGCAATTAAATGATATTGTAACCTACATCATGATATAAACCATGAAATCATCTAATTTATAGAAATAGAGAAATACCTTGCAAGTTCAGTTCCTGAACAAGCGCACACATGGGAAATGTTGTATGGTTTGATACAGCTACTGAAGGTCTTCAGTCCACCTGGGTGTGCTAATATTTGGTCTTAAGGTGTAGTGTGTACTGTAACATCACCACACCTTCTCTGTTACATAAAACAAAAATGTTCTTAAGAGTTTCTAATAGATATGGGCTCTTCCTGTGTGAACAGGAAACTATATTTTTGTATTAATTTCAGACTGTTTGAGGGAAGAATGGGAGGAGAAGAAGTTCAAGGCAATGCATGTGACAGGTGGCTTTCTTGTAATGTTCCCTTCTTGGACCTTTTAGTGATCCTCAGAGTAAATAATTGGAGGCAAAATGGTATTGGAGAAAGTATTAGGTATGCTGAATGTGTGCTGCGTGTTTGCTGCTTGTAAGTGTTCTTTGCATAGTGTTATCAGATGTGGAGGACATCAAAGATGGAAACATGTTTTTATTACTGAAAATATTTTCATTTTATATTTCATAAGTGTGTTCAAACTTGTTTTGAAAGTGTAGAATTTAAGTGTAAAAGTTACCAGCTGATTAAAAAAACGTAATTGGAAAGAATCCTGCCTTCTATTCCTCGGTGATTTTTGTGTATGTGTGTATATATATATGTATATTTTTTTTTTTTTTAACACACTTAGTCTTACTGCTTTCCTAATCGTAGTGGAAAAATAAAGTTATCTCTTTATAACAAAACCAATTTAACACATTTAGTTTACCGTTTTATGTGAGAATAAATACAGGAGAAGTAGCTTGAGGAATGTGAAACTTTCAGGGCAGCGCTACCTCGTAGTTTAGAACAAATTTCTAAATAAAAAAAAGTTAAATTTGAGACAGTTGAGGAATAGTACTGTAGAATCCCAACACTTGGAGCTATGGGACTGTAGCTGTACAGCCAGTAAAGCAGCAACTGTAACTTTAGGGTATGTAGGCCAAGGGAACTGCAGCAAAGGTACCAGTGAATGCAGGTTGGTTCGAGGGTACTTCGGCCCATTCTCTCCCATTTTTTTTGTTCAGGGGTTAGCTTGTCAAACGTTAATAACTTTGTCCTATATGGGATCACATAAACAAAAGCACATCATAATGCATATTTAGGCATGAAGATGAGAGGAAATAACCACAGACCCTAAACGTTCTTGAGGATACCTTTTTGTTACAACTAGTTATGTGTTTACAAGTGGCTCTGTGTAAACTCATGTTGGTCTGTCAGGGATGGTTGAACAAGACAAAATAAGTACTTTGGTCAGGAAAAATGTTAGTTCTGCAGTCTATTACTCTTTCTTAATATAGTAAGAACTAATGATGCTTGTTAGAGTATGACATTTAAAGATGCCTGTGTTTTGTATTTTTTCTTTTTTCTAATGATTGTAGCTCTGTGAGGAACCAATACTAAGCCAACATGAGATTCATTAGATTCTAGATGCCTAACAGCAGATACAAGTAGTTAGTTCTTGTATAGTATACAGCATAGTTTCCTGCTTTCCTGTCTAGATTTTGGTTCTTCATATTCTCCTGCTGTGAATTATTTTTATGCCTATAAAATTGAAGTAAATTCTAAAATACTGTGGCTTCATAATGGAACTGTCCTGGATGTGTGCCTTTGTAATTGTGTGAGTACATTAGTAGATAAGGGCTTGACAGTTATTAATAGTTGAGGCGGTTACATGTAGTGTTCTAGTTGAATTAGAACAGGTAAGTATTTGCATAAAGAAGAAAAGAGACAACAACATATCAGGCTAAGCATATATACTGATGCCATATAAATTTTAATTTTTATGCCAGCCACATTTAGGGGGTACATTAAAAACAAAAGGTTTAAATACAAAATCTGGAACTCAAAGGGTAAACCCATGTCAGCTGGCCAGGTTGAAAAGTTAACACAGGAACTGAATTTAACTGAGATCCTTTAGTCTGTGTCTGTCGCTCTTTGTAAGCCATATGGTAGCATGTCTATCTGATTTTGTATATACTGAAGTAAAATTTTCATACGTTAAGAAGTGTTTTTATAATTATTGCAAGCCTTTGCTTATAAAAGCCTTAGCCACTCACAAATTGAGTGAACTAAGATGCATTAATAGAAGGTATTTTGTAACTAGACTTGAGATGGAAGTTGCAGCCAAAGCTTCAACACTGAAGCACCTAGTAACTGATTTTATCCTAACTTTGGTGTCAGTACAGTGCTTTATTTCTGGTACTGCTGCCAGTCTTAATCCCCATAAAACCAGATTCTTATTTCTTTGTGATTTTTTTTGGTCATCTTATATAATGGGGCAGCAAGAGCTTTTGGTCCCAGGCAATCCGCTTTACTAGAACTGCCTCAGTTCTTCCTTTCCACTCCTCCATGGCAAGTGGATCTCCCACTGCTTAATTCTCATCAACAGAAGAAAATGAGCTGAGGAAACTCCTTTTGATTCAGCATGTAATTTCTTGGCTGAGCTAGAAATACGCCAGGCAATGTCTGATGCAGTCTAACCTTTACAGTTCTCCATTTTCTTATTATTCCACCGTCTTCCAGCAGTGCAGTTTTATTTTCATTCTCCAGTTTATTTACAGCTTGATGAAGGCATTCCCAAACTAGAAAGGTAAAGAGTACAGCAGTAGGCTTTTGTAAAATTTCCGTCTGTAAACCAGATATACAACTTCCATTTTCATATGTTACAAATAATGCATTCACATTTGAACTTGAGACAAAGCTTGGGTGGGTAAGACAGGCTTCTTAAACCCATTAAGGTTAGTTTACAGTATTCTGTGATTCAAATTAATTCCTGAATGGTTTATAAGATAAGCAGTAATCCCATCAATTAACTTTTTATATTTAAAAACAGTTGTTTTGTGAATTTATGGGAAAACCTTTATGAAATTCATGTGGGTGTTCATGGGTAACCTACGCACATACCACACTTCAATATTATGATAAGCCTTTTTTTTTCGCTTACTTTCTCTTTTAGCAGAAGATAACAGATTCTCTGTAACCTGTTAAAAGCTTATGTAATCCTGAATTCCTGTTACTTCTTAACAGAAAATCTCACCTGTACTGATGTCAATGATACTACTGGCTTCCTCGTTATGTACAATATAATTCCTCTCTATTCACATGCTGCTTCATTTCCTACTTCCCAGAAGGACCAATAACCTTCTCAGGACGCTATTATAAATGGGAAAGAATAGGAAAAGGAACAGAAAGTCCTTGTGTGTATCACAGCAGCTATAAATTCAGTTTAACTTGATATGCTTTGACTATTGAGTTACATTATGGTCTATGAGTGCAGAAATTACTTGATCTAGAATTTCTGTTCTTCAAGGAAAAGCCGAAGTTCCTTGCTGTGGCAGCAACATTGCTCATTTTTCCAAGTTTTAGTATCGCATCGTTTATTATTGGGGTGGGGGTGGAGAAAGTAACTTTATCCTCAACTTTTTTTTACGTAGGGATCACATACTACTCTGATCAAGTACTTGCTCTTTGCTAGGAATTTTGTGTCTTGTAAGCCAGACAAGATTATTCTAAGAAGTTGTTAACATGATCCCTGTTGACCATATGTTCCAAGACTGCTGGGTACAGACAAAATGAATAATGTTCACAAGTAATTGCTGTTTCTTTGGCTCACTCCATCCCTTCCACTGCCAGTTCCTTTGTGGGCTGTGTTTCGGTTGGTTGTATTTTCTGGGGGTTTTCTTACTGTTTAAAAAACAATCCAAACAAAGCAAATACACGTCCTTACTTACTCAAAGTCTATCTAAAGTCAGATACTCCATTTTTAAGGAGCTGCCCAGTATCCAATGAAGCTCTTCCTAGTATAGACTTCATGTCAACTTTTGCAACTTGCTATGGCCTTCTGCTTTAAGTGTATCAATTTGCTCCAAACAGATACCTTCTACCAGTTTTTGGTGGCAGAGGGAAAGTCAAATGCACTGTGACACTTACTGCCGTGTTTACTGCACCCACAAGAGCAAGAGGTGTTTTACAAAACCAACAGCATGCTCGGTTAAGAATCTTCCAAAAACTATTTCTGCATATAACAGGAAGAAAAGTATATATAAATTGAGCCTGTCACTTGTACAGGGGTATTAGGCTATACTTGCATGCACTGTGAAATAGGAAGCAAGTAAGCAGGAATGAAAAAAAACCATTGTGCACAAGTACTGCAGAATTTTCTCAAGCAGTTTCTGCTTTGTTTTTCAGAGTGATTTCCAAAGAACTCTCTCACTCTTAAGTTAACTGGTTATTGCTCATCTTGAAAGAAAAACCTAGGTTTCAATAAAAGATTAATCCCAGGTTCAAAGCATATAATTGTAGTTAAAAGGGCTGCATGTCTGTAAAAGGGTAAAAACAAAGACCACGCTTCAGTAAGAGTGAAGATGAACCTTGTCACAATAAAAAAGGTGTGTCTGTTTGGGAGGTGAGGTGTAAAAGGAGGAGGCCTATTCTCACTACTCTTAATTGACTGAACTCAGTAGCTTTATAATAGCTTTCATTCAATCTGAGTAGCTCCACAATGTGTCTGAATGAAAAGATCAGCCACTTGCAGTCAGGAGAACCTGGAACAAGGAAGGAAGATGAACAGCAATTGGATGCACGTGAAGTATTGCTATTTAGCAAAACTGACTTTGCTTTCAGTGTAGCAGCGTAACAAAGAGCTCAAATCCACTGCTTGTATCTAAGCATAAAATCGAGATAAAGTCTGCACTTGGTACGTCAAGAATTGTTTTGACATAGTTTTTCCAGTTTAACTGTTCCAGAATGTTTCAAAAGCATGCCACAATAATATTATACCAAAAAGCAAAAGCCGGGTTCCCTAAAAACTGCAAGCTCAGAAGTAAAACAATTGGATTTTTGAAAAACAAGCAGCAGAGATACAGGGCTGAATATGGTACTGAGAAGCACACTTGGCAGAAAACCAACAGGTGTGCAACCAGTACAGTAAGCATATAAACCATTAATTTACTGCACTAGGAGCTGTTCTGTGTTCATTTTTAATTGAGTCCCGGAAGCTGATCCAATGACTACTGAAGCTTAGCAAGTGATCTCAGTCTATTTTCCTAGGAAAAAAAACACTGACTAATTTTCTTCTAGACCAACTGATTTGCTTGCTGTAGGTGCAGTAAACAGAATATGCTGATACTGACAAGCAATCCTGCCCAATAACAGTACAATAGCAAGTATTTGGACAGATGGCTTCTTGTCTAATAAAGCTTATCTGGCACTTTTACAAGGACCAAATATATGTACAGAAAGCTACATGGGTGTATCAAAGTATTTTTGAAATTATTGCAATGCACTTTTAATCTATTAGCATTTTACTAAAGATGCAGCTTTTGAAATAAGCTTTCTTATCAAGCAAAGCATGAAACATAGTTGGCACTCAACTAGCTGAATCCTTGGGGTTTTTTTTGTTTGTTTGTTTGTTTTAATACATTGTTCTTCAAGAAAGACCATTAAAGTATCCATTTCCAAGATTATTAGATTTGGAAGTGAAACTATTTAATCCCAAAATAAAAGCCAATGCTAGTGTGCAGATGACTCCAAAAAATAAAATGTAGATCGCAACAGTGTATATGCTTAGCCTGACAGTTCAGGTACATAGAGTAGAACTCCTGTACTTATTTTCCTTGTTTACACTGCTGACAGTTGATGCAGTCTCATATGCCGTCTTCATATTGTCAAATACAACTTCCTTCTTTTCTTTATGCAAACCCTGTTCTAGTGCAACTGAGACACTGCATGTAACATGTGAGGTCTTCCTGGAGGTACCCTTAGTGCCTATGCAGAAACTTTGTATCAATTTCTGTTGCTACACTTAGTTCATAGAGATTTACCAGACTGCCCAGAATCCTTGAAGTGGAAGATTCTTAATTACACCTTTTTGGGTCGTAAGGACATGTAGCCATGGAGTTTTGTACTTACTTATTTGTGTGAGTTGTGGTTGGTGTTTTTTGGTTGTTGCTTGTTGGTTTTTTTTTCTTGGTGTTTTGTTTTGTTTTTAAGATGTGTCTTATAAAACTGTCTGTTGGTTAGTGATTATGCAATGCCACACGCATTTTTAAATTAAGTGCTAAAACTGGCAGGTAGAAGTTCTGAACAAAAAATGGAAGCCTCAAATTAAAATCAAAGGTTTGAAATCTTTCTTGTAAGGGCAGGGTTTTCCATGCCTCTTAACCTTTGTTAAAGATCTGGATTAGTAAAATATCTCTTAGAACATTAAACCTGCATATTGAGGCTAGTAAGCTAGTATGCACTTCATAAAAGCAGTATTGCAATGCTTGTTTGTTGTAAAATATGAATGGAATTATGACTTTTCAGAAGTCTAGTTTGTAAAAGTTTTAACTAGCAAACTGTTGCTTGATAGTTTTATTTGAGGAATTTAAAAGCTGTAGAGCATCTTAAAGAGAGACAGTTTGTTCATCTATACTGAAAAACATGCTATACTGTCATAAGACATTTTTCCAAGATGCTCAAAGAAAACCTGTCTTGCATGATCACTAGATATCAAAATAAGAAACAGATCCTGGCTGTATTAAATGCTGTATAAATAAGTCGCCAGTTACGTAGCATAACTGTTATATTCTGCTGATCCTGTGCTGCTTTAGTGATGATAACTTATCTGATATGGTTGGTGTGGAGACTTGATGGAAAATACTTGGACTCTAGCAGTAGCTCTGGAAAATGCCAAAACTTACTTTGTTTGCCTCTGTACTGGCTAACGTGAAAACTGCCTCTGCTAATAGGCTTTCTGAAATTGTTTCTATAGTAGTCTAAGCTGATCTGTCTGTTCTGGTGCCACCCTTGCCCTTTAGTTTCATGACCAGCAATTTTGTTGGCTTAGACTGATGTGTAACTGCAGGTTTTGGAAGAAGCTTTTAATTTTGCTCTGATTTTTAAAGCTTACTTGCCGCTGAACACCAATTAATTTTTCTCTGAAATAAACTTAGCAAGACAGTAATGTCAGTTTGAGCTACAAATAAAAACCCAATGTTAGCTGAATTGTCTTCCTCAACTCCTCTGTATCTTCAGTTACAAAACTGTTGAAATTAAGGCTATCTAAGCTTGTTTACAGTTGGTTTTTTTGTTTGTTTGTTTGGGGTTTTTGTTTGTTTTTGTTTTTTTCCCTTCAAATTTTGAATCAATTTGCTTTTTGGTAACGGCTTCTTTGAAGTAATCTGGAAAAATGGAGTTTTTTGAATAGTCCATTTACTTTTGGAGTGTAGTAGCGTTCTGCCAATCAGAGAAAAGTGAGGAAGCCATTTCTGTTTATCTCAACCTCTGTTTTTAGTCAGGCCAGAATGTTGCTTAGGGTGTCTCTATTACCCTTGCACGGAGACACGATGTGTATGTGCCCCTTTTCCTCATCTCTTGAGGATCAGTCAATGGCATTTGTGAGGATGAGTGCCCAATATGATTAATGTGCCTCTGGCCTGTTTTCTTCTCCCTCCTGTTTGGGAGCAGTGCTGAGGCACTCAATCTTCCAGCACTATGATAAAAGAATTGGTGCCCTCTGCTGATAATAATTACCAACTTGGGTGACCCTTTGGCTTTATTTAGCATGAGGAGTTGTCTAACTTCTTTTCGTAGTATTGCTCGATTCTGCATGGTCAATCTTCTGGGAAAGTAAAAGAGTAATTAGGGAAAACCAGGCAGCTTCCTGGTTGGGAAGGTGGCTGACATCCTCCAGTCTAACAGCACTGACGCTCTGTGCTGTCAACATGAATAACTTTCCAGCTTCATTTTTGGTAGCCTTGTGGAAAGGTGTTCACGTGCTCCTTGGTCTCACTGTAATGCCCCAGGGAATGTTTACCTTCATGTTCAGGTTATAGATTAAGCCTTAGTTTAATAATTTAAATAATGCATTTTTGAGGAATTTGTGATGTGAACAGCTGCAAAGCAAACAGGAATTTTCCATGTGGTGTCATGTAGACCAAATGCAAATGTGCAACAATAGTAACAAAACTATTAGTGTTGCTAACTTCACGTATCTTTGATGAATTACAGCAATAATTTCAAGCTCTTTTTGAAAGCATGGTGAATGCTCCTTGAAGTGCCAAAAAAATTACTATAAACCAAACATTTTCTGTATTATATTTTTACTAATTAGTAATGCCAGGTACACTTTGTCATGGATAAAGGTCTTGAAAGTCCTAAAGGAGTGTGTAGTTCTAGTTTCTGCACATCAGCTAATACGACTTGGGTATCTTTTCACAATTTCCTAGGTAGCTTTTTACCTCTG
Source organism: Leptodon cayanensis (assembly GCA_027564655.1). Classification (NCBI taxonomy): domain Eukaryota; kingdom Metazoa; phylum Chordata; class Aves; order Accipitriformes; family Accipitridae; genus Leptodon; species Leptodon cayanensis. Next base: position 17,895,543 of record JANXJC010000040.1, on the reverse strand, counting down.
AATTGCAAAATTGCATATGTTAACTGACGGCTAAATTGTCTAATGCAACTATTACTCATTCTTTGTACCGAAGAACAGAGGTTGTAGGAGTGAATTCTGTTTTGTGGCTATAAGACCTAGGCTCGAGTTGCACACAACTTTTTGTACTTCAGATATTAACCAGTTTTGGGTTTTGTCCCTTTAAAATCTCTTGGTTCAGGTACTTATATGGGAAGTTATTCCCTTCCTGGTTGTATGCAAATTTATTTGCAGCCAGTTAAAAAACACTTATCCTTGAGCAAAGTTTTACAATGTCTTTTGCAGGTGTTGAAGTCCAGGTAAATTTTAGAAAATGGTCATATCTTAGTTTAAAAACAAGAAAGTTGAGAAGGTCAAGTTTGTTTGTTAACCTTAGAAAATTAGGATTGCTAGTACCTGTTGGAGCTGTTAACTGAAGTTATAACTTGTGCAGAAGCAGGTGTTGCAGTACACCACGATTTGCCTGAGCAGTGTGCAGTGGAGTGAAAATTGCTGTTAAATTTAGAAGTTACCCAGCTGATCAGTTTCATTTTATATGTGGTAAACTGTGAGTTGCTTTTGATTTTATTTTTGGGGTGGAAGTGAGAGTCTTGAGTGTAAGAATTAAGAACGTGGCAGAGTAATACCTAAATATAATGGGAAGATCAATCAACCCTTGTAAATGCACCTTAATTTACAACTCGTGGCCAGCTCAAGTGATATGGAAGGTTTTATTAATATATAAGTTAGAAAAGGAATAAAAAAAAAAGTAGACTTGCTGTGAGTTTTGCATTAAAAGTTAATGCAATCATCTCAAGTCGTTTCATTCTTTGAATGTCGACATTGTTACTGCAGTAGCCTGAACTGAGCTTGGATGAGGAAATAGTAATTTTTATACAAGTGAATGTAGTGAACTATGGTGAAAATCTGCTGATTTTATGTGCAAGATTTCAATTACTGTGAGTATTAACATGGCTGAGACTGACCTTTTAAGATAAAAGAATAGTGTGATGCAGTTGAATTAGTATACGTTATGATTTTTATGTGCCTTATTGTCATGATCTGTCAGTATTTATGTAAATAGTGCTACACTTAGAGTAAACTAAAATTGGGAGGAGTAAATAGTTTTGTTTTTAACTATGGATGGACTGGAAAGGCTATGTTGAAAAGGGAAGAGCTCTGTCACTTAAGTCTTCTAAGTGAAGAACTAAGTAAATCAGTAGGAAATAGCTCTTTGATATAGGAGTTCCTGAAGTTCCATGGTTTATGTTGATACTAAAAATTAGGAGAGAGATATGATATGCTGCTGTCCTAAGTTGTATGTGTGTTTACACATAAAAATATCAATTTGATATCCCTTATAGAATCATAGAATGGTTTGGGTTGGAAGGGACCTTAAAGATCATCCAGTTACAAACCCCTTGCCACGGTCAGGGACACCTTCCATTAGACCTGGTTGCTCAAATCCCCATCCAGCCTGGCCTTGAACACTGCCAGGGATGGGGCATCCACAACTTCTCTGGGCAGCCTGTTCCAGTGTCTCACCACCTTCCCAGTAAGGAACTTTTTTCTTACATCTAATCTAAATCTACCCTCTTTCAGTTTAAAACCATTACACCTCGTCCTATCAGTACACATCTTTCCTGTAGGCCCCCTTTAATTACTGGAAGGCCACTATAAGGTCTCCCCGGAGCCTTCTCTTTTCCAGGCTGAACAACCTAAACTGTCTCAGCCTGTCCTCTTAGGGAAGGTGCTCCAGCCCCCACATCATCTTTGTGGCCCCCCTCTGGACTCGCTCCCAACAGGTCTATGTCTTATGTTGGGGGCCCCAGAGCTGAGCACAGTATTCCAGGTGGGGTCTCATGAGAGCAGAGTAGAGGGGGAGAATCACCTAGTACTAGCCATACTTCCTCTGATGCAGCCCAAAATGTGATTGGCTTTCTGGGCTGCAAGTGCACATTGCTGCTGGCTCATATTCAGTTTTTCATCCACTAATACCCCAAAGTCCTTCTCTGCAGGGCTGCTCTCGATCTACTCATTGCCCAGCCTGTATTTATCCTTGGGATTGCCCTGACCCACGTGTAGGACCTTGCACTTGGCCTTGTTGAACTTGATGAGGTTTGTACGGGTCTGCCTGTCAGGGTCCCTCTGGATGGCATCCGTTCCCTCTAGCGTGTCGACAGCACCACACAGCTTGGTGTCATCGGCAAACTTGCTGAGAGTGCACTCAATCCCACTGTCCATGTCACCAATGAAGATGTTAAACAGCACCAGTCCCAATACCGACTCCTGAGGAATGCCACTTGTCACTGGTCTCCACCTGGACGTTGAGCCGTTGACAGCAAGTCTTTGAGTGCGACCATCCAGCCAATTCCTTATCCACTGAGTGGTCCATCTGTCAAATCTATGTCTCTCCAATTTAGAGACAAAGATGTCACGTGATACAGGGTCAAATGCTTTGCACGAGTCCAGGTAGATGACGTCCATTGCTCTTCCCTTATCTGCCTATGCTGTAACCCCATCATAGAAGGCCACCAAACTTGTCAGGCATGATTTGCCCTTACTGAAGCCACATTGGCTGTCACCAGTCACTTCCTTATTTTCCATGCGCCCTAGCACAGTTTCCAGGAGGATCTGCTCCATGGTCTTGCCGGGCACAGAGGTGAGACTGACGGGCCTGTGGTTCCCCAGGTCTTCCTTTTTTCCCCCTTTTTAACAATGGGGGTTGTGTTTACCCTTTTCCAGTCAGTGGGAATTTCCCAGGACTGTCTGACTCCTCAGCCTCCCTGATGTTACACAGCTTTCTCACCGCCTGCTGCAGCTCAGCCACCAGCTGCAGGAGGTCCTCCACCTGGGCACACCTTTTGCCAGCAGGTCTGCTGCCTCTCCTTGCCCCAGGAGAAAGGTTTAGGCAATTCTTGCAGTCTGGGGTCTGCACTGCAGCCTCTCCCTTCACAGCTCTGTCTGGGTGGAGGCATCGGCCACCATTGGCGTGGATGGTGCAGACCCCCCAGCTGGAACTGCAGCCTTTGCTCTCAGGCAAATGCCCACCATTCTGCCTTGAGGGTCAGATAGGGTGAGTACCTTTGACCTGTGCAGGTGTTTTATCATGTTATATCATCTGCAAATGTTTAATCATAAGAGATTTTTGCAAAATCTTTGCCTTTGAGCTGCTTCTAAAATCAGGGAGTTAGTGTCTCTAACAAGCTAGGAAAGGGTTGATTTGTTTTCATCTTGTGTTCTGGCTGCCTTATAGATGGCTGAAAGAATAATGCTAGAGGAGTGACTACAAAAGCTGTGATATCTTAAGCTTCCTCTTGGGGAGGTAAACTACTTTTGGTTTATGTTCTTAAATGAGACTGGAAGCATGATGTCTTTGTTAGTATAAGAGACTGTTAGAATTGTGTGTCAATGAGAAAGTATAACTGCCTTGCCTTTGCCTCCAGCTACTTGCAGTTTCTCTTCTACCTGTGAAATGTGTTGCTCGTCTTGCGTAGCTACTGGCAGTAGTGTAGCTTATGCACCATACGGAGATCTGGGAAGTGTGCTTGATATGTCTGGAAAAAATGCTGTGTGGTATCTTGCTTTAGTATTCTGTATTTTGCCCAGAGGAGTTTGGGTGACAAATGCAATAAAAATGTAGAGATGGAGTAGATTATCCTGTTCCAGGTTTTGGGAGAGATTGACAGTTCCTCGATGAGAAGGGGAAAAAAGTACATTTCTAGTACAAATAACTGCTAAAACAGAGTCAGAGTTTTAGAACTTCTTGCTTGCATAACTGTCTCTGGGTTGAAGTCATGGTTAGGCTTTACTTCATTTGGACTTCTTGCTCAGTAATCTTCATGAAAAATAAAAGATCTGTTTACCCCAGAGTAAGGACATCTTGGTTTTGATTTCAAGTTTAGATTATCATTTCCCCTTTTAATTCCGTTCTAAGTCTAGGTAAGGAAAATAAAGGAGAGGTGTAGCTGTAAGGAAGAGGTTTGAGATATGGCAGTCAGGAAGCAGAAAGGTTGGTGTCAACATCTGGAGTAGTAAGATAAAAGGATTTTATCCTAGCTGTCTGTACTGGGTCAGGCTGGGATGGAGTTAATTTTCTTCATAGGAGCCCATATCGTGCTGTGGTCTAGATTTGTGAGCAAAACATTGTTGATAAAACACCAGTGTTACAGCTTTTGCTGAACAGTGCTTACCCAGTGTCAGGGTCTACTGTTTCTTAGTGTGCCCCCCTGCCCTGCCCCAGGAGTAGGATGGAGTGGGCCGGAGGTTGGGAGGGGACACAGCCAGGACAGCTGATCCAGACTGACCAAAGAGATATTCCATACCATGTAATGTCATGCTCAGCAATAAAACCAGGGGTGGCGAGGTGGCAAGGAGGAGTTTTTTCCAAAGTAGCAGTTGCTCAGAGCCTAGGTAGATATTGGTCTGTTGATGGTGAGTGATGACTTTTGCATCATTTGTTTTTCTTTCTCTGTTTTTTCTTTTTTTTTTTTTTTCCTTTGCTTGTTAAACTCTTTATCTCAACCCACGATTTTGTCCTGCTTTTGCACTTCTGGTTCTCCCCCTGATTCTGCTGCGAGGGAATGAGCAAGTGGCTGGGTGGCGACTGACCTGCCAGCCAGGATCGATCTGCCACACTGTTCTGGATACCTCTGAATGCTTATCTTCATTGTACTTTTACAGTACGATCACTTTGTCCCTACTTCCCACCTTGATGCTTCCTCCACTATTTGTGTAGTCCTGCAAATTCATTTGTTTCGGAAATACAATATTGACAACCGTAGCTAAGAGGCAGAAAGTAGAATTAGAAGGAGCATGGTGTATTAATATCTTCCACCAAGGGGAAGTAAAACATTGTGTGGTGTACAGTTATAGGTTCATTTCTGGTAACACTGAACTCATCCACTGTGTTAACAATACACAGTGGTATGGGATGTTGACTGGAAGCACCTTGATCACTTGATCATTTTGGCTGATGAGAGCATAACCAAGGAATTGGAAACCTTGCTGTCCAAGAAAACAGGGTTGCTGTTTCCTAACCAGTGGCTTAAAGGGCTGTGTCATTATGGATCAACTAGCAGACTCAGGTCCGTGGAACACCCGGTATTGTTTTAAAATTAT
>JANXJC010000040.1:17815265-17890406 GCA_027564655.1 Leptodon cayanensis | reverse complement strand
CCCCCCTCCTAAACCATAATTACCTATTCATGACTGTTTGGTGTAAATTGAGCCATTTTTATTAACCAAATGCTTCCTTGATATAATTATTTGATTCTTGATATTGGTATCCAATATAGATTGCTTTTTTTGGCCATGAATAAAAATGTAATGTTGGTGGTGATCTTTGTCAGCAGGATTTTACTGCTAAGGAAAAAGTGAGAGGGTACTAGGGAGGGAGAGATAGTAGTGACTGGTTTGTGCATCATCAGTACACTGGCTTTAACCAGTTCATCTATCTATTTAGGTTACTCGGTGTTAAGGAGAAATTGGCAGAAGGCTTGAGAAGCTAGGGTATGGGAAATTCTCTTCAACTCTCCGAGTGTCAAAAACTCTGTCAGAACTGAGAATGTCATATAGCTATCTGCTGACTCATTTTGAAGTTTGGTAGTCCATGGTTTTTTTGGAAAGCTTTCTAAGAGATCTTACTGCATTTTTGTGAAATAGTGGGGTGCTAGAAGTTTCAGGTTCATGAGTTAAATAGTCCAAAGACAAGGTGAAATGGGATGCAAGCTGGCTTTTTCACATAAAATGCAGTAGATTCCATGCTCATTTAGCTGCAGTTTTGTTAGAACACTTACTGAAATTTCAAGTGCTTTTTAATGTTAGAATACATGAAATAAAGACTTCTTTATTCTGAAACAGTAGGTAACTGTCTTTTTTTTTCTTTGATTTGTTTGTGTGTTTTTTTTTGTTGTTTTTTTTTTAATAGAATATTCAAATAAAAACTTTGGCAGATGATGTGGTAAGGTCTTTGTAACATCTTAATTTGCAATGGTAACTCCACGCTGCATGCTATTTTACTCGAAATGTTGTGGACAATATAACATGTTCTTATAAGGATATTAAGCATTAGATTTCAGAAATTGAGTTACTATTTCTAAAGATCCTCCTTTGTCACTTTAAGTTGAAAAAGAGTAATTAATGATACCTATTTGGAGAAGCTTCTTTAACCACAGTCTAAATACTTCAGTAGTACTGTGGATATGTTGAAACTGTTATTCAACAGTTCCAGTGTTATTTCTCTTGATCTTCTTTTTAACGATAAAGGATCTGCAGTGGTTCTTCAAACTTAGTTGCCACGTGATTCAAGTGGAACCCTTTTGGGTAAAAAGTGTGTACTGTATGTCAAACAACAAGTTTGTATTCAGTAGCACTAACTTTATAATTCTGAATACTTTGAAACCTGTTGCAAAGTATTTTTACAGAAACTTATATAAAAATTCATTTCAGTAAAATTATAACTTTTTACTTTCTATATATAATAGTTAAGCCATGTTGGCCACTTAATCATCACTTAGATGTCTGAAGTGAAGAAATTGTACCTAGTAATCTTGTAGAAGATTCCTTTATGGCTTTAAAGTTATCTCACCATTGCAATCTGATTAAACAAATTTGTTGTTAATGAGGTATACTTGAAACAAATCACAGTATGGTGAAATTAATCTTGGGGTTTTTTTGTTTGGGTTTTTTTTTTTTTTGACTGCTGAATGGGCATTTTAATGTAAGTGAACAGTAAAACTGCACTTGATGTATACTGAATAACTTTGGATACTGCCTTTCAGGCATTATGTCATATCTTTAGCCTTTCCAATAGCTTATGCCCTAATTTTAGTTTAAATGTAATGTAAACTATTCTAATACAGGAAAAAAATGGGATTTAAGTAATATTCTTGCCTTGTTAAAGATGTTAACAGTATCCTTGTAGGTAATGTGTTTGTGTCCACAAATGTAAGACTTCTAAGGAAGAAGAAAAACCAAACCCAACCCCCCCTTCCCTCAACAACACAAGCATACCAAAAAAAGCTTCCAAAGATACTCAAATGGCATGCAGCTTTTCTAGGGATACTTTATCTTTCAAAAATGTAAGGTAGTCTTGTAGGATCTCAAAAAACAATAATAAACCAAACCCAACAACAAAACAAAGCAAGAAAAAAAAAAAAACAACCAAGAGCAAAAAAAAGGAAGAACCTTTCTTTCCCCATATTCCACAGCACTTGGTCAAACTTCTCCATTCCTGACTGGACTAATGTAAAATGAACCCAAACTTCCTACAAATGAAATACTCCATTAAATTTTTCACACCTTTCAGAGGTTATTTAATTATAGAAAATATAAACTTTGGTTTACATACCTTCATAGAGATTGCGATAACTGCTATGAATGATACTGGTAACCCTACATAAGCTGCTGTTAGATGAAAGCACATCTTTATAAGGCTGTTCAATGCCTGAAACAAATACACTAGTATTTGTTGATGGAAACAGTTGATTTTTAAAAAAATTACTATAGAGATAATGTTCTCAAAATTAACATATAGTTAAAGACAGTATTATTAAATCTAAAAATTTCTGTGTTATATATTAATAATATGGTAATAAATGGCCTTATAAGGAAGGTGCTCTTGTTGGTTGTTTCCAATATTAACAAATTAACTGAGTAAGCATGCTTTAAAAAAAAAAAAAAGGTGGGGGGTTTGGTATAAGGCATAAAACAAGTCAGCCTTAACCAGTGAAATGTCATTGCAGACTATATGATATGCTTTCACTAATGTCTGTTATGTGTATTTAACTATGGATGGCTGCTTCTATGTGAGTAATCCGTTACCTGGCTTTTTAAAATTATGCACTAATTTCAGGAGTCCGTACTCAAAAACACTTCAAGGAATTGTGAACTATACTTGGAGCATTAATTCCTCTACAAACTTTATTTTACTTTAGCAGGATTTTTTTATAAGCCTGATGAACTTGTGAGTACCTCCTTCCCAACGGTGGCTTTTTCAGTTGTCCTCCAAAGACTTATAGCTCTTCAGGTGAAGGAACGCTTGGACATTACCTTTGTGGTACCATATTTATTCACTATCAGGATAATTAGGGAGTAATGTGAGAAGATGAACTCAAGATTTTGAAATGCTAAGAGTTTAACATAGATAGTATGCTTTTGATACTGTCAGAAATAGTTATATCCCTTTTTCATGTGACCTGTCAGGAATTTACCTTAAATGTTGTTGTCTTTCTATGAAAAGTAATCTCTGAATGTTAAGAGTATTTTTACTTACAGTTCAGTTTGAGTTTTAACTCTGCCGCTTGGATTAACTAAAACTGTGTGTATTACTTCCATGTAATTGGCTGCTTTCCTATATTTCTATTTCTGCTTATTTTTAAATGGATGTCTTTGCAGCGTGACAGAATAACAAGCTTCAGAAAATCAGGAGTGAAAAAAGAGAAACCTCTCATTCAGCATCCTAGTGACTCTCAACCTTCTATAAGTGAAGTCCCGCTTTCCCAGGCACTTGTTGATGAGCGTTGCATGAACTTATCAGAAAAAGAAGTTATGGATCTCTTTGAAAAAATGATGGTAAGATGATGTGCTACATAATTTTATGAGATTTTAATTTGTTTTCATGTTGGCATTTACTATGTTGTAGTGATTTTTCAGATGTCGTTTTGGAAGCATTAACTGCTTGAGAGGGCATAGCGTAGGTCTGATAGACCTGTCTAAATAGGCACATAAACAATTGAGTAACTCATAGAATGCTAGTGTTATATATGTTTAAATTACTTGGTCTACTTCTACAGAGAAAATAAAAGCAAAAAAACCCCATAACCTTAGGCTGTTGATGGCTTCAGTAAGATAACCTCTATAGACTTTGGTTGCAGTAGTTACATACTGCTGCTGAAGGATAGTTTTTAATAAACGTAAGTAAATACCTTTGGAAAAAAGTCATTTCCATTAAAAAAAAAATGTATAGAAAGCTGCATTTTTGTATGGTCTTTAATGTTTTCTGTCTTAGGATCACTTGTCAAGGTTTGTGCTTCTGCTCACAAGCAAGCTTTTCTATAAGTAATATGGAAACAAACTTTTGAAGTAGGTGTGTATTAATTCTGCCACACATGTTGGTCTTGTTATGTGAAGTACCAGGAAATACAGTCTTTTGAGTATTGTTAGAAATACTGTTTTCTGTGTCAGTCTTTAAAATTGTTTTGAAGTTCCATACAGTCAGTATGGTTTAACAAGTGTCATGTTCCATTGTGTAGCTCTACTCTGTTCAATGAAGTTGTGAATCTCTTCTTGAAAGAATGGATAAGTGTTAATTACTGCTTGCTTGATTTGCTTGTTAGATTAAGGGATTAATTTTTAACTTTCCCAAGTAATGTTAGTTGAAGCAGACAAAAGGTCTGTCTTCCAGAGACTAGTAATTCTTTGAAAAAGCTGTTAGCTAGTAAGTTATTACAGAAACATTTACTGGTCTTAGTTGCTAATCTGAAGTTACTTTGACTTTTAGTGGCAAGACTAGTTGTGACTAGTAATGGCTATATGTTGTATTTCATCCATTATATTGAAACAGGCATCTTTAGATTTAATCTAGCATAATATTTGGATTTTTAGGTTTGTTAAATACATCAGTTGGAAGACATTCACATCTACTCCTGCCACAAGCTAGTAATCTATGTAATAACAACCTTCTGATTAGATAGTGCAGGAATAGCGTCCTTTGTGATAAAATTTTGTAGAAACGACAGTAACTTCAAAAGAGTTAACACTTAACGTGATCAACTTGAGGTGTATAATTTTGGGGTTTGTTCTCTAGTTTTCTTTCTTGAGCCAAATTTCACTAATAGTAACTACCCTTTATGCAATTATAATTTTGGCTAAGTCTTGAAAACAGCAAACACTTGAAGTAACAGAATTAAATGAGAAAATCGGGTAGAGCAGAATTAAGCAAACTGAAATGCAGATAAGCTGGAAAAAGTCACTTCTGTTTGTTTAAAAGTGAGCTGTTTGTTTAAGAGGAGGAGTGTAAAAATAACAAAGATTAATAAAAAAGCATGAAATAGAATTTTGATGTTGTGTGGTCTGTTTCTTTACAGGAAGACATGAATCTAAATGAAGAACGTAAAGCTCCTTTGAGAGATAAAGACTTGACCACAAAACGCGAGATGGTTGTCCAATACATTTCTGCAACTGCCAAATCCGTAAGTAGTCCCCTGTCCAAGACAGATGAAAGTAAGAAGCTTAGCTTCATGAGTGTTATGCTTTTCAAGCTTGAAACTTTCAATTTTTTTGTCTGCATTTATCTTCTAAGAGTGGTAGAAAAGAAAATATCTATGCTTACTAATATACTTTTAAATGCTTGCAGCTGTGTCTGAAGGGTTAGTTTGTATTTCAGTTGTTGGGCAATGTAAAAACTTTGACGCCTTCTTGTAAATCATAAGAAATTGCAAATCCAGTGATGTACAGTCATGGATGGAAACTGAGCGTATTTCTGTGGAATTAATATTATGAATTTTTGGTACCGAAAGTTTTTGGAAGGGTTACCATGACTATATGGTTTCAGTAATGACATCCATACTAGATATACAATTTGCAGTGTTAGAAACACGGAATCAAAATATTGAAAGTATTTAAAATTGAAGTAAAGTCAGTATTTTAACTTAATTCGAATATGTTGAGTACTGTGGCTGGCTTGAAGACTGCATTAAATATTCTTCTAAGAAATGTTCTGAAGGTAAATAAAATGATTCCTTTAGTGAAAAGATGGTCTTAAAATGAGTTCCAAATTTGTTTTGAGTAGAAAAAAATATATTCAGACCTTTCATTCATGTTGATCATTCTCTGTACTGAAGGTGATTGATTAATCCTTAGTTGATGGATCCTTCCTGCAGAATTTTTGCAGTCTATCTGTTCCGGGATGCTAGAAGTGTGAGAGAACGATTGTGTGCCCCAATATTTGGGGTCGAGAAATACAACTTCAAATAGTGAAGAGCTGCGATTTATTTTCTGCAGTGGGACTAATAGCAGTGGGACTATTAGTACTAATTAGTTATAAAATACAACAGTAATGCTTTTTGTGTGTTAAAAATTGACTATGGCAAATACAGTTCTTATCATGCAAAAGGAGAATATGCCACAAAAATTCATGAATGTTGGATGAAACAGATAGATATATGTTGTGATTTCCCTAAAAATAGGTTTTGTCCTGATTTGTACCACTGATTGCTGTATAAAGAATTTTAAAGAAGCTAGTGGTGAATTCTGAGGAACTGAATGTATTGTAGCACTGGGGAGAAGTGATGGTGGGGGGTAGCTTTGTGTATCCAAGGGTCTGTAGAATGCCTCAAGTGATAAAATTTGCTGTCAGCATAGTTCTTCAATAAAATTAGGTATTGCATATGATTTTACTTGGAAATTAGGATGAATCTCATCTTTTTCCACACTTAAGTTCTTGTATTCAATAAAGCGTTACTGGAAAAGAAGACTGTGTGTGGAATAATTGTTCAAATAATGGCAGCACTGCTAGCAGTTCTACAGAGCTGAGTCTGAGGGCTAAATACAGATAGCATTAAATAATAATCTGTTTCTTAGTGAAATAAACTGGCAAATAAGATGATGTTGGTGTCTGCCTAATGAATCTGTAATCATGGACTGGAAGCGGTACAGTTCTTTTAACCTTTAAAATAAGCTCTGAAGAGTTAAATAAAAAAAAATAAAAACTACGATGACATGCAATTATTAAATGCAAATGCTTTGCGTTAAACATTATAAACTTACATGAGGAGAAACTTGCATTATAATGTGAAAATGGTGATTTACATTTCTGAGAGGAGTGATGTTCCTGCACGAGTTCATCTTAAACAAAACCCACAGTCCTTTAGTCTGTCCTTGAAGGAATCTAGTGTTTAAAGTATGGCATAGCTAAACCTATAAGTTATTGGAGAATTATTCAAGCTTATGCAGTGAATATTATGAAATTTTGTGTTGATATACTTTGTCTAGACTATCTTTGGCAACTATTGATTACGTGTTGCAAGGTTTTTGTCTTCACTTGATGATCAACGTTAAATCTTAAATTTTTCTTAGTAAGCAAAAATATTTTACTGAAGCAGTAGAAGCTTTCACAATGGAAGTACTTGCAATTCTTTCCCAAAAAGTAGTTGGATGATGGTGATCTCTTATATATACTGATATTGAAATGTAGCTGCCTCAAGTACCATAATTTTGTAGATGAGCAAGGAAAGCATGGCTACCATTGCATGTCTAACTGCTGAAAATTTTAGCAGATTGCTTTACTGCCACCATGTGCACTGCAGCATGGGAAACTTAACAGAACTGAGGATATGTTTACCAAAATGTACTAACAATTTTAAAAAAAATAAACTAAAAAATTCCAAAATGTCCTCATGCACGAATGTGCACTTCGAACTTAAGTCAGCACCGGTATGGATGTTTTATGTGCAAAATGTTTTTCCTAATGGAAAAAGGGCTCGTATCAAAGTTTGTGTGCTTCAGAATGTCCTTCTTGCAATTGAATCACAGCATTTGAATGGAATAATTTAAGTTTTTTCAGAAATATCAATGACCTTTCTGTAGTGTGTTACTCTAATTTAGCTTTTAAATAGCTAGCATCTTAACTGTTTTTAAAACTATAAAAAACAGAGCTCAGTTGTAAAATGTTGATTGGGATCTTACAATAAAGCAAAAGCTCATTTTCACTGTTAATTTTGTCTTCTGTTCAGTTAAACTACTACTCTGCCTAGTTGAATTCAAGCCCTAACCAATTTTTACTGCATCATGAATTGTCAAACTTACTTTTCTTGAGGTCATCTTCAGGCATGTCTTCCATGAAAATGCTGATCGCATTCAAAATGATCTTTCTTAAATTTCTCTACCTTTTTCTTTGGTCACAGATAATTGTTCATCTGTCTTTCTTTTTTATACTGCAAATACTTGGGCCTTTTCTTCTGCTTAGAGCTCACGAAACACATTTAACAGTTGATGTGACTTTTCTCCCAGTTCATTTCATGTTTATTTTAGTTAGGCTTTTGAGCTCTTTCCACTCACATGAAAATACCACTCTCATTTGCTGATGTTGTCTTAACCAAATTATTTTTAAATTTGGTGCTTCATTTTCTCTGGCTTGTGTGCCATCTGCAGCATGCTGACCATGCTTTTCTGAAACACTGTACTGTCTTCAAAGTTCTGAGAGAGAAAGAAACCTTGATTTTCAATGGATGAAAAAAAGCTTTCCATTTCCTAGGGGGATGAAGTATAGAAGCTAATAAGCTGGATGCTTTAATGTGAAGTTATTTGTGCTTCTGATTCCTTCTCTCACTTGAAGAGAAAGAATGTTGCCCATCAAAATTGTACTTGCGAAATGGTGAAGACTCAGAATTCTGTTTCAGAACTGAACTTGGTGACATCTCATACCATATTGAATGAGTTGAACATTGGTGACAGAAGAAGGCAGTAAATTAGGAAAAGAGATTGTCTGGTGATGACAGTCCACCTTGTGCTTCTAGAGGAAGCTTCATCAGAAAGAGGTGATTGTGAAAGACTTGCAGGGACTTCTGTCTTCTGAAAGACTTCCTAAAAGAATAATGGAAGAGATAAGAGTAGAAAATGAAGCAAGTAGAAGCTGAACAGATACAGTCAAATTCAGATCTCGGAACGAAATCATACTGTCTCAGGCTCTTAATCAGATAAGAGTGATTATTCAATAAACTGGCTGCTATCAGATGGCAGCAAATAGCTGACAAGGAAAGGCCTACAGTATTTAAGAAGTCCATAATCCTGGTGTGCACAGGAACATGGTCATCTGTGCAAAGTGATGGAACAAGGCGGAGATGTGCTGCCTTTTTGCAGTTTCTTCTGTTTAAAGTCAACTTCTTGTTCCTGAATATGCAGAGATGCTGTTCCATGGTAAAAAAAAAAAGAAGGAAGATGTCATTCTGAAAACCACTGTTTAATTATCCATGTAATTAAAAGCATCCATACTGAGCAGTTGAAGAGAAATGCCACATGAGATTTTCTGAAATGCAAGTTAGATTTATAACTGTAGGCTATGTTTTTGATTATGAAAACTTAATTAAATTAAGTGATGACATCATCTAAATAGATCAAAAGCTCCATAATAAATGAAGTTGTTATATGTACAAGGAAGTCAGTATGCCACTAGTTTTTTCTGTAGTTTTCTCAGTGTCATATATAAAATATCTGACCTGATAATTTTAACAAAATGGCATATCTCTTAATCTTTCAAGATGTAGATGTCAAGCGAGGTATTTAGTTATTTGTTTGTAGATGTGTAAAAAAACCCTGATGATTCAGCAGTGGAACATAAGAATTTAAAATTATTTCTGCTACAGTAGAACTACTGTTTTCCTGTTGAGAAGCTGTAACTCTTAAATGGTTTGATAAAGTAATAAAAGACTGTAACTACGACTAACGATTAAACACTGAAAAATTTGTGTGATGCTACATCCTACTAAGTACTTTGCTGTGTTTATTTATGTGTTATTATTATCTTTTTTACACAATAACCTCTCTTGGCTGACCACTGCATGCAGATAGTCGGAAGTAAAGTTCCGGTGAGTATGAACATGATAGTTTTGTTTTTTCTTATGAATACACTTCCATTTTTAGAGATTAGGCTGGAATATTTTGGACTTTTAAATCCATGATAAAAGTTCAGTGGGCATAACTGAATCCTTGTTTTATCAAAATAGTTATCAACTATATCACTCATGTTTATCTTACCAGTATATGATCCTTAATTGCACTTTTGAGGGATCTGTTCAAGTTTTCAGGAATGTATTTCAAAGTACTTCAGACTCACAGAGAATTCATCTGTTCATTGTGAGCAACAAATATAATTTAGGCTTGTCTCACTTTTTATTGAAGGCAAACACTCAAAACTTAGACTATTTGGCTTACTTCATTCTGTTTAGACATGGATTTTTTTTTCATGTCCTTATTGTTAGTATTCATAGTTTGTCATGGAAATGTCAGCTGCTGGATATCAGTGTGAGAATAAGATTAATACAGAGGATTCAGAAGGTCAACTAATAGGCATAAGATGAGATCACTCACAGCATAAATTTTCTCTTAAATGGTCAGCTACATTTTACATTGTCATGGTTGAATTTAGTGATTTTTTTTGTTGTTGTTGTTTCCTTTTTAAACAAGTATTTGGGACTCAATTCATTGAGCAAATCAACAAATTCAAATTCAGCAAATGTTTGTTTTCTTGAAAAAAGGAGTTTGCGGGGAATAATTACATATACATTTTAAATGATGGCTGAAAGCAAAGATGTTCTTTTTAATTATGGATGGACTTTATTTTTGATTGCAGCCAAAACAGACTTTTCAGGTACTGCAAGGTTTTCTACCTGGGTCATATTCAGTACTTTCTTATATTTTGTAGTAAAAATAATAACAACCTATGACTTAAAACTGTCTAATCATTACCTCAGATGTACTTAAATATCTAAGGATATAGTGCATAGGGATAAAGAAATTGCTGTTGACTTTGTTTTATTCAGAGTGATCTTTAAACAGACTTTTTTTTGTCTGTATTCACCAGTACTTTTTAGTTTTGTACACAGTACTGGTTCTTCTGCTGATTGAGAAAATACATAAGCACAATGATGGTGTTTAAAGGTATTTGATTTCTGAGGGGACAAATTATTAATTCTCCAGTTCAGTGCATTAAAACCAGTTTTGAATAATTCCTGTTGCTATGTAATTTCCTTATACGAATTAGTCTGAACAGCTGCTTTGTGAAGAGATGATTTTATAAAGGGAACTGGTATATGCAGTATACCAGTATAATGGGTAGTGGAGAAACTCTATACCTGTTTTCTTCCCCATGCCTTTTAATTTGGGGTCTGATGGAGAGCAAGAATAGTTATGCATGACAAGCATGTTTTTGCACAGATAACTTGCAAAATAGTAAAATAAGAAATACCACTCTTAGAGTATGGCTTCTGTATATTATTGCTTAAAGAATGCATGCATCATGGTGTGCTGCTTCTTAGTATATGTTTTTATAGGATTCATCCTTTGGGAGTTCTTTGCATCTGCTGGCATATGTAGCTATTTTCCTGAAGAGTTACGGATTTACCGTGGTTAGGGAGGAGAAGAATTTTGGGCTGTTGATGCTAGTACTGTTGGGTTGCAGTGACAATTGCAGAGAAGAGGTTTGCATGTTAATGAGAAGTTTAGAGCTTTAACTTATTTAGTTATACTTGCGATCTCAAGCAGTGGTGCCTGCTTGTCATTTTAGCTGTCTGCTAAGTAACCTTTCCTTGCTTTTATAGACAGTGATAATTGCATTGAAATGGCAGCTGTGCATCTTCTGTTATATCTGTAAGGCATTAATGTAGATGGCTGAAGTAGGATTAGCTTGTTAGTTCTGTTTTTAATGGATTGAATTAATGCGTTTGGCAAATATCTACAGGGTGAAGCGGATATGAACTGTTTAAACTTCCAATTTCTAGTTCAGGAGCTGATAGTGTTTCCTCATAGCTTGAAAAAGGATACTGATTTTCCAAGTCAAATGTGTGACAACTAGAGTATGTGGTTTAAAAATATTATTGAAAACACTTTTATTGCTTTCCTAAAAACAAACAAACAAACCACACCCACCTCCCCAAACAACTTGTCTTATCTGACTTTGTTATTATACTCTAATTAAAATATAGTGGTTTCTTTGCTTGAGATAGAAATAGAATTGCATTAATAGAGAGTATGAAAAAACTCTGGAGTTAGTCATTGACGAGGGGGAAAGTGTAAGTTATTACTTCCACTTTGTTAATAATTATGCTGGTACCAGTTACTTGTTTCTGTCTAAAGAGTGTTTTATTTACTGAGTTATGGAATAGGTGTAGTGAATTGGATAGAAGTGACCACCAATGATACTGTGAGATTTCTCTTCAATATACTGACTTCCTCACTGAAGTAAACACTGTCTCATGGAAGCAATATACTTAAAACTTCTTCAGCTGAACTCAGCTTTAGCTTGAGTCCTGATGAGGTCTGAATTGTGCCTCAAAGAGGAGTACTTTGTGCAGGTTCTTCTGATCCTGTATTTTAACTGTTATAGCCCATCCATTTGTTTCGGGTGTGTTCCACACTTCTTGACCACCGAGTAGATAGAATATCTTCTTATTTCACCATGGAGGGCAAAATGCTTTTGCTTTCCCATTTTGTTAGATAATGGTTCTCAAGCTTCTTTACAGGCTTCTGGTGGCACATCTGAGTAGTGTGTAAAGCTGGACATTTGCTAAGTCCTGAGTGAGGAATTTCTTTGTCTAGGTAAAAACTTTGAAATCCTCTGAAGTCAGAGAAACTGAAATAGACATCTCTAAAATATTTAATTGTTGCCTGGTTTTCTAAATATTTAAGAAAAAAATGTGTAGAGAGAAAACTGTTCTTAAGTTTATTTTTCATTATATCCTGCGCTGTAAAGTGTCTGTCCTGTCTCTTGGCCGTGATTGTTCCTTAAACCCTGGAATGTGTCCTACACACAGATTTGAATTGATTAATTACATTTACCCCCTTCATAGGAAAGCAAACTAGGTTTTCTTTTATATACTTTTTGTAAGACTTCCAGGAGTTCCCTTAAGCTTAGTTTTTCCCTAAACTTCTTTGCTTCTAACTTCCTTAGAGAAGGATTTTTAAATGTGTGGTCCAGGCTTTCATTTCAGTTGTCATGAATGAGTAATTCCGTGCCTTAATGGTAACACTGTGAAGGTGACTGGTCATTAAGTAATTTCTAAGATTTTCGATTTTATGCATTGATTTAATCTGTGAAAGTTCTGGTGTGGGACCTAACCCTCTGGGTTTTTGTACTTCGCTTTTGCCTTTCGTCTTTATTAGATGCTCTCACATAAAGCATATCTTTCACTGAGACTTTGTACTCCAAAGTAAATGAGAAATGTATTTATTAAAACGTGATCCATGTAAAGGGATAGCATTACTTAAAAAATAGTATTCCAATTAAACTGTCTTTGAATAGGGAAATAAAAGAAATAGCACCTGGTAGTAGCACTCTAACATGGGTAGACGGTAAGGGTGCATTGAGACTGAAAAGTTGATCGTAGAAAATAACAGAAAGTAATCCTGCTAAGCTGAGAATTCTCTGGCATCAACTTGAGTATTTGGGTGAAAGGTTTTGAGAATGGATTTTCATGAGCCATCTTCAGTGATCATCTGTTTTGAAGCAGGGGGTAAGGAAGAGGAGATGCTGCATAACTACGTATTGCTATGTAGTTAAAAGTGCTTAGACATAGAAACACTGATGAAGTATGTCGGTCATGTAAGGCACCGTGAGGAGGCTTAGGAGATCATGCTACCCATTCCTATAACTTTTAACCTATTTTAAATGTTTTTGAGGGAGTCATGGGTCTTCCGAAAACGAGGGGCTAGACAGAGGGCTTCACTAAGTCCTCGACGCGTAAAAAGAGGAGGCAGCAAGAGCACACCTTTGTTTGAATATGAAGGAAAATGTAGCAAAGACCTTAAAGGCCTCACCTGAACAGGAATCTCCTTTGGAGCTAGCAGCCGACTACAGGGGAAGGGCTAACTACAGGAAATAATCTTTTTGGGGAAGGAAAAAAAAGAAAAAAAGCATTCTAGAGTGCTTTTCATGGGCTAGCGTAACAGTAATGGCTTTCGAAGTTGCAACTACCTCATCTCTTTATATATTTTGTGGCTTACAGCAGTGCTTCTGTTTTCTTCTTTTACTCTGAGGGTTTGGGGAATGGCTGTTGTCTGAAATGACAAAAACTGTGTGTGTGTGTGTGTATGTGTGTGTGTGTATATATATATATAATATAATATTTTTTTTGTTTCCATCCAATGGAATGAATGGCATAAACCTGTTCCTGTTTTCTACTTCTTTACCTTGGGGTCTTTCAGAGTGATGATTTTTCTAAACTATGATCGTTTTTCATATGTAGGGCTAATATACTTATCTGATTTAAAGTCAGTTTGTACTCTTATAAAGTTAACCTCCACCCATTTATTTCTTTTTCTTTTGGTGGAAGAGCATCTCTATGTTTAGAAGGTTGATAGTGACAGATTGTAGATCCTTTATATCCTATTTACTCATCTTTGTCTGTCTTGGTCCTTTGATGTATAACTGGCACGTGTTGTCCAGCTAAAGGTGCTATGCATGTCAGCAAGAAACATCTTCAAAGTTGACGTAGTCCAGAGAACACTGTTGTCTTCATGCATTCACAATCTGTGTCACATTTTTGTTTTGTTGACGTGAGGACAAACAATCTGAAACTATATTGTGAACATTTACATAGTTCTGTTATATGTATTAATACTGGAATGTATGTAGGTCAAAATCATTAACTTAAATGTACATAAGTCATTTTGTCATCAGCCATACTTAGTGTCATTTTTGGAAAATGAATGGTAAGAATTTGAATAGAGCAGAAACTTTGTAAGAAGTGTAGCTTTTTGAAAGAGAGACAATTAGAAGATTACAGTAGTTGCAGAAGTTCCTGATACAATTAAAATAAATTATATAAATCCTATTCTAGGTCAGGGACTCTTCATATTGCCTTTACAACCATGACACCTCTTTATCAGGTTCTCCTCAATAGACCATTTAGAGCTAAGGAGCTTTAGGAACTGCATACTAATCATAACCACTCTTCTGAGATAAGCCTACTTTTCTGCAACATGTTAGAGCTGTGTAAAAGATTAGTTGCACTGTTTGGTGTTTTGTATCTTGTTCATGGTTTTGAATACTACAGTTCTAAAAACTGGTTATCAGGTATTTTTAATACTGAAATGCCTTGTACGTAGTTATTCTTCTGTAATGCTGCTTCCACAGGGAGATGAGCTCTTTGTCAAATCTTCCATATGACTCTTACATAGCAAACAAGATCCTCTAGAGATAGCTATTAGTGGCGAAACATGGAATTATGGTACAGCAAGAAATCATTGAGTCATGCAGTTGCATGATTTTAAAACCACTGATGTAACAGTTGGTGGATACCAGCTCCTTTTCTTTTTCAGTGGCTTATCTTCTTCCTGTCTTTTGTAGAAGAATTAATTTGAGAGTCAGGATATGTCTATAGTGATAATGCACAGGTTTTTTAAAACAGAAGACAGGTACAGTGGGAATGATCAGACAAGCTTAACATATGTGGGGGTTTTTATGTCTCTGTTTATGGTTGTTTCTACTACAGTGTTATGAAGTAGATGTTAAATGGGAGCGTGTAGCAGTTAAACATGTTAATACAACTGGATGATGGAATTAAAATTTTATATCCAAGATGTACTACATGCACTTTACTCAAAGAAGTGAAAAAGATTCCAAAAAAAAATACTTACCCTTGTGATGCAAAACCTGAACTATTAAACATTTATAACAAATCACAGTTAAGTCAGGTGTCTTTAAGAGTTTTACAGGGAAAACAGTGATTTTAAAATTCACGCGGAATTATTGGTCTTGCATGTTATCATCTAAACGCTATTATGATCAGTGTAATGTTAAGCAGCATTCTGTCTTCTCTGATAGGGTGGACTGAAAAACAGCAAGCATGAATGCACACTGTCCTCGCAAGAATATATTCATGAATTGCGATCTGGAATTTCAGAGGAAAAGCTTCTTAATTGTCTAGAGTCTTTGAGAGTGTCTCTAACTAGCAATCCAGTCAGGTGAGTAATAATTTCTGCTGTAGTTTTCATCATGCTGGGTTTGCTTGGCAATAAAAAATTGTGGGATTGTTTTTTTGAAACCAGAGTAATTATGCTAATACTTGTTGGCACTAGGAAGTAGTTCTCAGCACACTGGAAAAGGATAAGTGAAGTGTTTGCAACTGTCTGCAATATCTTCTCACCTTTCAGTGGTTCTCAACAACTTCTAGTTGTTGGTACTAAGCATTTGTCTTAATGGTTGATCAGGTCTACCTGGGAAGTGAGACTTAAAGAAGCATTTATGGAGAGATGTACAAGCAATATTGGAGACATAACTTTGCAAGTTTTACATTTGATTAAGAAATAATTAAAAACATTTTTCTTCCTTTTTCCAGCTGGGTTAACAATTTTGGACATGAAGGTCTTGGACTTCTGTTGGATGTATTGGAAAAGCTTCTGGACAAGAAACAGTAAGGACTTGGATCTTTGGAAGGGAGGAGTGAGGGAGCTTGTGAAGATGGTTTGTGCTTATGTTATTTTCCTCTTCCCTTTCAAGGCAAGAAAGTATTGATAAGAAGAATCAACATAAACTTATCCAGTGCCTCAAAGCATTTATGAACAATAAAGTAAGAAATACTTTAAATTCAGATACTTCTAGCACGATTTGTTTTTTGTTACTTGATGATCTATGTAGCATGTTGAATCTCAGAAAAGGAAAGAAAGCTTGTATATCGAGTGTCAGCTGACTTGGGAAATGTAGGTACTAAACTTAGTGTAAGTTTTCATTGAGTCTTGTTTGTTAACCTTCTGAATATGCATTTTATCTTAGTTTTGTTAAAAATAACTGATTTTTGGAATTAAATACTTGGCAAACAGGATGATAGTATGGATTTAAGGTAAGTGAATTAGGAAATGAATTGCCTGTGAAGTTGAAAGGAAAATATTTCTTTCTAAATTGATTTGAATGCATGCTTGGTTTTGTTAATGTAATGTATTTTTCACCTGATTTTAAACTGAGTATGATTTAATATCTTTTTAGCTACAGTTTTTAAGTTGGTAGGTAGTGGGTAAAGGGTAAAGCTTTGATCTAGTTTAAGTTGTATCTAACTGGTTTTTAATGTGGGTTACTCCTGTTCACGAAGTGTAAGTACTGCTTGTAGAAGCTGATGCGTTAAACTTGTAATTTTGCTTTATTCATAGCAAAATCTAAAGTGTTGTTATAATGATTGATTGCCCCCAACAATTATAACGGTGCATTAACATTACTTTTAACTCCTGTTACTCAGTTCAGTAAAATCTTACTTACAGAACAGCCTGTCTGATGAAGTGGGAAAAGTAAACTTAAATGGTCACATGCTTCCCCACTGCTATTCCTACACTTAGATTGTAACTTCAGACGTTTAGATATCTGATTTACCGACTATACTGTAATTAATGAAAATGAAATAGAAAAATAATGCTACTTTTAAATAAATGTCAGTGTGTAAGTTTTTTGATTTAGCTGTACAGAAAGTGAAATAGAATATACGATAAATAAAAGATAGTTGTTTCAAAAAAGAATTTCAATGTCTGTTGGTCAATATTATTTTGACTTGCCAGGAGCTGTTAAAATTACAGGAAAAAAAGGAATGGATTTTTCATACTGTTAAGGTGTTTCAGATACAGATAGAAAGTAAAAACTGGTTTGATTTTTTGGTGGATACCTGATTTTACAAAATAACTTATCTTCCTTATGAGCTCACTCACTTACTTAGGAGAAAGCCTCAAATGTGAGACTGGGAAGACTGACTTGTGTCCCCAAGCAATAATAGCCAGAAGGTTTTAGTTGAGTGTTGCCGAACTTCATGGGGGGGGAGGGGGTATGAGTATTCCTAAGGATCTGAAGCCCAAAGATGATGGTGAGTATTCAAGGCAATTACAGTCTTTTCACAGTAAGCTTTTTGTTTCTTTAAGTATGGATTGCACAGGATTCTAGGAGATGAAAGAAGTCTCTTGCTGTTATCAAGAGCAATTGATCCAAAGCAGCCACACATGATGACCGAAACAGTGAAAATACTTTCTGCTCTCTGCATTGTTGGAGAGGATAATATGTAAGTAAGATATGGAAACAAAAAGGTTTTTTTGAATGCTTGTGAGCTGTCGGTTTGGATACGGATGAGAAAACTTGTCAGTGAAACAAATGTTACCTGTTAAGTCTTTACTTTCTTAACATAGTTTAAATGAAAAGAGACTTTCACCTGTTCTGATGCAGTAATCCAATATTAAATCAAGACAAAAGTAAGTGAGCAGAGATCTACAAACTGTAGCTTGAGTGGAAGGTCTGAAAGGACTATGATTGCTTACTGTAGAGAAGAGAAGACTTCATGAGCCATAACTGTTCATAAATGGCTGCTGAAAAAAGAATATTTAAGTTATGTATGATCAGGAATTGTGAACTGTTATTTGCTACGAGGAAAGCTGTCAGATTTAAAGATAATTTAGAAAAATGTGTGTTAGCATGGGGCACTACTGAGCCTATTATTGTTGGGAGGATTGAGATTGGGATGTCTTCCCTGAGGATGGGAGATGACCTTATATCTGAAAATTACCAATTTGGTACCACATGTGAAGATTTTTTGTTAATTTAGGTGATAATATTAATAATATAGAAATAAATATATTTATGGATTTTATTAAAATATCATCTCTACCTAAGCATAACAAATTTGACACGGGCAAAAAGTTTACATTTATAGCTGAAGTTTTGATTAGTTTATGGAGTTAAGTAGCACAGGTCCATGAGCTTTTTAAAACCAAGAGAATCAGTTGGCAGATGTTGGCTTTGAATTATTGTGTTAGTTTACTGAAGGTTAAAAATGGCAAACTTCACTTCTTGTATGCAATAAATAGATAAAACCAATTTGATTTCTGGAGAGACAATATATTAGAATTCCCATATGTTAAACACATCAGCTAGTACCTAGTGTACAGTCTTGCAAAGGTTGTGTTTTTTTCTTTTTTTCCCCTCATTGGTTGTTTCTTAGCTGAATGTCACAATAATTTAGAGATTTATTCGCTTTTTTTTTTTATAATTCAACATTAGTCTTGTAGATATTTTAACATGTGGTTCTTGGTTTATTTTCAACTTTATATAGCTAAGTGTAGATAAATGCATTCAGATTCTCTGTTGGTGCACTGAAGTCTTGAGTTGTGTAAATAGTGGGCTAAGTATCTTTAAAGTGAGAAAGTTGACTGTGGTATGCTTTTTGACAATTTACCTTTCTCTTAGTCTGGACAAGCTTTTAGGTGCTATAACAACTGCTGCTGAAAGGCACAATAGGGAACGTTTTTCTCAGATTGTTGAAGGACTGGAAAACCATGAATTCTTACAACTGCAGGTGGGTTTACTTTTTTATAAGCTTATTAATACTTCAGAAATAATCTAAAATACTAGAAGACTGTGTATTATTTTATGATCTTTAAATTATTTACTAGTGAAATCTTTTAGTGCTATTACTCCATTGTTCAGTTAAAGAGGAAAAATAAATAGAAAAAGGCCTGCGGATACTAGATTTTCTGATTGTTAATGGTGTGAAACCAAGGTGACTTCCTTGTCCCAAAAATGGGATTAAAAAGTCTTGAGCTTAATAAA
Source organism: Leptodon cayanensis (assembly GCA_027564655.1). Lineage (NCBI taxonomy): Eukaryota > Metazoa > Chordata > Aves > Accipitriformes > Accipitridae > Leptodon > Leptodon cayanensis. The sequence continues at coordinate 17,871,295 of JANXJC010000040.1, read as the reverse complement.
AAGAGAGTAATTAGGGATATTCCTGTTCTTGGATGCCAGACGTAATACGCAGGTAATAAGTCTGTGAAAGCATTGTATTTTCTTTGTCACTGCTTAATCTTCTTGACTGGGAATTTTGTGTGGTTTAATGGACCAATAAAAATCCAGCTCTCAGTCTGTCCTCTGGGAACTGTTTAGTTACTGTTACTGGAGCCCCGAGGAAGTTGGCGTTGAAGGAGTTGGAGGCAGTGCTCCCTGTATATCTTGCATTTAGGCAAGAAGCATGAAAAAGTACTCCTAAGTTGCATTGCTTTTTTTAAACACCCCCTTTCCCCCCAGTCTTGCTGCACCCAAAGTTAACAAAAACTCCTGTACTTGTGGCTTTGAACCGATTCCATCGAAGTGATATATTTGTAAAAGAACAAGTTTGTGTTGTGCTCTTGAAGTGAGTATTTGAGTTTAATTTAGAACCACAACTGGGAATGTCTTAACTGAGCACACACTTCAAGTATCTTAATGTTTGAAGTATCTGTGGCAGGAGCATACTTACAGCATTGTTCACCTTTTTGTAATATTACTAAATCAAGAAATAGATAAGCATAGGTCATCTTAATGTAGTTAGGTATTTTGAAGGGTGTTTTTGTAATGAAATTTTCTAGGATCTGCAGTCAAAAGTTTTATTTGGCTATGAAGGATTTTGGTAACATGCCATCATTGTCCTGGGAAATAACAAGTTAAATTCTAGCCTATCTCTGGTAAATTGAATGGTTGACCTTTTTTTGAAAAATTCATGGCACAAGGACAGTGATAATTCATTTATTATTTAGTAATATGAGAAGTAAGTTGGGTGGGAATGAAACTGGTAGTTTTAGATATTTAAAGCTCAATGTCATTGAACATAGCTGTCCTCTAACACAGCCATCCTCTTACATTAAACAGAAATAATTTCTCCCATTGCTAAGATTTCTTCTGTTGCGAAGAAATCTGTAAGATACATGCAGCCGTCTTATTACTGCTGGGACTTTTGGCAGCAGTATATGCACTTGGGTATTCAGATATTTAGTAACTATGACAGATGTTGATTGAGTGTATCCATTTTTGGCAGGGTACCTTCGGAGATCAATAGTGTGCAGCAGAATATCGTTGCTACTTTTGTCAGCAACAACTATGCATTCCTTGGTGTGTGTTTGACATCTACCCTTCATCAGCTGCTGGTGCATCTCTAGGGATAATCTAGTGACTTTAAAAAATTATTTTTATAAAATAATAAAAAAAGTCCCAGTCTTCCGTGCCAGTGATCTTTACTGAGTCATGTCCTATGTCACATGTTCATTGCTGCTTATGTGTCGGTGGATAGAGTTTATTATTCTCTGGGTACACCTGAATAGCCGAAAAGTTTTGGTTGCTATTAGAATGCAAACTTTTTTAGTTTTTTTTTTTTTTTTTTAGTAACTGCAAGTGTTTGCATAGGGACCAAGTGGCTGAATATCCTACTAAAGGATGACTTTGACTTATTTCCTTCTCATAATACAGTATTTATTGTCAAATTTTGTATTGCTAAAATACTATGGCTGAAAGATATGGAAAAGTAGAATGCAAGCAGGGCAGGTATACCTGCATGGAAGGGATAACTTTTTCCATTATTAGATCATATAAATGTCAGCTATAGTTGTCTTAATGCTATGTTTACCATCAGTAGCTCTTGTTTCAGAGCTGATAAGTTACTGATGTTCAAAAAGTTTCTATAAATGACATTTTAATCTTAATAATGCTATCACAGAAGAATTAATTTTGAAGTTGCTTCCTACTTTATGACCTTGGTGATTTAAAACAAACAAAAACAAGCACACAATATTCCTTCCCCCGGCTCCCCAAAACCTCACTTATATGTCAGTAAAGGTACAATTGCAAGACTCATTAACTTGTTTCTGACAAAACCATTCTTTACTTGTAATGTATTAGTACAAGCCATTAAGCCTGAGTCTCTTCTGGCAAAAGCAATCATAGCAGATGGTACCTCTTCTCTCTATTAATTTCAGATTGGACATGTACTTTGGCTTGTTAAGTCATGTCATAGTAGTAAAATAACAAGAATCATTCAAGCGAGCATGATGATACTACATTATTGGAAGATGCAGCTATATAAAGGGAGTGCCTTTGAAAGAGTGTTTTAATAGAAATTTAAGACTCCATAAGGTGTTCCATTCAAACTAAATAATGAATTTAATTAGAACAGGAAGGGTGCTTTTATCTGACTTTTTTCTCTGCAGCTATTGGTTTTTATTTATGTAATTTTTCTACTCTAATACTACTTCTATTTGCAGTTAACATCTTTTACCAAACTTGGTATTTCCCTGGAGTCCCATTTTAGTCTTTTAACGTGTATGAGCGCCTTTGGCATTATGCTATTGTCTACCTGTTTTAAAGTAAATCAATTAAAGCACACAGCTGTTCAATTAAAGCATTAGTCAGTAACCTGAGACTTCAGACATTTTGCAAAAGTGCTATGCAGGAGTAGAAAAGACACCTGGTGAGGTGAATTATTTTGTGTATGGGTGTCTTTGTGGTTTTTTTGTTGTTATTGGGGGGGATTTTTGTGGGGGTTTTTTGTTTGATTGTTTTTAAATCTGATTACTGTAAAAACAGGTTGTTTTCAAATTGGCAAAAACTGAGGAGAAAGAGAAGGAGTTGCAGTGTGGAACTGTAGTGTGGGAATTACTTTCTGAAATAATTTATCATCCTTTTTGTGATACAATTTTCACATAGCAGAAGCACTTACAATATGACAACAGAAGAGTATTTGATACTGCTTAAACTAGGCAAGGTCAGGTGTTGCATGTGTGCCGCATAATAAATAATATTCATCTCTTGACATTTGGTTTTATAATCAAACTGAAATATTCAAAGACAGTCTTTATTTTCATTCTACACATACTAAAAGTTTTTGCCTGTCTTTGCAATAATAGGTAGCATGTATGCAGCTCATCAATGCCCTTGTTACATCTCCAGAAGATCTTGATTTCAGGATACACTTGAGAAACGAGTTTTTACGTTGTGGCCTGAAGAAAATATTGCCTGTAAGTCATTTGTACATCGGAATTGATCACAGTCAACTGTTTGTGATTGTTGAAGACAACCAAATTGTTTTGCTGGGACTAGCTGATGTGAAAGATTAGGGGTGGGGAAGGTCAGACCTGGAAAGGACTAGCAATCCAAATCTGCTTTCATTCTGCATAGCTGCTAATTTAGGTTCTCATTAGCTATGTAAACCAGAATGGTAGTTGAAACAAGTCAATATATTAGGAATTAAATCAGGGTAGTCAAATTTAGTGTAATGAGCTCAAAGCACATGCGGTGAATGGGAGTCTGGCTGTGGAACCAATCTTGGATTGACTTTCTTTGTATATGCTGTTCCTGTTGTTTTCTGTGAAATCTATTTTTCTTTAATCTACATTTTGAAAATACATTTGGAGTTTTTAAGGAAAAATCAAATCGACTCCTTCATTCTCTTTGAGACTGCATGTCTTCATGCAGCTGCACAGAAGTATGCCTTTATGGGTAGTTGTGTATAAATATTGGTGACTTAGGGGTAGATTTGTAGCTCTTAACCAAAAAACCATTCTGATGGTTCTGATGATCAAGAATATGTATAAGCTACTCAGCAGTTTCTCCCAAAAGATGAAAGAGTACCTGATTATATTTGTCTGAAACAGAATTTATACTGCTATAACTTTTAAGATACAAAGTTTTGAATCATGAACATTTGTCAGGAACTAAAACCTTCAACTTATAGCTCATTGAGCTTTGAAATTGTTACTGATGTGTTTATGTTAATTTTTCTTAGAGTATGTATTTAGGTTTTTAGATCGTGTCGATACAATAATGTCATCTGCTGTCTTTATTTGCTCTAGAACTTCTGAAGCCCAGAAGAACTTTCAGGTTTTTTTAATCTACTGAAAGTTAGTTTACAAAATCAATAATGCTTAAAAACCTTAAGAATTAGGGGTGGATTAAGTGGCAAATAAACTGAATTGTAATAAATCATGATAGAAAACTTCATAGAGTGTACTGACATACAGATATATGAGTTCAAAAGCAATTAATATTCAGTTATGATAATCTTTCCTAAAAAGCTATGGTGCTGAAATTCTGTTTCTAGTAAGTTCAATATTTTATGTAAACTGTTAATATCAACTAAAATAGTCAATGCTATCTTGCTGTTTGTTTATTTGTAACATATTAGTTACAAGATACGCATTAGGCTCAGATCATTAATTCTGCAGTGAATGAATGCCCAAGGTAGAAAAGGCTTTTTTGCATTAGAAAGTAACTTTCTTAATGATAAAGCATCTTAAGAAGACTTCTTGCTCATATCTGTGCTTAGGGGTAATTTTTCAAGAAATTTATGAACGAGAGTTTCTTGAACAAAAAATAATCAGGAGGAGGATCCATATTACTTAATCTTAATCTGTCCAGTTTCACAGTACCCTTCTCTGGTTTTCAAACCCATTAGAATGAGTTTCTACTTTTTTTGGGAACATACACCGTTGCCATTCAGTGTGTGCCTATCCAGTTATGACAATTCCAGACTAATTTTCGTTTAAAGCATGCAGTGCATTCACACTAATAGCTTTTGAGCTAGTTTCCTTGTTTGTGATTTGCCTAGTAGGAAGCTAAACTTGGTTCTTAAGTGTATTAGTGAAATTGCTAGTATTTCTTAGAAGAAAAACAAAATTTTCCCTGCTCGAAGTATTAGTTTTTGTTTTTTTTTTTTTCTTACTTCTCTTGTAAGTATTTCTCAATGTACTGTGGTTGTTTTTATGCTAAGATCTAGATTAACTTCATAACAGAAGTTGTAAGCATATCTTGTTTACGCTTCTCTAGCCTTCTTAAGTTCACTTTCATTAATGTTTTGAAATATCCTTAGGCTATTTTTTTAAAGAAACTCTGACATTAACAAGCATAAACTGCTGACTCTGTCCCATTAAGAGAACTCAGCTCAATTAGAAGGCTTCATATTTGTTCTCTAGCACATACCTGCTATGTTTGCTGATATTCTGCCTTAATTTTTCTTGTCTGTGCGGTTATAATAAAAAAAGTCCCAGGCACTGAGTTACAGCTTAGTGCTCTTCCAAAGGTTAATGTCTCATATTTTGTCATTATGTAATCCTTTGAAGGGGGGGAATTCTTGTTGTAAAAAAGGGAAAATTAAGATATGCTATGCCTTGAAAAATAGGGCTTGAAAGATAAGGATAATGAAGAGCTTGATATTCAGCTGAAAGTGTTTGATGAGAACAAAGAAGATGACTTAATTGAACTGTCACATCGTCTCAATGATATCAGAGCTGAAATGGAATATCCTTTATAAAAATGGTGTTATATCTTGTTGCATTGTTTAATAACTTTATTAAATGTAAGTTACGATGGTCTATGTGCAGTTTGTCACAGTTGTGTATCTTGTCAGGGACTTTCTCAAGCAGATATCTTTCTGCTTGTGTTTTGTTAAAAACTTATTTAGAAAATTAGTACTTAAATTGCATGTCAAATATAAGTCATTTGGAATTGAATTAATTTTTTATATATCACATTTACTAAGCTAAACTCTGGCTTGTAATACATGAAGTTACAAAATTACACCGACAGAAGATTGTAAGTTTGAAGAAAAAACAGTTTTGATAACTAAGTTGGAACAACATTTCTAGTAAGTTCTGAGGCACTTAAGAGTCATGCTTTCTCTGGTTATGAAAAAGCAGTAAATTTTAAGTTATCCAAGTTCGGAATGTTTGCTTGCAGATTTTAAATGAGTAGTAGCTGGTACTTAAGAAGCAGAGGAAGGTGGATGCAACCAACGAGAAGAATATAAGATCATTAACAATAACGTTGTTGCATTACAGAACAGGTAATTACAGGTAATATTCTTATTTAAGAAATTAAAATGATTGACTAGTGTGTTTTTGCCAATAGCCTGGCTTACTTCAGAATGAAAATGAAAGCTTTATGTGAAATATGTTTACAGAATTCTATGATAATAAGTATGTAGTATAATTTTTCTGAGTAGTAATGAAACATGTCTTTATTGTTAAACAGGGGTGGTTTTTGTGGATAATCTTAGTGGAAAAAGGATATTTACTAATAAGGATAGTAGTTCAGAGTGTTGAAAGGTTTTATTTGAACAATATGAACAACTAGGGAACTGGGTGTGGGGTGGGTGTTTTGTGTTGTTTTTTTGTGGGTTTTTTTTGTTTGTGTTTTTTTTTTTTCTTTTTTTTTCTTTTGTTTCTTTGAATGTGGGATATGGGTTTTTTTTGGTTTGGGGTTGGGTTTTTTTTTTGTTTTTTTAAGTCTTTGTATTTCCTTAACAATGTTTGCACTGATGTGAATGAAGTATTTCATCTGTTGTATAATATGTTGAAAGATACTTCTTCGGAAAATTACTTCTTGTCAATTCTCCAACATTTCCTTCTCATCAGGAGTGATTACTATGTCAGGTAAGTGTCAGGTGTCATGTTTGAATTTTTTGGAGGGGGAAGGGAGAAGAATAGAAATCAAGACCCAGGTAAACTGAGTAGCTCATAAACGTTCATGAATAGTTGCTCTGTAACTGTTGTGGTTTAACTTCAGCCAGCAACTAAGCGCAGCACAGCCGCTCCCTCACTCCCCCCCACCCAGTGGGATGGGGGAGAGAATCGGAAGGAAAAAAGTAAAACTTGTGGGTTGAGATAAGAACAGTTTATTAGTTTCTTCTTTTCTGTTCTATTAATGATAACAACAACAACAATAATAAAAATAATAATAGTATTGGAATATAAAAGTGAAGCACAAGGCCATTGCTCTTCACCTGCCCACCAATGCCCTGTTAGTTCCTGAGCAGCAATCCCCCCGAGGTCATCTCCCCCCAGTTTATATACTGGGCGTGACATCCCATGGTATGGAATACCCATTTGGGCAGTTTGGGTCAGCTGCCCTGGCTGTGTCCCCTCCCAACTCCTTGTGCCCCTCCAGCCTTCTCGCTGGCTGGGCATGAGAAGCTGAATAGTCCTTGACTTAGTCTAAACACTCCTCAGCAACAACTGAAAACATCAGTGTGTTATCAACATTCTTCTCATACTGAACTCAAAACATAGCACTGCACCAGCTACTAGGAAGACAATTAACTCTATCCCAGTGGAAACCAGGACAGTAACTGATGTGTTATTTGTTTTTCTGCTCAATGTTAATATTGAAAAGATCTTGTTAAATATAATAATGCTTATTTCAAAGACTTTAACCTTATTCTAACACCCGCATCCCAAAATCTCTTACCTTGTTGAACACTTTTTCCTTTATTCAAATTTGATAGCTTCATGACTTCAAAGAACTTGAAAGTTAGTTGTATAACTAATAATTGAAAGTACTTCCACAGTGCCTTCTATCTTGTCTTTTCAATGTAAGCTTCTCTTACGTGCCCCTCAGTGTCTTAGCAGTGTCGAAGTACCACATAAAAAATCTTGGTTTAAGAAGTACTTTTTTTGTTGTAAAGAGATGATAAAAACAATTGATATGCAAGATGATAAAATTAAGTAGTAAAATTTAACATGAGAAATCTTCAATTTTTATTTATTTATTTATTTTTTTTAATTTTAATTGGAAGGTTTGGGATATCATCACTTTAGGTTTGAGGGTTTCTTACTGAGAGCTCAATGGTATGTGAAATTGAAATGTAATACCTTGCACTGGTAAGAACTAATAATTTTGAGCACAGAATCCTCTAATCTTGGAGGTTCCTGATGTTGTGTGGAGATGTATATCAAGCAATTAAGTTGTTAATTAACTCATTTTCTAAGTAATTGAATACTGGTACTGTTGGAAGTGATGGAATTCACTGTGCTGAGAATGTGCTAAGTAATTCTTGCAGCGTATATTGCAAATAATAAAGGTGTTGTTTGTTTAATTGATTATTGTCTGGCAAAGGATAAATGAATAGTGCACAGTATTTTGTGGAGTCTTGCACTTCCTCAGAGATCCTTCTGAGAAACTGACAACAGTACTTTATTAGCCAGAGTACAATTAAGTCTTCTAACTTGATCCTTTTACTGGCAACTGTGTAATTCATATATTAGGAGTTAAGGTTGCCCTCTTCCCCCCCACTCCATGTTGCATAAATGATTGTTCATGTTCTTATTGTCTTGTAAAATATGTTCTTTGTTAGACCTCAGTATTACAAGATAATAGAAGAATGTGTATCACAGATAGTATTGCACTGCAGCGGCATGGACCCGGATTTTAAATGTAGAGGAAGAATGGATGTGGATTTTACTCATCTTATTGGTTTGTATATTATAAGCAATTTTACCTTGTTTTACTGAAGTGCATGTTTTTCTTTGTATTCTTCTGTCTAGGCTTAAGTTGACTGTGTGAATTTTTTCAGTTTTCTGGTAATAGGTGTACTTGCGGAGAAGGCCAGAACAAACTCTGCAGCCTTTAATAAAATGACAGTGATGAAGTTTGCTTTTCCAAATTTGTCTTGACTTATATCTGAATACAATAGTCTTAATAACCAAAAATTGCTTGTTCATAATTTCTGTGAATTTCAGGTCTGTTTATAAATATCAATATTTACATTTGCATTAATTGTTAGTCAATATATAATAGTTATGTGGTTCATTCTAAGAATATTTTCTGTAATATTTTACAAATATTTGAGCTTAGTGTAAGGTGAAATAATCAGTTAAATCATTGAGGGACTGTGGGTGTTCATGTCATGTGGGAAAGAAGCAGCTACATAAATACTATATAATTTTAAATGGCAGTTACCAGCATTTAGAGGTGTCATTTTATGCATTTCTTAAGATTGGTGGGGTAGATATTATTCTCGAAATACAGGGACATATCTAGACGAAATATTTCATATGGGGAAGTAATTGCTCTTGGAGAAGATATTCATTTGGGAGAATGTTTTTTTGGTCATGTGACAAAAGAAGCAAAGAAAGGATGTTGTGCAGGTTGACTTTGATAGGGGTGGCGGGGGGAAGGAAATTGATTTCTAAAAGGTATCCTCCATATCTAAGAAGTATTTCTGCATTTTTTTATTCACTTAGGACTCTAGGGGTGTGATCACTTGATCTCATGTCACCTTGCCTTCTGTTTCCATTGACCTACTAGTTAGGGATAACTGGTTTGTCTCTCCATGCCAGTTCCTACCTATAATATATAGTTACTTGTGTTTACCTCACTTATAAAATGTTTAAGAGTTTTACTCTGCATGAAAAGTCAATAGAAGTGCTTTGTACCTTTGTTGAGTGAAGAAACCTGTGCTTCACAGTCTGTCCAAATTCTCCTTGCCTATGAAATAATTTTATTGAAATAAGGTACTGCTTGATTTTGGATTCCTAATCTGGAAAGGAGGCTTTCTGATTTGAAACCTCGGAAGTAACTATTACTTCATATTAGTGTAAAAATCCTTTTTTTAGTTGTAGATTGATATAAAGGAGAAGGGCATGCCAACTCAGACTGGTCAGAGAACAACTATGATGATGATCTTTAAGGTCCCTTGAACCCAAACCATTCTATGATACTATATTTCTTGGTCATGTGTCCTCACCACTTTCCTTAGATTTACAGATTTTGCTCATCACAATAACTCACCAAATGTTTGGTCAGAGCAACCTAGTAATTGTATTTTTTTTGTCTGGTGCTTTTGTTTCATGGGCTCATAGAGTAATTATGGTTGGAACCCACCTCAGAGCTGTGATACATTTTACCTGACTTGTGTGGTATTTTATTTAAATTCTAGATGCATGTGTAGACAAAGCAAAAGTAGAAGAGAGTGAAAAGAAAGCAGCAGAATTTTCCAGAAAGGTAAGTCCTGATCATCACCCTTTTTGAGGTATGGAACAGAAGCCTGACAGGAACATAGTAGGCTTGTTTCACAGTAGACACTTGGTGGAAACTGGGAAATAGTGTATCTCACAGGCAGGATGTTCTTTTACATTTAATAGCTCTCTGGGTTTTGGGCTTTTCTGTGTGTGTGCAAGGCTCAGATTCCAGCTTCCTCTGAAGTTAGAAGCAGATAAGTAGTATTAGCTTTACATCTCTTCAGTTGTATTCCTCTGCTGTAGACAACACGGGAAGACAAGATGGACAAATTCCACTTGTTGCTATTCTGTCCTGAAATAATTAGTTAAATACCTAAGTGCAGCTATATGCTTAAAAAAGAAAAATAACAATGGGGGCAGGAAATATTCATAACATAATATTCATAGTTTTGTTTTAGAACCTGAAGAAACATTTGAAAAGCAGTGTAATTCGATGTTTGAAAAAGCATCAACTCCTTAGGCACAGAGATGCTAACTAACATTGAAATACTGCTTTATTTCCTTATAACACCTATGGTATATTATTACATTATGAGGGAGAGTAATTTATTTCTTTATTATTCACGTTTAGGAATCTTACAGTGCATTTTGGAACCTGTTTTGCTAACAGATTTATTCTTCTGGTCCAGTTCTCTTAGAATCATAGAATCATTTAGGTTGGAAAAGAACTTGATGATCTTAAAGTCCAACCATAAACCTAACACTGCCAAGTCCACCACTAAACCATGTCCCTAAGTGCCACATCTACATGTCTTCTAAATACCTCCAGGGACAGTGACTCAACCACTTCCCTGGGCAGCCTGTTCCCATGCTTGACAACCCTTTTGGTGAAGAAATTCTTCCTAATATCCAGTCAAAACCTCCCCTGGCACAATCCGAGGCCATTTCCTCTTGTCCTATCACTTAGAAATAGAAATAGAATCATAAAGTTTGGAAAAGACCTCTAAGTTCATCAAGTCCAATTTATTAGGAACTTGATAACTAAGTCCTTTTTCGGTGATGGGCAGTTTTCATTTATTACTAGATACAGGACAGGTTAGACATTTAAAATTATTTCTGTAGGAAGAATTCCAGCTCAGTATATTTCTTGTAATAAAATTTTTGTGGGGTGTTTCTAAAGAAATTGATGCTTATCCTTCTACTTCAGCACTATTGGTGTTTGTGCTAAAAAGTAACTTGCTACCATGTGTTTTCTCAAGTTACTTTAATTCCTGTATCCTAGATTATGTTAATAGCTAACTTGTTAATGTCGGCTCATCACATCCTGCCTAAGGATATGAAATGCTGCATGTAGTATGTTAGCTGCAATAGTACTAAAGTTCATATACTGTGTTGTTGTATATTAAAAGCATTCAAAATTTTGATGTTTGGTCTGGTCTAAGAAGCCTTTTGCGGGCCAAAAGGCAGTACATGTTCTTGAACACAATGATTTCAAATTTCAGATTAAGAGTTGAATGAAGTAATTAGCTTTTCTGTCTTCAGTGGATGCATTTTTAATAGGAGCTATGGTGTCTGAGCTTTATAGAAAGAAAATTGTTGTGATACTTTTCTGGCAGAGTTATTTATCATAATGTACTTTGTTAGTGGCAGTCAACAGGTTCTTGCTGGTGATAAGTTGCTTGGGCCTGTGGAAGAATGAGTTACAGAAGCTTTCTAAGATACTAATAATCTCTTAAGCCTAGCAAACAGTAGCAGGATGAAAATATACAGCAAATTTCTCAAAACCATGCTGTAAACTGGACTTCCATTTTATACGGGGACATCAAGACTGAAGGGATCGCTGACGTATTTGGATACCTCCTTTCTTAAGTTACTTCATGGATCATACTGCAGAAGCTGCACCCATCTCTTCAGATTTAAGCTCACTGCATGATGTCTATACTTGAGTTTAGTTTGAGAAGTCTACAATATTCTGTTGGGGTGGAACAAACCTGTTGAACTTACAGCTCTACGCAGTAGCTGGCTCTGAGTGGTTCTGTGTCATGACTTATTGATGGAAGAAATTATGTGCTACTAGAAGAACACATACTGGAGAAATACTTTTTTTCTTCTTTTTTTCTTTTTAAGTTAAAAGTGCATCTAATGCTCTAGTTTGATATTATTCAAAGAATTCCTGAATGTATAATAACTATTGTGGACATAAATGGACAAACACTTTTCTTTTGGTTAATCATTACAGTTTGATGAAGAGTTCACAGCTCGACAGGAGGCACAAGCAGAGCTTCAGAAACGAGAAGAGAAAATCAAAGAACTTGAAACAGAAATCAAACAGCTACGAACCCAGGTAATAATCACGGTAAGTTCCACAGTTGAATTATTTTATTTTATTTTATTTTATTTTTTATGAATTGAAAAGAAATTACAGGGAGTGTGTTGCCTCTATGGAGGTTTGAAATGTATGTTATGGTTGTATTGATTTGTTTTTAAGGTAGCATAAACTACTAAGGATAGTTGATGGAGGTAGCCTTTTTTCAAATAGTAGTATATTCAACATCTGTTACAGATACTTGCTTTATTGAGAAAAAAATTTCCTTAGGCTATGAATAGTTTGTATCTAGCCTGAATTGTTTTTTTTTCTCCAAGTACTTGTTTATGCTTTAACATTACTACTTTTGCAGAAAGTGTTTGTTTTAGAAGGCTTTATACTTGAATTGCAAAGGTGGAAATCATGATAGCTGTGCGTGCACAATATTCATACCTTTCAGCATGTGCATGCAACTGGTAATGACATTTTTATTTTTTTTTTTTTTAAACTTTGGCTATCAGGCTGTAGCCATTTCTAAAATGAATATTACACTAGCTTTACCCAGTCTCATAGGTAAATATAACAAAAAAAATGCAAGACCTTTTGGAAGTGGAAGGTAATACTTAATTTCAGCAAAGCTGACTACTTGCATTGATTTCCTCATAAGTTTTGCTCACAAGCACCAAAACTGTATCTCCAAGTTATCTGCCTAGGATCACTAGTGAAGCAGAGAGGAGAAGAAATGCTGCCTGTTGAGTCCTCACAACATCTCTTGGGTTTCTTTTGTTTAATGACAATGAATTGCATTTCAGACAGGCCTTTTATACCTCATAGGAACCAACAGCCTCAGCCTGGCTTATTTCCTGCTCCTTCAATGCTAGGCAAGGTCTGCCTGTTGCCTTTTTTCCTCATCATGATTATCTTAATGCCTATGGTTGCACTTACTGTTTGGATAATAAGAGGAAAAATAGCATATGACGTGCTGTAACCTGGTTGCCATTATCATGCTTTCAGGATGCTGGTCTTTTGCTGGCGAGTTGTCTGTGCTATAGCCTTATCAGAGCACTGGCCTTCGCATCTTAATGTAGGCACATTACACTGCATTTCACAGCAGGATTGCTATTCGTTGTGTCCTTTGCTGTCAATACAAGCTATTCTTGTAACCTGTGGTGTCTTACGGTTTCTTATTTTGTTTTCACGCACAGACGCTTCTGTTCATTCTTACCAATTTTGAAGTTTGTTACAAATATCTACAAGACAGTGTTACACTGAAATTTGACAGTCTGTTTTAATGAGTCTGCCAATTGTAGCATTACAATGTGGGTAGTAGTTCATGGGAAACACATGCCTTGTGCAAAGCCAAAAACTTATTTTCAGTCTGATTAATTATTAATCCTGTTATATTGATTCAAAGACAGTTCAGATGACCCAGATGTCATGGTTCATTCACAGTAATGGTACAATTAAAAGTGATACACACTAACTTTCTAGTATCTATGCCTTTTTTATCTAGTGTTTTGCTCCCCATACAATATATTGTGACACTTATTTTTTAGATGCACTCAGATTTTTGTCAGATTGGTGTGGTTTGTTTGTGGTGTTTATTTTTTTTCTTAACAATATCTTGCTTTCTTTAGACTAGAAACAGTAAATAATTGCATGGGGAAATAGTATGCAATTCAGATTAAATGGACAGCCTGTATTACATAATAATTTCATAATAAAAAATCAGTTAGTAGAGGAAATAGAATATGAGCTCATATGGCAGTTTGTGCATAGATCCTGATGCTGCTTTTTAACAGATAGTCTTGAAGGACAAAAAGCTGTGAGGAATTTGTAGTAGGCTAGGATCATGTTATCACTACAGAAGCCCGTCTGGTTGAACATGCTGCTGTTTCTCTTAGTTGTTCCTTCTGCAACTTATTAGAATGGATATTGCAATTGCTCTTTCTTCCTATCACTGCAGAAACAACTGCAGACAGATTTAAAAGAAAGCATGATTGTTTTGGGTTATTTTTCCCCCCAAACAAGATGTCAGGATGATTATGAACAGCTGTGGTCCCATAACCTCTTGCACTGCAATAGCTGCTTCAGTGATTTCTGTGGAAAGTTTTCCACCAGCAGATTAGTATTGTTAAAATTCAGCATGGTTATTGCTGTCCCTGATGCCCCAGCTTGCCAGGATATCCTAAATGGGATAAATGTTTTGTGTATTGGTAAGAAATAAAATGCTGTTCTGTTCATTTAAATGTTACTGCTACTATTAAATTTTCTTTAAAATGGAAACAATTTGTTTTTATAAAAATGCTAGGTTATTCAGTTTAGTTGGCAGTTTTATGGTACATGGTATAATCTATTGTTATTGCTTCTCATTTAAGTAGGAGAATGGTTGAATTTCTCACTTTCTTGAGGTATAGTTGACTACAAGGCATCCTAGTTGGTTCAACTTCATATTAAACCTCCTCCCCACCCTGATGAAGAGTTCCTCTTTTTTTATATTTCAGGGTCCAGGCCTGACAGGTCAACTGACAGAAGGAGCACCATTACCTCCAACCCTACAAAGTGAGAACGCGCCACCCTCTCCAGCGCCTCTGCTACCTGGTGGAGCAATACCTCCTCCACCGCCTCCGCTACCTGGTGGATCAATACCTCCTCCTCCACCACCACCTCCGCTACCTGGTGGAGCAGCACCTCCTCCTCCTCCACCACCACCTCCGCTGCCTGGTGGAGCAATACCTCCTCCTCCTCCACCACCGCCTCCACTACCTGGTGGAGCAATACCTCCGCCGCCGCCTCCGCTGCCCGGTGCAGCAGCACCGCCTCCTCCTCCGCCGCCGCCTCCGCTACCTGGTGGAGCAATACCTCCGCCGCCGCCTCCACTGCCCGGTGGAGCAGGACCACCTCCACCGCCTCCACTACCTGGTGGAGCAGCACCACCTCCACCACCTCCGCTACCTGGTGGAGCACCACCTCCTCCACCACTGCCTTTTGGTGGGCCTCCAATGCCACCAGCTCTTGGAGGTGTCCCTTTTGCTCCCTTTCCGGTGATACCAGTGTTACCACATGGGATGAAGGAGAAGAAGAAGTATAAGCTGGAAGTTGCAATGAAGAGAATCAACTGGTCAAAGGTATTACAATGTTTGTTTTTATTCCCATTCATAAAAAGTGGCTTTTGAGGAAGAAGGAGGTTTAGTGCTAGGGTTTACATAAGATTGTTAATAGTACTGATGTTTGGGGAATTAATTCTATTCTTTATCCATAACATTTTTGATGCAGTGATTGTGATTCAATTGGTATTGGGTTTCAAAGACACCTTATTCTATGGGGTAAGCTTTAAGTGTTTAATGCTGCCAAGAGCCCGTAACCCCCCATATTCTGGGGATACCTGTAGCTAACAGCTCTCAAAATTTTGGCTGATTTTGTATAGAGTTAAGTTCTACATGTTTTCAGCTGTAATGGATATTTGACTTGCACTTCAAAGGTAAAATGTCTTGTTTAAAGCAGGTTTAGGTTATCAAACAATTAAAATGTTTACTTTATGAATCCTGTTATTAGCTTTTCAGAAAAAGGTTGAGTTAGTTTAAGTATTGTTGGGTTTTACAACAGGGGGAATGAATCTTCAAGTAGACAACTGGGTGGAAAACTGTTGGGAGGACTGCCATTTAGGTACTTTGACAATCTGGCAGGTGACAGAAAGAAGGATCTCGAGTCAAGGGGTAACTACAGCTGTTTGCTTAATTGAAGCAGCCGTGTCTGAGAAATGAGAAAGGATGTTGAGAAAGGAGATGTATTAAGAGGTTTTACTTGAGTCTCTAGGTATAAAATGCAGTAACACTTGGTATGAATGGCTATGTGGAATTTTGGAAGACAACATGAAGCTGAACTCTGACTTTAGTTTTGCCTTCTCTGCGTAAAGCTGTGGGAGCCATAAACTATGTGGTTTATGATTTTTTTTTTCTTGCTTTTTTGAGGGCAGGTTGAAAGTGGATCAGGCTGTCAGAGACTAGTTTTACCTTTGGTATCTTCTCAATAAAACAGTGCATGATTGCTTTGGTTATGCCTTCTATGAATGTATTTTAAAAATGAAGTATGAGTGAAACCACTATGGTGGCAATTCATTGGGTTTTCTAGTTTAGTTTTAAAAACCTTGCATGAAACTGGAAAACTTGACTAGCTTAAAAAGAGAAGGGTGGGAAGGCATTGGCAAAAGTATTTTTCCTAATTAAAAGAAATAATTCTATACTTACCATGGTAATAAGTATACAGACTTGAACTACTAAAATCTTCTATTTAAGGGCAGGTGTCTTGACATGAGGTTAAGACTTATTTTAAGATCAGTCCTCTGAAAAAATACAGCAATTGACTATAAATTAGAGCATCTAATTAAGAAATAAAGCCAATTATTTTGTGTTCACATTTCTTTGGTTTTTGCCATGTGTTCTGGAAGTTTGCAAGGAAATTTGACTTTCATTGCCTTACCTGCCTGTCAATGATAGTTGTACTTCAAAACACACTTTAACAGCATTTTTCTTTGTCTGAGACAGGCAGGTGTTTACCCTGTTAAGACAGTTGCAAAACTTATCAGAAGGTTCTAAAGGCAATGGCGTTATTAAACATCAGTTTTTATTGTAAGCATTGAAGAAACTTTTACTAGAGTGAATTTTTAGCTATTCAGTTCTGTGTAGAATTATTACTGCATTTGATTTAGCAGTATGTGGTTTGATATTAAACTTGAGTTAAAGTCATGGCTCTATTAGAATTGTGAAGCTGATGCTCCTTCCGTCTCCTTTACAAATATAGTTGATACTGTATCCTATAATGAATTTTTAAATGAGATTCCTGTTGACAGAACGTTGCATTTGATGTTTGACAGAGGAGTATCCCAGGAAGTTACCTTAGTTCCAATACAAATTTTTTCTAAAAAAGTCTGTGGTTGTACGTTGCTGAGCAAGACATTTCTTCCCATGCGAGCTTTCAGAGAATGTGTGCTAAGCTCACTGGATTTATGTAGTGACAGCAGAGATGGCAGTAGGTAACTGCTGTGTTTTCTTTCTCTTTTTGGCCCTGTCATGAGGGCGGGTCTGAGAGGACATCTGTGACTCCTCTGAGGTACGTGGAGTATGATCAGTGGGTGAATGCTCACTGAAATTCATAGTTCTGCAGAGGGTTGCTTGTATTGCTGGTCTGTGTCAAAGCAGAGTGAAAAACTGTGATGACCCAAACAAAAAGACAGGGCACCATTCTGTTAGGTGTGGTGAATGTGAATTGTGGCTTTGTATTAAGTTGCGTACATATATCCAAACCATCAGGAATAGTTTTAAAGCCATTTTCAAACATAGATAACAGCTTGCTACTTCATGTGGAAACCTTCTAGATTCATGATGTCTAATGTAGTTGTAAGTTCAGAGAGTGCCTGTGTCTGTGTTTATAATGGTACTTGCAGGTATTTATCTGGGATATTTATTGCTTGGTTCAGATTAGTAATGTGCTAGGGCAGGGTTTTGGCCACTGGGAGGAGCTATGGGACTGCTCAAGTGGCATGGTTGGGCACCATTAACTACCAGTGAATGTGAGCTTCTGCACAGTCTTTACCTGGTTATATTTAATCAAATTTCATTTTTCAAAACAACTTAAAATATAAACATTTACTTGAGCAGTAAACTGCAAGCACAGTGTCTGATTTGCAAAACTAACCTCTAAGAGCAGTTACTAGTTATTACTTGTCTCCCAGTAGAATTGGTCACTTTGTGACAAGAGAACTTATGCAAGTATCCAGGTGTGTGTTTGCATATGTGTTACTTTAAAATCCCTTTTTGATCAGTATAGCCACTCTTTCTTCCATATGAAGGAAATAAACTTGGGGTACTAGATAATTGTATCTATTTTCAAGACTAAACCCATCACATCTTAAAGGCAGTTTGTGGTTGGCAGGTTTTTAGTGGTATAAAATGTGATAGACTTACTGAGGTTTGCTGTAGGAAAAAATACATAGATCACCAAATCATCAAGGCAAATCCAAGGAGGACCTTCATATATTGCATGTCATCTGGTTTGAGCTCTAGCTTGGACTTCAGTGTAGTTTCACTGGATATCTGCTACTTGTCCAGGTACTAAATCTTTGTACTACTAGCTAGTGTCTGACACTTTCCTTGAAAACCATATTCTATCTCAATAGTGTGTTGGTACCAAGAACTTACTTTCATCAACAATTTGATTTTACTAAGCTGTTAAGTGGCTACAGATGGTCATTGCTGACCATAAATTACAATTTAATATTGAACAACTGTTGAACGTGTAATTTAAATTGCACGCTGAAGTAGTGCAGGTTTTTTTCAGGATGTTTCACAGCTGGCAAAACTGTTGGGAAATTTATATGGATGTAGATATACATATTTCTATAAAGTTGGGTAGTACCACACTGTCCTGGATGGAGCTGGATGACATGTGATGCCAGATGTTGCTTCTGGCTGTAGATGCTCCATCTTTTCAATAGGAAGCCTCTGAAATGTGTCACATCATTGCATAGCAATAACAGTCCTTTGTAGACTGTTGTCACTATATTGCTAGGACACAGGATCATGTCCATCGAGTTCTTACATAGCTGATCTACCCTGCCAGGCACAACGGAATTTCACTTTTAAGAGTGTATGCAAAGATGGATGGTCTTAGGGCAACAGCACTGGACTGTGTTTGGAAATCGTTTTATTTTTTCCCAGGGAGTTTTTCAGATGGTTCAAGGTAAGTTGTTTTGTATCATTTCTGAATGTATACAGTCACCACTTCAAGCAAAACCTTCCAAGAACTAGTAATGACAGAAGTTTACTGTTGGAAGAAGAACTAGGCTGTCGTCTGATATTTTTGAATAAGTGATATTAACTGTCTTTCTAAATAAAAAGTAAGCTTAGGTTTTGTGTTCCTCTAAATTCTGAAGTATTGAATAGTGAAATGGCTCGCTGTTTCTGTTTTTTCTCCTTTTGAAATAGAGCTCTAATGTTTTAGAAATGCATTTCCACCTGGGCTTTTAGGAAAGTGTTTTGTGGCTATTATTTTTATTAGCTTCTCTTATAATCTTTGACATCCAGATTTTTTTATTAACCCCTTGTGTCTGTTTGAGTATTTCCATCTGGACTTTTTTTCCTTATAGAATATAGGTTTCATCACAGATTTATATTTTGGCTGTCTGGTCAGGATAGTTTCTCTCCTGCAATTCATTTATCTTCTTAATTTATTTAGGCATCATAGTTAAGCAGGGAAGAATTCCTGCCATATATGTAACTTAAGCATTCTACACTCAGTTGTCCTTGTTAGGTAATATCTGATTCTAGAGTCAGTTGCACTAGTTCTGTAACTGTGAAACAGACTACCATCCTGTAAACATATAGAAAAATAAGCTTTTTAGTTCATAATACATATTTGTCATTGCAGCCAATTTCATTGTAATCTATTATGTTCATGTGTTTTATAGAAATAATTTATTAAGTGCACATCTGAACACTGTGTATGACAATGGAAAGTAACTGCAGATGGACACTTTGCTTAAGTGCTCTGGGAACACTGCCAAAGATCTTCTGCATACTGAAGAGGAGGAAAGTCTCTCTGAACATAACTTTTAAGGAGCTATCATTTTGGCAACAAAATTCTTTCTGTTTAATTTAGTGCCTTTTGTTGTAACTGTCTTCACTATTAGTGTTTGATTAAGGTAGTTTTAAAAAATGTCTTGCAGCTGGTGGTAAAGCAGCTACACATTAATAGATTGATCATATGGTTAAAGGCGGAGGACCAATGTGTTGCGGTGAAATCCTAGTAAGGCTTACAAATATAGTATTTATAAGTTTAGGATAGAATCATAGAATCATTTAGGTCGGAAAAGACATTCAAGATCATTGAGTCCGATCATCATCCATGCCCACTAAACCACGTTATGGAGTACCCCGTCTATACGCTTTTTGAATACCTCCAGGGATAGTGACTCAACCACTTCCCTGGGCAGCCTATTCCAATGGCTGACAACCCTCTCAGTAAAGAAATTTTTCCTAATATCCAACTTAAATCTCCCTTGCCACAACTTGAGGCCATTTCCTCTTGTCCTATCTCCAGCCACCTGACAGAAGAGAGCAGCACCCACCTCACTACAACCCTCCTTCAGGTAGTTCTAGAGAGTGATAAGGTCTCCCCTCAGCCTGTGTATCCTGTGTATTCCTGAGTATCATCTTGAAGTTAAATAGCCCTTGAAAATTAATCGGCATTTAAGCAAACTTGTAAACAAGAATTGATAAGACTTTAAAAACAGGAAGAGGAATATATTTTGAAAACCAGATAGCTGTTCTGAATCATAAATGAAGAGTAAAATTGGCTTTCATCTTCTATGTTGCAGAATACTTTCTGCTTTTAATACAGTATCAAATAAGGTACTGCAATGAAATCTCTTTCCATTTGAAAAATGGAAACTGTTTAAAAAAAGTGATATTAGTATAAAATTATTTCTGATGTTTAAAAAGATAATTCTTTCTACAGACTTAATATTGAGTCACTGAAAGGTCTACACTGACATATCATTTGCAAATAAGGTATTCCATACTCTGGCAGTGTAACAAAGACTACTTCTTTTACAGTTTGCAAGCAGCAGGGCTGCATATCAGTGGTGAAGAATTTGGGAACTGTCTAGAACATAATCAATAGAGGGCTAGAACACTTTCAAACCCAGATGCTAATATGTTATCAAGCCTTTTTGGAAGACTTGTTGAATGGCAGAAATGTAATAGAAATCACCGTGTAGATAGAAGGCAGTTCATCTGATTATGTTTTGTTCTGGAAGCATCTTTAAGAGAATATAATAGCTGGAATATAACTAAATTTAATTCATTCCAATTATCACAAAAGTCTAGTAGCATTGGCTTTAACTCGGCTATTGAAAATACTAGTCATTAACTTTGGCGATGCCATTTTTGTTTCAGATTGAGCCTCAAGAGATAGCAGAAAACAGCTTTTGGGTAAAAGCTGAAGAAGATAGATTTGAAAACCCAGAACTGTTTGCAAAATTGGCGGTTACCTTTGGAACCCAAATGAAAGGTACAGTCTTGTTTTACTTTGTATTATGCTTTTATTAAGTTTAAAACTGTGCAATGACAGTCTCTTTTATGGTTTGTGCAATGCTATGGAATTCATATAATGGTTTATAGCAGGAAGATGCTTTAAAATGTGTGTTTTTACTAAGCATAGCAGTTTATTACAGGAGTTGTTTCTCCCTCACAGCATAAGGGGAGGAACCTTTTCTAATAATACCTCTTAAGTGCAGGGTGTGTTGCAGACTGATGCGAATTTTCTTCAAATTAAATTATAATTACATTTAAATTCTAAATCTAAAGTCACGCTCATCTGCATTAATATTCCTAGCTGCAGGAACTGTAAGTTGTCAGGTTCTCTTAGATAGTCCACCTGTAGAGGGTTTGTTGTGTAACAGAAATTTACTTGCTTATATCACACTGCTAAATCAAAGTCCTCATGCAGTTGAAGCACAAAGTCACAACTCTATAATATGCCTACTGTCATGATGCTGGAATATGTGAGATGAAACCATTGTTCTTTTCAAAGTTCTCGTGTTGGTGTCCTTAGTCTTTGCTTTCACTTTTTTTTTTTAATAATACTATATGCAACTCTCTTTAAGAAAAAAGAGTAATCTTTACATATACTCTTCTAGTTAGTATTTAAATTTGTGTTGTATAATTTAAGAAGCACACCCTTCCCAAGTTATGTACAGTTAAACTGCACTGTTACTGTTATTAATGAATAATATAAGTTAGTTTTGAAAGGTTTGAATATGTGAGTGCACGCTCTTTAAACTGTTTGCATAATACCATGGGGAAGTGTCAGATAGTCTACCGATTTTTGTTGGAACACAGTGTGAAATAGGCCTGTTTGACTACTAGAGAGAACAATACAGTGAGAATAAAAACCATGCTGCAGCTTTCTGTCACGTGTAACTGAGGCTGCTCAGTATGTCGTGTAAATAGCTCTTCTGCTATTGGTTTTAGATGAAGAAAATCATTAATTTCTCAAACACTCAATTCCTTCAGTGGGAGATATTATGATAATATTTATATCTTGCATTGGGAATGCAGTTGCTAACAACTGAATATTGGTTATGATTTTGATACTTTAATACCATCCTCAGCTCTTCATGGCTTTCAAATGGTCTTTGAGTAATTCTGAAGCTGCACATAGCTTCTTAGTCTTTTCATTATTAGCCATAGTTAATGGTAAATTGATCAGTATTTCATATGTGGCCATTTACCAGTAATTTGTTTCAGGCCTGAAAAGAAGCAAGTACTGCTGAAGAATAGTTCAATAACAACTTACTCAGGAGCTAATGAGGAAGCGTAACAAATCAGACTCCAAGAAGTGTTAGATACTGAAAGAATGAATTCCTGATCTAGCTACAAATCTTCTGTCCATTTATCAACCAGTTAGAATATGATATACTTTAGGGATGTGCAGTTCTTGAAGGTAGATGGAGTGAGATGTGTCAAGTACTGATAGGCCAAATTTGAATAAGCAAACACACAGTTAGGATTTTGAAGTGAATGCATGTACTGACTGTAAGCATTTTTGTGCTGCTGGTTTTTTTTTGTTTTGTTTTCTTTTTTTTACTTTAACTTTTTGCATTTGAGAATTAACAATTCGTGTGATGCACAGTATTGTAACCATAGGGAGTCTTCTGTTTTAATTCGAACCACTAGAATGGTCTCACTTCTGTCAATTACTTGGGGATTTTATTACTTCATAATTAAGTTGTATTGCACATAGAGGTTTGTGGTGTCCTGGCTATTGTCTGAATTCCAGGAATAAGAACTGCAGTTTATACTAATACAGTGTTTGAAAAGTTAACTTGGGTTAACGAAGGTCTTTCAGAGGACCATAACTTCCCTGAACCATTTCTTGAGTAGGTTCCTCGAGTTATTTCTGAATGTCTTTTTCTGTACGCTTCTGAAACCCCTTCAAAGAGTTAGTCATAGTTGTGTTTTTCATAAGATATACAGTTTTTCACAGAGAGCTCATGCTCTTTTCAGTAGTCAGTGAATTTGAGCCATTAGTATTTTGCTTTTACAGTGCTTCCCACTTTCTGCTCTAAATGTACAGGTATTACACGCAGTAATACAAAAGCATCATCTGCAGTAATTTATCACTTTTTTTCCATACCAAAGTTTGATAGATTCTTGGTTCATAGCATTGCAGTGAGGTTAAAATGATGTGGAGTTCATCACTGGTTTTAGTGTGACAGAAAGACAGGAAGACCTTTAAAGGGAAGGAAGCCCTAGCAGCAGATAACGCTTACAATGGAATGAGACCCTTCTTATTGAAAATGACAAGCTTCTGCCTTGAACCGAATTCTTTCATTAGAAATCTGAAGAAATGTTTCCAAATTCCTGAAAATTATTCTTCATTAAAAATGCTGTAAAAACCCTATTGACATTTTGACTTAGCTGTCTGTTTCATATGAAAGGAAATTCTTGTTGACAAAGTTGCACAGCTCTAAAACTACAAACAACAGAGTTTCTCCAAATAGCTTACTGTGGTGGTAGCCTTGCAGATATTTTTCCTGTTCTTCCTTATGTTGTTCTCAGTTAATGGTTGTAGAAAATAACATGCCATAACAAAGGATGAGAAGACTGTTAAAAATGCTACTACGTACTACCCATAATATTAAAATCTTGCTTGGCTGGCTTGTAGAGAAAGTTAGGGTTGCCTTTCTTTGAGTTGAAGTTTTTCTTAAAACTTGAAAACCTGCTAGAAGTCAACAAGATTCTTTAGTTGCAGCACAGGATCAAATAATTGCATTCCACAAGCAACTTTTTTTCTCTAACTGCTATTTGCAAAGTGAAATGTTAAATGATATTCACCATTCTTCCTCACCTTTTGCCTTAACAGCCACAGGCAGCTCATTAATCCCTAAAATACTTATTTCAAGCATAATTTAGGATCAAATTTCTCTTCTGCTTTAGTCCCATTTCATGGTGTTGTCTCCCAATATATTACAGGAGAACGATAGACAAATAGGAATGCATTTTATATTCTCTCAAGAGCACAGTCAGCATGTAAAACAAATAAATGGATGAGTGGAAGAAAACTGACAATCGCCAAAAGCAATTGTGATGACTTAGTATTTACTATCTTGTATTTCATGGCATTTTGGAATGCCAATGGGAATAGTAACTGAAGTAAAACAAATGGTAGTGTACACACTTAGTAAAAATTTTTAATTCCATATAGGTTGTAGCAATTATATTTGTTTAAACCTCTGAATTCTATTCATGATTGTCTGGCACAATGAGAATGAAACTTTGGGGGTTTTCCTCATTTAACAGAGTTTTGTTTTAAGGTACTCTGAGAATAGCTTAATGTTGGTTGTCACTAATCTATGTGCTGCCTTGCTATCCGAGTACCACCTGTGGTCAAGGAAGGCAGCCAAAGCTGCAGGGAAGTGGTACTTTTGCAGACCACAAGTAGAGGGAGGCGGGGAAAAGTCATAAGAAGACACTTATGAAGCACAGTTTTCATTAGTTAATGAATTATTGCACTCATCAGTTAGCTGCTTATAAAACATAAGAATGTATAATCCCAGAGCACCAGGAATAAAAAGGAATCAACCCTGACTGGTAAAATAATAGATCCAGATTTTTTTGAAGTAGTATGCATGAGGTTAAATCTTTACTTGCTACTATAACACTAGATATTTAATACTGATGCCTCGTGAAGATGTAGAATGTTTTTAGGTAGGTTCAAATCAGTACTAACAGTCAAACTGCAATATTTGGTCTGTGAATCAGTTACTGAGCACAATTATGAAAACATCTGTTGTACAGGGAGCAGTGGAAACATTAAAAAAGTATTCCCTTTCAGACTTCACAGGATTTTGAAGTCTTGGGGTTTGAACTAAGTTAAGTGAGATCTAATTATCACTGTCTCAGTACAGTCTGGAAGGATTTTCTCCACTTCTCTTTGAGAAACACAAGTGATTCAAATAGCTTATAAGGGCCTCTGACAAACAGACTCCAAGGCTTCAAATTTTCATTAGAGGTCTTAGATGAGTGTTTTGAGCTTGGAACTGGGCTTCTAGAAGCGGAGGCGGAAACCATGATTGTAGTCTAGCAGACTATTTTGACAAGTAAATGATATTCCAGATTAGGCACACTTGAAAATGAATGAGCAACTGTGGTGGTCTTTAATGAGTTGGGTGGTATTAAGAATTGGGACAGTTACTGCATTGTGGGTGGCATTGAAACGCATAGATGCATATTCCTTGTGTAGTGGCACAGAGGAAAAGAGTAAAAATGGTATTAGTTTCCAGTCAGTTACTTTTTTTTGACCTAGTTAATTCTAAGAGAGAATCTGATATCATCCAGAATTATTTGTGAATCATGCTTTAAAGTTGCTTTAAAGTGAAAGCAGTGATTTTGCTGGTGAAAACATGCATCATCCTTTCATAGTTTTTGAGTCATGACTTGAAAATTTCAGGCTCAGTACTATTTGGTTTGCAAAATAATCTTATCATGCCTTATTTTATGTTTTGATATTTAAATAGCAAGAGGAAGGAATTCTACTGAGGTATTGTTAGCTCAACCTTATCTTAAAACAGTTAAATCTTACCTGCAAGCAACAGTCTCTCCAGAAAAGTTTTTTTTAACAAGTAGGATAACCTTTACATAGTGAGGTTTTTTTCCTTTTTAAAGCTTGTGTGATCTATTTTAAGCTTTGTGTGATCACACAAGTATTCTCTTAATTTAAAAAAAAATCGTTTCCAGTTTATGGAGTATAAAGAAAATGTGAAATAAACTCAACAAACAACCCTCCTTAGCTGGATTGCATCTTATCCTTGTGAGTCTATTACGTGATGTTAAGTGATTAATTTCCGTTAATACACAGTGAAATAATAAGGTGCATTGTCAACTAAGAATGCCTTCTTGTTGATGTCTTTAGATGGTCCCACTATCAAAATTCTAGAACTAGAAAATTTTTTCATTAAATGCATAATAGTAATTTTCTAATGAGGGAAATGTTGTAATGAAGTTGTCAGGAATTTATGCTTAGTATATTATTCCAGTCTGCTTATATGTCTCCGGAAGCTTGGGCTACTGCTTTTTGGTGGCTTTGGGGGTGTGTGTGTTTGTATTTCTGTAGAATGTCATTAAAAAACCCAACAACTAAAATGGAGTGTTTAAAATATAGGTTCTTGCTAAGAACACCAGCCAAATAGAAAATCTTTGAAATCATTTAAGCGGGTCATATTATGTTGTGCAGCTAGAACAGTCTTTTTCTAAATTTTGCTTTTGTCCCTTAACTGACATAAAATTTTATCTTCAGCTACCAGTATAAGGGAAAAGAACACCAGCAGCAGCAGTGTGATGTGTGCAGTGCTTTGTGGAATATGATCTCAAAAACTCCTTATGTTGGTGTTTAATTTTTTTAATATTAAATACATATATAATTGTATGATGAAGTGCCTTCTAGCAGGTAAAAGTAAAGGATTAAAATGTTATGGCTCTGTAGATAAGTCGTGATACGTGATATGCTTGGGGCCTCAGACAACTTTGTAATAATGTGACAATAGTCTATGTATAAGGCTTGCTGCTATCAAAATCACTTTTCACTGTTTGATTGATAGTCTAATTGCAAAACACTACAAAGCAAGTTAATGCCTTCTCCCTTAAGGATCATGCTAATTTCTGGCTCTTGTAATTTAAGTTGTGTATTTTGCCAGTCAAGAATGATAGTGGTGCTCTGAAGAAATTAATTATGTGTACAGTAGATCTGTAAAGGTAGTAATTAGTACATAATAGTCTGTAACTACTGGGATTGTTCCAGTACCGAATACATTATCCATCTAGCTTACCTGAAGGGAAAACTTCTCCATCAGGGTTCTGTTGCTTCTTTATGGTTAGATTTTTAAAATACAATTCAACAATCATTTTGATATGTTTTCAAAATTGAAATAAGGTTGTAACAGCTGAGTTGTATTTTTCACATTATGGGAGTTTGAGTGAGAAAGAACAAGAGAAATACAAAGTTGTATGTAAACTATAATTGAACAAAACATGAACAAAACATTCAGCTTATTGTTTTTATATGTATACTGTAATAATATATGCGTAATATAAAATATATTAAACAGTTTATTAAACTAAGTTCTTATTTTAGTAATTACAATATGACAACTTAGGTGGCTGTCCAGTCCTACCTTTGATATCTCCCTCCATGAACAACTTCTAGGACTTATCTGTAGCTCAGTTTTAAAATATTAGTAATTCATGAAAAATTAGTAAAACTTTGATAGGATTAACTAAAATGTACTTTTAATTTGTTTGGTTTGGGTCAGTGCTAGGATTTTAGTATCTAAACTTGTTTTGTTGGTTGAGGAGGAAGAGGGTTGAAATGCGCCACTGTAAGTAGTATGAAAAGGATGTTGGAAAATTTAATAAAGAGCATAACAAAGATACCACAACAGCTGAAGAACAGTATGGGGAGACAACATTACTTCTGAGGAAGACACAACACATGACATGATGAGGTTAAGAAAAAGGTGATGTTTAAATAACACTAACTACGGTGATGGTAGCCACATCATCTTTTGTCAACATTATTAATAATACTTATTTGAAGGTGATAAATAGTTTCGTTTTAGGCTATAGAAGTTAGACTGTAAAGAGTTGAGGAAACTGTACTTGTACAGAATTGTAAGCAGGTAACGATGGTTATCCAAATAAGTTTACTGTAAACGTTATAAGGTAAATTTTCTTTTTAAACTTGTTGGAAATAGCGAGGAAACGGACTCTAAAAGTAGATGAAGGTGGAATACTGGCTGTTACTGTACATAGGTGGTATGATAGATGTATGCAGGTGTTGCACTCAATGCTTTCATGAAAAGTATGCAAACCTTATATGGAGACTTCAACACTTGCTTGTACTTTAGTAAAGTGTTAAGTCTAATCAAAATACAACAAACACCATTATTCAAGTTTACGCTGATACTGACAAACATAAACTTATCATCCACCCCTTCTTTTTTCTGATGTTATCCTCACCCATCTTATGTCCACCTGAAGAGTGGAGATCATATGGTGTTGCAACAAGTCATCAGCATCTCGACTTCTTCACCACAAGTTGTATGATCTTACAGTGGAGATATTTCTCATTTTAAGTCTTCTTGGGGTTGTTCCAGCTTGCTGGTAAAATACTATTGAAAAGATATTGAGAATTTTTTTTTTTTTTTTTTTTTTTTGCTAGCAGATCATTGACTAGCCTCTTCCGTTAGCATTTGTTGATTGGGGTAGCTTATCAAGACTTCCTTCAGGTCTGGTAAAACTTCTGTATGTTATTCTTCTCAGCCTTGAAGTGCTTGGTTGATGACATTCTAATTATAGTGAATTATTAAAACTTGAGCTGCGATGGTCTTTTGCCACCTACTTTCTGTGGATACGTAGCATCTGAGGTCTAAATGTCAGCTTTCTTAGAGTAGTGACTTAAAGGAGACAATGTATGTGGGCTGCTATTCCCTTCCACTTTAACCGTTTTTTCTCCCCTTGCTCAGCATCCACAAGAGCATCTTATTATACCTTAAATTTATTTTTTCCATTGTCAAGAAAACATGGCAGAAAGTTTTAACAACTTAACTACTTCAGTATTTGAAATTATTCTTTTTCTCCCGAAAGTTTTGTAGTACAGCAGTATGAAAGGCGTAACTGTTTTTAATTTCTTCATGTGTTTTGAACAAATAACATCATATAAACCAGGAAGATGCAATGTCCTTAGTATATTTTAATCAGACTTTAATTAAAACAACCCTTCTGGTTTGAACACATTTTGTTGATGCTATTAACATGCGAATTCTGTAATATCCATGTGCAAATAAATAGTGTAGTCTTACTCGTTAGCATTAGGCAGAGGATGTTCACATTATGTTCACATGTGGAATACCCATGTGCAGTCTTCAGTGAGTTTTCTTTGAGACCCTTTTGATCCTACTTGTTGAGCCATTGAATGTTCACAATGATTTCTGTCTTTTGAACGTTATTATACCTTCTAATTTCTATTGTGCAAGGTACCTTTATGCAAGAAGGAATGGAGAACTGACTACCAAATCACCTAGTCAGGAAGGGCATTTTAAACCTGTCTTTTGTGTTCTACATCTGACAGAAGGAAGGCTGATTTTTTTATCTCCTGAAGAAAATGGTGTGTAATTTTTTTCCTCTGAAACCAACCATTCTTCAAGGCTGGTGTGTTACTTTCCAGAGTTTTTTAAAATTTCTACAGTAACTTACACTCATTCTATTTACACCTCTGCCAGATGCTGAGGAGAGGGAGAAAGAATGAATGATAGGCTAGTTTCAGTGTAAGTCGGTAGGTACTGTTGATACAGTTGATTTTTGTTCCTTCCCTTTGCCCTCCTAGTTAACAGGTATGTTTTTCTGACATGAATTCTATTATTTTTAACCTTCTCTGTGACCAGTTAGTCTGCTGAAGCAGATAGTGTTCTTTCTTTGATCAGAATGAATGTTTTAGCTTCAAACATTCTCATTGAAATAATTAAGTTTGTATGCATGAAATGTATTTTTAAAGTTTTTATTCTGCCATCAAAGTGATGTAATATTTCAAGATTTATTCTACCTCTGTGCAGTGTTCCTCTGTGAATATTGCAAAGCTTATATTCACTGTTATTCTTAACTGAAAAATGACAATATGAAATATGCATCATTATTCATCAGCCCTTCCTTTTTGCTTGACGTAATGAAATATTTTTAGTGAGGAGAAAAAATCTTTGTTTATCTTAATTTTCAGCTGTTTTTTAGCGAAGAGATAAGTAGCAGCCAAAGAATGAGGTCAGTGCACCATTAAACTTGAAGGAAAGCTGTTTGCATTAATTCACGTTTGGTACTTATAAAGAAAAGGAAAAGGGATTAGTACTTTTAAAAAATGGATCTGAGTTTGATATGCTAAGAAGGCTAGATCAAATTCAGCAGGGAACTTAAACTTTTACAAGCTTTAAATGGACTCAGTTTTGGCCAAAGTTCTTGTAACACAGCTGTATTTGTAGGTGTGAGACAGCAAGCTTCAGTTTAATAGAGGAATCTCTAGTATTAAGCACAGGTATGTTGTACTAGCTCAACTATATGCATTGCTTTGTTAAAACAGATAGGAAAAAGGGCAAACTCCTAATGTGTTTGTTTCTGGATTACAAACTGCAGGTGGCTCTCTTGGTCTTCTGATTAGTTCAGGATATGTATGTTTGTTTTCTTTTCCTCCTTGCTCTGTCCTTTTCAGAAGTGTATGAATCCAAACATAAGGAAGATACTGCTTTGCAGTGTAGGGTCACCAAATGTTTCTGTGTCTTACAGGAATTTCATTTAGTTAGATCGCATGCTTAGGTAATCGGTCTTCATATCCGTTTCACAGAAAAGTGAAGCAGGCTGGTTTGTTTTCATCTTTCAGTGTATTTGAAATTGTGCTTTTTCAACAACAGAATAAATTCAGGTACCATAAAGAAGAGTTATTAGTTTGCCATTTTTCATCTTTTCCTTTTCTTCTCAACTGGATTTATCCAATAGGTAAATTGTCAAGCTGAGGGATGGAAAAAGCTTTGCCTTGTTTGAGTAAACTGATGCCTGAAATTATTGCCACTTAGCATAGATTTATATATGTGCATGTCTTTTTATATTGTATTTTTAGATACATTTTTTTATTCTTAAATGGTCTCAGAATTATTTAATCAACGATCACAGTAAATGCATAAGAATATATTTCTTGATTAAGGAAAAAAATATTTGTATATAATTACCAGTGAAATAAAAGCTTTTCTGGCCAGAATTGTTGGGGCAATTTGTGCCAGATAAGAATACCCAGTCCTGCTGTGTTCAAAGTATCAAGAGAAAAAAAAAGAGGAAGAAAAAAAGGCACGTGTTCTTTGTATTCAGTTTTGCATCAGGTACTGAGGCTTAAATGCAGAAGTTGACTCAATAGTTATACTTTATAAACAAACATTGAGTAGTTACACAGAGAAGCACGGTTTCCAAACTGACCTTAGAATGATGCATGTAGCTTTGCTGCAGCTGAGCTATTGTTCAGGAGAATCACAAATGAGGCCTCCTAAGAATTACTTGTATGTATGTTTCTGTGTACATTTTTTTCATATGAGGAAGCCACTGTGCAAATGGTAGCTGTTTGATAGCACCTGCTCCTGTTGAACGGTGTGTGTATCTTTTTATTTCAAGAGCATCGGTACCCATTTCGTTCATCATAGTACAAAAGGACTAAAATGAGAATAGCATTCTGAAGGGGCCAAAACAAACAAAAACTTCCAATTAGGAGGCAATGTTTGTAAATTTTAGTTGTTCATATTATATTTCAAATAGCATTTTAGCACATTTACCTTTCAATAAGTTAAATGATATATTATCTATGTGGAAGGTAATTTGTAACATTGAGTCAAAAAGTGTATATTTCATTTTGAAAAACCTTACTATGTAAAATAGATGTACTGTTAGTATGACATACTAGCAATTATACTAATTTGCTAGAAGTAGCTCAGAGGCTGAATACTCACCCTCAAATCTGTATTTAAAATCCACTGTAACGTAAGTCTCTTACTTGCTTCACTTGGGAGTGCCTGACAGTTCTGTATTGATTATATTTAACACGAATTCTATATGATAAAACACAGTGTTGTATGATGAAATGTACAGATAGGCATTGTAAATATTACTGAGAACAAGTGAAGGCTTTCTTTTCATAAATCACTTTGCTAATATTTTGACCACAAGTTTTGACTGTGGTGGACTAATGTGAGGGAACACTGATATTTTGTTAAGACTTTCTTTGGAAACATACAGGAAGTTTGAAATTTTTTTTTTTTTTCCCCAGTTTGGGACTGTAGAGTTCTCTTTATCGTGTGACAGTGACTGAAGAATATGATAGATAAAATAAAAAAATCTATTTAAACTTTCTCAGAAGTTAGGATCAGTCCTAGCTGTGTTATTTTTGTTTAGTGTATTGTCTTGTTTTCCTGTGAAATCTTTTATAAATAATGCCTTCAGAATTATCATGTCATAGGGTTGAACAGATGCAGGAGTTTTACTGGGTCTCAGGCTGTAGTACGCTTTAATTATGTCTTTTTTATGAGTCTGCTTTTAAAAGCTTTGTGGTATATTTAGAAGGGAAAAAATTGATGAGGGACAGGTCAGATAGATGCAGTTTTCCTAGATCTCTTATTTGTTATTCTTGGGGCTTGCTTTGTTTACATGTGCAATATCTAAAGTTAGTATTTTTTCAAAGCATTGTTATATTATCAGAAGGGTTCGGATTGAGTAGTTTGGATATTATCTTGGTTAGCATTACATGAAGAGCTGTAATAATTTCAGCTTCAGAAAAGCAAATACAAGTAGTCTGTATGTGAATTAAATTATATTCAGATTAAGAGGCAGATGGGAAATTAGTATGAGGTCTGGGATATTTGAAAGTTGCTAGCTTTATTCATGAATTACTTTGAGTTATGTCATAATGTATTCCACACAAATTCTATATAAATCAAGTTCATCTTCAAAATCAGCATTATATCTATTCTGAATCCAGGTCAAATCTCTAATGTGGAGGTGATTTCTTCAGTTATAGTTTAATTAGCACTGCTTAACCCTTTTGAAATGTCACTAGGACAAGTTACTCTACCCGACTGGAGACTCAAGGAGCAAGGATACTTTATTGGATTTGCGTGGCAAGGTTTTGGTAGCGGGGGGGGCTACAGGGGCGGCTTCTCTGAGAAGCTGCTGGAAGCTTCCCCCATGTCCGACAGAGCCAATGCTAGCCGGCTCCGAGATGGACCTGTGCTGGCCAAGGCTGAACCCATCAGTGACAGTGGTAGTGCCTCTGGGAGAACAGATTTAAGAAGGGGAAAAAATCCTGCAGCCAAAGAGAAGAGTGAGAACATGCGAGAGCAACTCTGCAGACCCCCAGGTCAGTGAAGAAGGAGGGGGAGGAGGTGCTCCAGGTGTTGGAGCAGAGATTCCCCTGCAGCCCGTGGGGAAGACCCTGGTGAGGCAGGCTGTCCCCCTGCAGCCCAGGGAGGTCCACGGGGGAGCAGATCTCCACCTGCAGCCCGGGGAGGACCCAACACCAGAGCAGGTGGGTGCCCGAAGGAGGCTGTGACCCCGTGGGAAGCCCGTGCCGGAGCAGGCTCCTGGCAGGACCTGTGTCCCTGTGGAGAGAAGATCCCACGCTGGAGCAGGTTTTCTGGCAGGACTTGTGACCCCGCAGGGGACCCACGTTGGAGCAGTCTGTGCCTCAAGGACTGCAGCCCGAGGAAGGGACCCACACTGGAGCAGTTCGTGAAGAACTACAGCCCGTGGGAAGGACCCACGTTGGAGAAGTTTGTGGAGGACTGTCTCCCGTGGGAGGGACCCTACACTGGAGCAGGGGAAGAGTGAGGAGTCCTGCCCCTGAGGAGGATGAAGTGGCAGAACAAGAAACCCTGCTAATTACTTCCTGACTGTATTACTTTTATGGATATACGCTGATTATCTGCCTTTTTTAGTACTCAGCATGAAACTGATGTTGTAGAGAATGTTACCTGTGTATATGCTTGCTCTAAGACCATCATTTGGTGAATAAATCTGTGGAACTGAAAGTGTTTCTAAAGAGTATTAATAAAGAAAGCCCTGCTGCTCAGCTTTATGGCAAGTTTAAATTAGTAATTTTATCAAAAAGCTTCAGCGGTAGAATTTAAGGAAGGCTATTTTCTTTTTTCTGAAGTATGAAAGTTTTACTATCATAGTTTTTCTGTTTAATTTAAGCATGATAGTTTTGCTGCTTGAGTAATTGTAGGTATTTGTTGGTATTCCTTCAGTAAATTTGGGAACTGCTTGGTAATTCTAAAAATGTAATAAAT
The DNA here is from genome assembly GCA_027564655.1 of Leptodon cayanensis. NCBI lineage: Eukaryota > Metazoa > Chordata > Aves > Accipitriformes > Accipitridae > Leptodon > Leptodon cayanensis. Next base: position 17,837,292 of record JANXJC010000040.1, on the reverse strand, counting down.
TAATGAACCTCTTTTGTGTTATTTCATTCATAAAAAACTGATTTTGGAAATGCTAAGAACCGATTTTCAGAAAGTATTGTTGGTGTTGGGGTTGTGGTGAACTTGTAGAGCAGGGTTTTGTGTTTAGGGCTTGGAAGGAAGAATACGAGAGTGAGAACAGCCATATGTTGTCTTAAAAGGTCTCTTGTGTGTTTTTAACAATGTTGTTACTGAGCTGTCTTAATGTCTTAAATTTTAGGTGGTGACTTACAGAATTAATGTATTAAGTTGTTAGACCTGAGTGGTTCAGAATTTAAAAATGAAAATTTTGAGGAAAGGTGGAAGAGTAAGTTCTGACTATAAAGAGAAGTCAAGGGGAGGTAAACTCTCGAAGGCACGCATTGTTTTTTTCCTACATTTGCTGTCTCAGAGGTCCCCATTAGAAAAGAGTAAGGATCACTCTTGTCATACACAGACAAATGTTATGCTACCCACTGTCGTGGTTTAAGCCCAGCTAGCACGTAGGTGCCACTCAGCCACTTGCTTACTTCCCCACCCCACAGTGGGATGGGGAGGAGAATCGGAAAAAAGTAAAACTTGTGGGTTGAGATAAGAACAATTTAGTAACTAAAGTGAAAAAAAAATACTAACAACAATAAAAATAATCAAATGTAACAATAATAATAGTAATGAAAAGGAATGTAATAATTAAATAAAAACTGACAAAAGACAAGTGATGCACAATGCAGCTGCTCACCACCTGCTGACCAGTGCCCAAGCAGCAATCTGCACCAACTGCCCCAGTTTACATACTGAGCATGATGTCCTCTGGTATGGAATATCTCTTTGGCTAGTTCAGGTCAGCTGTCCTGGCTATGCTCCCTCCTGGCTTCTCATATACCTGCTTGCTGGCAGAGCATGGGAAACTAAAAAATCCTTGACTTAGAATAAACACTACTTAGCAACAACTAAAACATCAGTCTGTTGTTAACATTATTGACATACTAAATCAGAAATGCATTGTAGCAACTACTAAGAAGAAAATTAACTCTATCCCAGCCAAAACCGGGACACACGTATACCTATATTCAACAAGTATGGAATTCCTGCCTACTGCGTGATAACTCTGTTAGTAGTTAGTATATTCTGTACCTACTATATGCCTTGTTTTTCTAAGGGAAATAGAGCTTTTGTTTGTAGCAGCTTTATAAAATACCGCAGAGGAAGTAAGGCAGTTTTATATTTTGAAATGTCTATTTCAGTCTCAGTGATGCAGTGCTCATGTAAGCTATAGCACATTTAATGAGCAGTTGAGGACAGACACGTGTACTAGGCACACCAGGGATTGTGTACAAACACTAATTAGCATGAAATATGAATACATTCAGGAAGTAGTCTTGATCTATAATGCTCTTGCAGAGAGTATTTTTTTCTATGAATTTGACAAAAAAGAAATTCAGAAGTTGAACTGATAGAAGAAGTGGGGTTTGTTTGTTTTTAAACAAATAAAAACCTGTATGCCTAAAATAAAACACGTTCTGTATGAACAGGTAAAAAGATTAGACTGAAAAGAATGCTTTCTTTAATGTCAAAACAGAAAAAATAACTCTCAAAAGATACTCCAAGCATTTTTTTTACAACTTCATTTTTTGCAAGGGAATTGAAGTTGATACTAGAAAAATCTATTTAATTTGGAGCTAGTTACTCAGAACATGATTAAGTAGCCCATTCCATGGATTTTACAGTAATTTTTTGTAAATGAACTGTTAAGATCATCTGTCAGGGGAATTTTCCTAAAGTGTGGCTTATCTTTCATGCGTAAGAATTTATGTATGTACATAAAATACACTGATAATGAGTTGGAGGTCAATCACTTGTCACTTCTAGGTCTGTGTTCTATAATTCTATCTAGGACAGTTTAAAACGATGTATTTTGCCTTCTGATGTGTTATTTGTAGCTGTAGCTATGTTTTCTGGAAACTTTTTCAATATTGGTCAAGGAAGCTCTATATCTAGTTACTACTAGAAAGCTAAGTGTTGTAATGCAGGTTCTTCAGCTGCAGTAAAGTCACACAGTTGGCTGTGAATCTGTGACCCCAAGTGAAGGTGGGAGGGGAAAAAAAAGGCTGGAGTAAAGGATGGAAAACATGTCAGGTACTTAACAGGAAAGTTTGTGCTGACTCGTAAATAGGCTATGCGAGTATATTTTAATATCCTGAAAGCTTCCAGCAGCGTTCCAGAAATAACAGTGTATTTGTTTAAATAAATAAAACCCCACTGTAAACAAAGATGTAGTTATAAGCAAAATTTATGGCCTTACTTGTAAAATAATTCTTTTAAGTTTGTATTAAAGAGGTGTTCCCTCCATCTTTCAGCAGAACCATAGTACATACTACATTACTTTCTAAATGTACTTTCTCTCAAATTTCTCTTATATGAAATACAATGTAGTTTTTTTATGTAAAAGTGTAAACTGACAAAATGTGGTCTGATTCATGGAGTAGTTCCCGTTACATGTTGTGCTGACCTGCAGTGATGTCATATTTACAAAAAATGCTCCCCTCTCCAAGCCTGTTGGTTTAATGTGCAAAACTGATTTTTCTTCCTTTATTGCTGTCCCAAAAAAAAAAAAATTCCTCATCTGCTTTTGAGATTGCAACTTTTATCTGATGGATAGTTGTTTCAACTGTAATGCTATTGGGAGATGCTTTGAACAGAATATCTGCCATTGCAAGAATTTCAGTCATATATATATGTAGAGTAAGGCTAGATCTGTTATCTATATGAATAAAGGTTCTTTGTAGAAAGATATATTAAAAAGCTATCTAAAGGATTAAAAGTTAACAATCATGCTATTAATTCTCTGAATTCATTGAGAAATTGAAAATACTAGGTAGATAGGCATTAACACAGCTAAAAAGCTGATAATTTTGTTGAGTTATTGAATTAATTGCTAATGATCTCTAAAGAACCTGAAGGTGAAATTACAATTTTGTATATTCTGTCACTATGTGTCTTGTGCAGTTGTGAGAAACTGGAACTTCTCTGAAACTTCATTCTTTCGGATACGTTTTCTGTTCTGTAATTATTTTAGAATACTATTACAGAATAATTTCCCAGTGTGAGGAGACAGGTGAATAAGAAATTTATGGTTTAAAGTCTTTCTAAAAGCAAAAAGTCTGTTAAACTGGCTGATTTTTATAAGTCAATATGGCATTATCTGTAAGTTGCGTATTCTTAACGGTAGTATGCGTGGAATAAGTTTCGAGGTTTTACTTTTGACATTTTTTGTTCTTGCATTTAAGACATTTGGTGTATTAGCACTGAGAACGCTGCCTTCTTAATGAATAATTTTAGCCAAATTTTGCTTAACATTGGTAATATAAAGGTAAGCAGAGCATAGGTTAAATCTGCTAAGTTTAGAATATACTGTGGATTTTGCGTGCATATATGCTTAAAATGTGCTGAGGTAAATAGTGAAATCAGACTATGTTGGTAAAAGTGAGACTGGTAGCTGTGTGTTTCCAGACTATTTTTAGTCTGCCACAATGCAAGTGGCTTAATTTAGTACTCTGGTGGGTCCCCTGGGACTAATCCTGTAATGTACAAGTTATTTATCTTTTGCCTCTTGAAGGCAGATAATCATTGCGCATGTATTCAGTGAGCACCTGGGTGGTTTCAACACACTTTGAGATACTTGGACCCCAAGAAAGCTTTTTTTCAGGGTAAATCTGTTAGAAAGTAGTAGTAACACATACAGCCATATAGGGCTGTCTTCAGGCCAGTTTAGCCCGGTATTCTGTCGTCAGCAGGTGACCGAGAGCTGAAGCTTAGGAAGAGTAAATATATGTTAATTAATACTTATTAAATGTCTGTCTTTTTATGTACGTAGACAGCATAAACTAAATAGTTATGCTTCCCAGCTTCCAACAGTTGACTTTTTTTTTTTTTAAGTCAGAGGTCATGTCTTCATACACAGTCAAGTCTTTATTGTGTATTGTCTTCAGTGAACTCATGATCTTCTAGCATTCCTAACCCGTGGCATTGATCTTCTCTGTAATTCAAACAAGTGTATAGTTTTCCAGTGTTTCAGTCCTGCTACTTGCTAGTATTCTAGTAATCCTGCTGCTTGCTAGGTTTGTTGCCTACTTTTTCTGTCATTGCAAGTCTCATTAATAACTAATTTATATTTACTTTCTCTGTGTTTTCAAGGACCACAGAGGGGAAGACGGAAATTACACATGATATACAAAAAAAAAACCAGTAATACATCATTGATCAATGGCTGTTATCTAATAAGCATCAGTCGATCTACCTCAGTTATTGGGGGGGACCGACCTCATGGTTTTGCTTTTCTTAGTATGGAATAATCAAATGTCTCAATTGCTGTTTGCCCTTCCGAGAGTTACATTAGTATGCCAGAAACATTTCACTGTCACAGTATATTGAAACTCTATTGGGATGACCTTAGTTAGAATGATCATTAGTCAGAATGATTGTAATGTGGAAAGATGCAGTATGTCCTTCCTGTGGTGATGTGTGGTGTGGCAGTTCCTGCTCCGAACAGGTTACTGCCCTTTAATGTGTCTGGTTAAAACTGGGAGTAATTCTAATGCAAAGGTTGCAATGGCCTGTGTTCTTGTCACTGACGTAGCAAAAATATTTGTGCCTACATAGCATTAGTTTGACAGGTATGCTTGTTATAGATTACATGCAACTAATTATACTTATTTGATACCATCCACCACAAGACCACCATTTCAAACATTTGTTTATGGATTACTAATTTCTCAGCATTTTATAAATAAAAGTTGCTATTTGTATTTATCAACTATGAAAGCTGTGATTACCAGTCAGCTTCACAGGGCGCTGCTTACTCGTTGAAGAAATTAATGGGATCTATTAAGGCACATAATTTCCTAATTACTTTTAATATGATCCTTTTCCCCCGTCAAGTTATACTTTGGATCTGGTGCCTATGAAGACTTCCCTTTGAATTCTGCTAGCTTAATAAAACAATAAATACCAGATAATTATAAATATTTTTTTAACTTAAAATTAGTAGGAGAATAGTATTCTCATTACTAAACATTAAATACAATTTCTTAAGTACTAAGTCAATGGAAATGTAACATTGTGCATTTCACTGTGTAGGTCAGAGTGTATAACCAGGATGTACCAGATTACACTTAAGCTATTTTCAGTCATTTATGAGCAGTTCTGGCTAGCCAGGGAGGTCCCAGTTGACTGGAAGTCAGCAAAGGTGATGCCCATCTACAAGAAGGGCCAGGAGGAGAATCTGGCAACCTACAGGCCTGTCAGCCTGACCTCTGTGCCGGGGAAGGCTATGGAGCCTTGAGCCTTCATCTTGAGTGCCATCGCGTGGCACGTACAGGACAGCCAGGTGATCAGGCCCAGTCAGCGTGGCTCATTCTAGGACAAGGTGACCCATTTAGTGGATGGGGGAAAGGCTGTGCATGTTGTCTACCTAGACTTTACTAAAGCCTTTGATACTTTTTACCACATTATTCTCCTGGAGAAACTGGCTGCTCATGGCTTGGACGGGCATACTCTTCACTGGATGAAAAAACTGACTGGATGGTCGGGCCCAAAGAGTGGTGGTCAATGGAGTTAAATCCAGTTGGTGGCCGGTCACAAGTGGTGTTCCCCAGGGCTCAGTATTGGGGCCAGTTCTGTTTAATATTTTTATCGATGGTTTGGACCATCTTGAAGACGGTAAACAAATTGAGGGTTTTGGGATTTAGATATGTACAAGTGAAACAATTTTTCATGCCTGTATGTTTAAAACCTTGATGGTGGAGCAATGCTTCAAAAAGGGAGAGGATACTGGAGTGTGCATTTGGAAACGTGTATTTTACTTAGTGTTTAAATACTTAGTCAGAAGCTTTATATGTATGAGGAAAAGAAATCAATTTAGCACTTTGTTTTTACTAAAATTTTAATCTTTTTCATTAAACACCAATATCTATTTACCTTGACTGCATAAAGGAATTTTTTGGATCTTATGATCTTTTTTTTGCTTCATTATTTCTAAAATTCCTCTGGAAAATGTGATTCTGATAAGTGTCTTCATTGGGAAAGATGTGACTTTTACAAGCCTAATCAAGAGGAACAATAGTGAAACTATTAATTTAAAAGATTTTTGTTTACTAGACTTGTACAGTAACAACAGAAAATAAGTTTATTAAAATCTTGATAAAATATGGTAGTAGGTTTTTGATACTTTATTTTACCTTTTTTTTTTTTTGCCTAAGTCTTGGTACTTTTACTTTTGACAGTTGTATGGTTAACAGGCATATCAGAATCTGGAAAGTAATTATAGCTGTCCTGTCTTGCAGTTCTGTGGTTATGATGGCCTGATATGAGAGGAAAAAGTATAAGTGGGACGTGCAACTGGCTATATTAGAAATGGTGATGCAGATTTTCAAATGATGCAGATTTTCAAATTGCACTTGAAAATTAGACTAGTTACAGTTGTTTTAGGGCAATTTTAATAGAATAAGAAATATTTCCTGTAGTCATTAAATGTGGTGGTGGTCAAATACAATAATAATCAATTGTATTATAAGAACAAATAATAGGAATATAGATCCCCTGATACCTTTTGGTTAAAACGCATTTGTAAAACTAAGTTATGATTTTTTTTTTTCTTCCACAGAGCATAATCTGTTGGGTTGATGTCACTTCCTTCAGCTTGATTACATTAATTAGGCAAAAAACATATGAGATTGCAAGAGGTTCCATGTTTTTTTCCCTGTGTCAGGTTTTATTTATTTTTTTTTTTTTTAATCTTGAGAGCTTAAACTATGAGTGACTTTCAGATCAGTTGCTTGCTTGCTTTGTAATTTTTTTTAATGTTGTACCAGGTATTTAGCTCTTTTGATTGCAGGAAGGACAGAGTGACAGCAGGAGTGCTTAATTAATGTTACTTCAGGAATTGATAACTGAGTGATTTTAGGTGAACTGAAAAATGCCAGGTGGCATTGGGAATAAACATGAGATCACACAGCTGCTGACTTAATTGACAAGGGGGCGTAGCTAGTGTCTGTTAATGCTCTTGCATTTATCTCTAGATATTTGGGGAAATGGTTTGCTGTTTGTCAAAGTCGAAGACCAAAATGACAGTGTGGAGACTATCAATGTATTTGGATACCGAACGACTTTAATCTCAGTTTATGCAGTTCACAAATTGCATGACATGCATGTTCTGCAGGAGAGGTGATATGCTCTAGGAGAGAAGTTGTGGCTTCAGCTGTGCAAACTGTGGCATCTCCCAGACTCTCTCCTTTGGGATCCATTGGATATTCTCTAGTGTCACTGGTTATACGATTGCACAGAGAATACCTGCTTGGTCACCAGTCCATTTAGCTTGCAGTCTTGTTTTCTGACTTGGTGCCATTGTCAGTCAGGACTCTGCTTCTGGACAAGTTTGCACTTCTAGGTGGTCAGTAGGTTATTTGCATAGTTTTGCTATTTTCTTGAGCATGCAAAACTTGCCGGAATTCATTCAGCTGTCTGGAACAAGAGGTTGGTCATATTTCACCTATTTTACTGAAACAAGTGGTTGGTGGAAGTTCGTAGGCTTATGCTAACTAGGCCTAACTTGTGTGAGCTGCTGCACTGTTTCATTTGAGCGTGGATATTATGTGGTTAGACAAATGGAAAGACTCGGTGTATTGGTGAGGGAAGAGAACAAGTAGAAATCTGAGAGTACGTTACGTTTGACTTTGCTCCCTCTCCCCCTTTCTTTGACTTTTATTTCTGTTCTCGGGTGTCTCTAGAAGTAATACAGAAATAGAAAACTATCAGTACCTTCCCTGGTATCATCAATTTAACCAGGCTTCAGGAAGTTTTATTATGTTGCAATAGGATTTACTGAATTTTTGTGCTACAAAATATCTTCTAACCTTTCAACGTCATTCTTAGCTTCTTATTTAATTTTTCTACCAAGTTGTATCACATAGGGGGATTTTTGAGTGAACTTCTCAGTGTAATTAATAGTTTTAGCTATTCAAGCATAGTCTTGTATGTATGGTTTACATCCCTTGCAACTGTATGTACACTTAATTTTTTTTTCTTCCATTCTCCTATACTAGCCATAGACCTTTTTTCAGGAAAAGGGAATAATAAAGCAATTTCTTTCGTATATTTACTTTTGGTGCCAAGTACTAGTAAATGCAAAGAGTAAGCCACTTGCCAAATAAGATGAAATGGCTTATTCATTTCCTATGACAATATAAGGGCATTTGTTCACTGTGGGTACAGACACAGGAGAAATTGGAGATTAAGGCTCAGGTTCAGGTATGCTAAAGTTCACCTAAATCTCTGCTTTCTCCACACTTTAATTCAATGCACTCATTTTTATCTCCCTTTAATTTTCATACTCATCATATTCTTGACTGACAGTTTTTACTGTTAATTCTTTATTAAAATTACTCACAGCTTATTTATAAAAAAAGAAAGGACAAGTTTAATATGAATTGGATATTTCGAATCAGAGTAAAATGCTTTAACAGCTCCAAGAACATTAAATTGTATGTATTTCTAAAAATTTGTAAGGATGACTTTTAATGCCATTCAGTAGCTAAATTAATGAACAGGTGTACAATGGTAATTTTCAAGAGCTGTGTATGCTTACATTTTTTGCTACAGAAGTACAAAAGTACTGATGGTAGATTTTTTTTCTTAATTTTGTCTCTGATGTCTTTCAACATGTTTGTGTATGTTCTTTGCCATGGTTATTGTTAGTCTTGTTTAATGTATTTTAAACTTACATAACATTTTGTTTACTGTTGTCATTTTTTCTTTAGACCCTAAATGGGTTTCAAGCAGTGCACTTTCTGTGGGATTAAATTAGTTCCCAGCTGAAGGTATCACTAAAGGTACACACTTGAGCTGCACATGTGTTGCATAATGTAAGATGAAGAGAAAACAATCCCTTGCTGTGTGTTGCATCAGCTTTTTTTCCTCCAATGCTGATAAACGAATATGTTGTTACTAACAAAATAGAACTCTAATCTAAATTAAAAAAAAAAAAACAAGTAGGTTACATAATGTTGGTGTTTAGATCTATATTTTCTGGTCTTTGAAAAGATATCTATGTATGCTAGAACTACCTTTTCCGCTTTTGCTTTATCATATTGGCTCTCTGTCTTTCCCTCTCCTGTCTACTTGAGGTAAATGGTAAAGAAAAGTAAACCCAGCTGAAATATTCTATAGGTGTAACTGGTGTGACATAATTATGCATTTGGGTAGTATTTTGTCATTTCAATGACTGTTAATTGTTTGGTTGGGTTTTTTTTTTTTTTTAAATGCTTGCTTCTTTCTTAGTTCTTCCCAAGTGAATGAGGAAATAATTTTAAATAACCAAGAGTATCATTTTCTCCATTTCTTCAAAACAAAAAATCCACACATGTATGTGTGCCTGTTTGTGTGTGTGTATATGTATATTTGTATTCCAGACAAATCCAAATATTAATCTACATAAATTTGTGTGAAAAGGGATTAACTTCCAAGAAGAAAAACGAGAGTAGGGTGGGGGATTTAAAAATGCTTTGCATCAACACAACAGAGGTGTATTAGCATTGTCTGTTACCACAGACACGGTGATCTGAAATACAAGAGGATAATCTGAAAGGCCCTTTTCAGTCTGAACTCTACTGTGCTGGTATGCATGCTTCTGCCATGTGGTGACAAAACACTTGGGCTTCTGGACTCTCTTACTGGCTACTTGTGAAGGAGATATTTGTCACTTTTGCAAAGAGGGACTTGCTAGAGTACCTCGACAGGCTTAACCACTTAGTGAAGGATTCTGCTATCATTCTGGGGCTGTTAATGCAGTGGAGGACTGACATAAACTTGGTTAGTGAGTAAGTTCTGGGAAGTGAGGCAGGTGAGCCACGAATTTGGAAGGCTGAATTTGGATCAAGCCTTATTTCAGGTGGGAAAAAGCTTATTATGTGTTCTGAAACCAGAGATGCAAACTTGGGCAGGGTACTCAGAGATGGATGGCTAGCTCAGCAGGGAGTTGGGTGGGAGATGGACCCTGTGGAATAAAGCTTCAGACTTGGAGAGCTGGCCTGTTTCTTCCAGTGTACTATTGCTTAACCAATTACTGTGGTCAGAACGCAAGTAAATTTTCTCTGCTACACCTTTTTTCCTACAATATGACTGTCTCTGTTATGGAAACTTAGCTGTGACTGTCAGCAGCTATAGGTACTGACTGTAAGACTTGTCCATTTGAAAAAAAGCTGATTTTGAATGAAGATATAAGCCAGTGGCTTTACCAAAGTGCTGTAATGAATATTCACAGCACTAAACTCCAAGGTCTGTATGAAGTAATACAGGTGCTTTAGCTTCCAGATTGATTTTCCATCTTGCTTTTTTGAGCTACCCTATGTTGACTGCTGTAAAATCCTTTTTTTGTCTCTCCCTCTGTTTCTGTGGCATCAAACCAAAAAGCGTGTCTCATATTTAAACAGGCACTTGTGAAGGGAGTACCTGAAAAACGCTGGGAGGCTGGTCAGCAATAGTATATTCTGCCTTCTGAAATGTATTGAGTAGCTTTTTATTTATTTAATTATTTTTAAAAATTCTGTGATCCGTGGTCCTGTTACAGTTGAGTCGCTGCTAAAATGGACTACGTGATCAGAGGTGGAGAGCCACTAACAGAAGAGGGAAGAGCATGGCTTTTGATAGCTCTCTGATGCTTAATCTAATCACAAGCGTAGGTCAAACTGTTTTGGAGAAATTCTCGTCATTTAATGTCTCTTTCTGCCTATTAGTCTTAGGTTGGTAAGATTGGTGTTGATGCTAGCCTGTATTGTGACTTTGGTGCAGTCACATAAGCATCTGGTTCTAATATTTCTCATGTGTTTTTTGTGAATTGGCATAAAACTAACTTAAAGTCTTTGGAGTCTCACGCTTGAAAAGATAAGAACCTTTGGAAAGAACATCTTCTCTGGTCTTTTCCAAGTGGAAAAGTTTTAATCTAACCCAGACATTATATATTTATAAAATGGACGATTTATAAGTGGTGGTGTTACAGCCCTTCAGGCTTAAGCAGGTAAGAGTAGCCACGGTTTGTTATAAAACTTCTGAACATTTGGTCTTTTGTGTTCTAAATGTGGTTACTAGTTTCACATCCATTAGAGGTGTGCAATCTGGAAACAGGTGAGGAGGGATAACAATGAAATTTGGTTATTTGCCCTGTAGGGGCAGAATTACCGTTGTGAATTCGGACTTGGCCCATCCTGTGTGTGTTTCTTTCTATAAAATATTGTATGTTTAAAAGCTGAACCCCCCAAACTATCTTTCCTTTCTTTGATACTGTAGTAGCTGAGTAACTTAACCCATGTTTTGAGTTGGGCTCATATAACACCTTTGCCCTTGAGCTCTTGCTCACAAAGGTGTTTCTCTCGCTTGTTTTGTCTGATCAGGTGTACGTGAATTGCCACTGTAGGAAAAAAGTTATCTTTGTGTGGGGTGACATTTGGTAACAAAAGCATTTATGTTTCTCTTGTTTTGTTTTACTACTTAATATTTTCGTTACCTCTGCAGTTTTGCAGGCCACAGGACTGAAATTATTACACACTGAAATGTGGGTGTATTATCTCAGCTGGTTACAGACAGGTTTGTCTTTAGTGTTTGCAACTACTGTGACAAGTATAGTACTCTGTGAGTAGATTGTGAGGGTGTGTGGTGTTCAACATTTTAAAGACTCAATCGTGTATGGACATCTGGAGGGTTTAATTCTTAAACAGATGAAGTTTGGAATAGGTCACTCATCTTGAATAATTTCTCACAGCTGTCTCAAGAGACATAAATCTAGGCTTTTCAATAGCTTCTGTTCATATAACAGATCTCTAATTTTTATTGCCTTCTCATGGGAAAACTAATCCTTAACTCTTAGGTGTTTTTTGTTTGTTTTTGTTGAGCACCTGATTTTATTTCCTTGTTTAATTGAGAACAATTAGTGATAAGGGTGTGATTATTTCATGGAGTGTCTCTTCAGGATTTTAAACGGTACTTCATTATGGTTAAAGGGTCAGTGCTGGTGGGAATTTTGAGTATTATCTGTGTATTATTAAGTTGATGTGTAGTTCTGTCCTCTTACAAATGTAAAGCAAGCTGGACATATTATGTAGTTAGGCTTGCAGAATAATGGCAGGGCAAGGGGAGAGCAAGTATTGCATTGTTGAATTGTCTTCTCCGTTTAGCTTTTTCTGCTTTAGGCTTTTTAGAGGTAGCTGGCCATGAGGGAACTATCTTGTACTAGCTTAGTTAACGCTGGTATGAAAATGCCCAAGGTAAACTAATTATTCAAGCGGTATAAACCCAGTAGAATTATTTGGTGCCAGATGTTTTCCTAGTGGTAATATGTATAAGGAGAAAAATAATTGTTTTCTTTTGTGCTTTTTTTTTTTTTAAGTAGTTGAAACTGAGGTGTTGGTGTTACTCTTCACATTAAAACCTATCATCTTTTCTTAGGAGATACCTGTAATGAAACCCATGCTGATGAAATTAGTACAGCAAAAAACAATACTCAGAGAAGAAAGGCATAGTTAGTCTGCTTAAAACTTCCTCTTAATTTGTCTTTAATGTTTTTTGGTTACTTTCGAATGACTTAAAATGTTCATTAAGTTTAATTAATGTTCAGCATGTTCAATTTCTATTCCTTCAGTTCCAGGTATGTTATGTGATATTTAAAAGGAAATAAATCCTTGTTAATGGGTTTACTTAATAAATACTTAAGAAAATTATGTGAGAATTAAGTATCTTAATTTATGCAAAAAATCAGCATATATTTTAAATATTTCAATACCATGTTACTTTACATAATTTTAAGTTCTGAATATAGCGCTAGTGATCCTTGCTAATTAAAAATAAATCAATTTAAAATATATGGTATTTTTTTATTTGGTTTTGCTCTTTACCAGCAACAACATAAATAATTACTAAAAACTTACCTTTGTGTAGTGTGATAAACCTCAAATTATTTATCTTACTCGTTTTGGATTAAGAACTTCAAATGGTATTGAGTTATTAGTATTTCAACAGGGGGCACTCATGTGCTTTGAGGTAACACCAAATCACTGTATTTTTAAAAGAGCTTGGAATAAACTGGAGCTGAAGATAACAAATTTTATGTGTTAAAATGCATAAATATAATTTGATAGTGCTTTGGAAAATTGGTCATTGTCATATTAACATTTTCATTTCGTGTTCCTCCTAATTTTGTGTATTTGCTTTGTTTCTTTGGATATTTTACAGTATGTTGGGGCAGGGCATTTATTTTGCCTTGGACTCATTCTAATAGATGCATTATTATGGCTTTCTAGCTGAGTTGTTATTAGTGTGTTAAGATTGAAGAGTGGTAATAATGAATCAGAATTTAATAAATATGTTCTTTCCAGCTAAAAAGACAGTAGAAGAATCCGAAGAAAAGAAAGTAGTTCAGTCAAAGAAAAGGGTTAAGGAGTTAAGAATTTTGGATGGAAAAACTGCACAAAATCTATGTAAGTGATGTGAAATGCATTACGTGAATATTTGGTTAGCATGTACACACACGACTGTTCTTAAATGGTTTTTGCTTACATGTGCAATATTCTTTATCTAAAAACTGGCTAATGTGAACATGAGTCAAGTTCGGAAGTTTTTTACATACATATGATTTGAATTCACTATACAACTTGGGAAAACTTTAAGAAGTAACATGGGAAAATGGTGTAGATTTCAATGTTAATGAACTGTATTTTTTTGTAATGAAACACTGATTCTTTTATTAATTGCTTTAGACTGGAAGTATAATTAAATGATAATCACTGGTTCAGAGAAGACACGCTGTTGGTAGGTTTTGTGGGTTGGGGTTGGGAGGCCATTCCAAATGGTTCTTCCTGATTAGAGTAATGGAGAAGTAGACCTTGATGGGGGTTAGACTAAGAGAAAAATATTATGAAATAGGGTAAGTTAGGTGCAAATACTACTACTATAAATTATAAGGAAAACAGCCTTATCTCTTTTTTAAATTGCTGCTTCTCTCTTTAATTATGGGGGGAAATCAATCATTAGGAGTAGTAGATTATTTTATCTGAATTAGAAATACCATGAAATGTCACTAGTCAAACCATGCCTATGGCACATGAAGTGTGTAAAACCAAATCTGTGCATTGTTTATTACCACATCCATGGCACATTTTCTAAAGCAGAAAATGAACTATGACACAAGTGATATAAAACTTCAAATTTTGAAAATATGGATGGTGGAAAATCAGCCTTAGTAGTTAGTGTGATTATACAGCGCTTTATTAAAATAGTATGCTAATCCATCTGTGTTAAGAATACGTTGTAGTTTATTGCATGGGGCTCTGTTGAGATGTTATAACATCCTGAGATCAAATTGCTTGGAGAACTCCATCTTTGAAGGTTTTACAATATACATTCTCTCTTGTATAAGTTTAGTTACCCTAAAAGCTGGTAGAGTTAGGAGGGTTTTCTTTGTTTGTTTTGTCTTTGCCGAGCTCTAAATATCTTTTTGACATGGAATTTTTTTCTAGAATGTCATGTAAATATCATTCACCCAATTGTAAATGCAGTACAGCTATTCATACATGGTTATGACAGCAAAAAATAATAGATAAAGTCTTCTAGTGGCTGAATAAGTCTCTTGAAGTAGTAATGCAGATGTTGCCATTTATAAAAGTAGGACTTTGTTGCTAGAGATAAGTTACACTGCTAGGGAGCAACTGAGGCTGATTAAACAGTTGAAAGTGTTGTTGTAGTTTAATTTCTTAGAAATTAAATTCATTATAAGTCGAACTGCAATAGTGTGGCTCATCCAGTGTTTATGTAGAAAACTTCTTAATTGTGAACCATCTTATTTTGGATCAAGATACGATTTTTCAGTTGCTAGAAATTAAGTTTGCTTTCTTATATCAATTTTGTTAACCTTTTTGATACTAATTATTTATTACTGAATTTCAGCAATATTTTTGGGTTCTTTCCGTTTGCCTTATGAAGAAATAAAAAATATAATTTTAGAGGTTGATGAAGAGAAGCTGAGTGAATCCTTGATTCAGGTATGTGAAAATGTCTCTGGTTTTGTTGATAGCTTGTTGTCCATGTAAAAATGCTGTAAAGGTGTAAGAATTCAAGAGTAAGAATAGTCAGAGTTTTCCTGGATGTCAGCTACAAAACAGGGAAGGCCTCAAAGCTGGGCAAGCACTGTTCAATAGTACCAAAACATTGGTGTGTTATCAACACTGTTTTGGTCACAAGTCAAAACAGCACCATATGGGCTGCTGTGAAGAAAATTAACTTCATCCCAGCCAGACCCAGTACACCATAAAAAAGGCAAATGTAATGGCAAGGTGTATCAGGTCAAGTGTTTCCAGTAGAGAGGATAATTATTACGCTTTTAAATAATGCATTTCAAAGACCTTATCTAAAATACTCGGTACCTTTTTCAAAAATGGATTTAGAATGGGGAAGCTCAACTTAAAAACTACTTAAGATGATTGAGGAATGGAGAAACAGTCTATAGAAGGAAGCTAGAAAAGATTGTCTTGATTAGATTAGCAATATAAATAGCTCACAGGGGATATGACTACATTATAACCATACGGGAAGAAGAGTGATGTGCATAAGCATTGGGGAGAAAAATGAAGTTGCATGAGTAAAAGGCAGTGTTAACACCAGAATAAATGTATATGAATTCATCATGAATGCAACTATCTAGAAACTCAGCTGCTTATAATCTTCAAAAAACCTGAGGCTTTGGAGACTGGTCTGCTTCTGAAAGGAATGGTGTGGCAGAGTTGCTTCTAATAGCAGGGACATTTAGCTGATAACTCAGAAGAGATTCCTCCTGTGTTTCTAAAGATACTTTTACAAATGTATTGGGGTAAATGGGCTGTATCATCTACTTGATGTTCAGTCTATTCTGGTTTATTTTTATTCTAATCTTCTGACTGAGTTACTAACGAATTTACCAGTTTAACAGTTTTCAATAATACTGATTGGAAAAATTTTACAAAGCAAACCTTGCTTTCTTTAATGCTTAGCAGAACTTGACCTTCATGAAAATGTACATGCAGAAACTGCTTTGTTCTAAGTATCCAAGTGGTGAAAGCTAAACGGGTATAGCATAATTGAGCATATAGACAAGTGCTTTTTCAGTTATGCTTCCCAAGTCCTCATTTCTTGCTGGTTTTCAAACTTACGTTGTAATACTTGCTAAAAATTAATTGGATTAATCAGTTTGAGTACATGGTAGACTACTGTTGTAACTCTTCCTTGAGGAAGACAGTTAGGAAAAAATATTCTCAATTCCCAGTGTGTCTTTGAGAGGGTAAGTTCTGGTAAACATGCAGTTGTCAAACACCATGTTTAGCAGAATTCGGGGCATTGTGACAGTGAGTAGCGAGTGATAGTTTCAGTCTCTTAATGTCAGCCTTAGATTTCTACTTCTTTAATGCCTACTTCATTAAGCCTGGCAGAGCGATCAGTAATCAAATGCTCCTAATGAACAAGAATATTGCAAGAGAGAGGGCAGGATTGGCATGTTCGAAAAATAAGACATCTGTACCTGTTCTATTACAACAGGTTTTCTGTGATTTAAGTTTTTCGTATCTGGAAAAAATACTTTTCTGTAGTGCTGGTTGTTTTTCTGAGTTTAAAAGGCACATAACTTTTTGTCATATCAGAGTCTTTTTGTGACATAAACCTAAACAGTCATTATTTGTTCTTTGATAGTGTCAGTGTGCATGTCCTTTCTATTTTAACCACATCTTATGGAAACACATGGCAATGCACTTTTTCTGACAGGAGGGGAGGAGAACTTCTGTGCTAATAACCTAACCAAGTTAAAGTCACATGTTCTGAAATGTTTTACTTCTATGACAAGTGTTGCAGAAAGTATCAAAAGATTTAGTTGTTTTAGCTGTAACATATTACCTTCTCTTCACTAAAATCTGTGTTGTCATTAAAATCCTATAGAATTGCAACTCCATAGATGCTTTATTAAACTGCTATTAAACTACTACAGTGTTTTGGATTCCATATCCAGCATCCAAAATATTACATTATTTTTATTTCTTAATTTTTCTTTCGTAAGTCTTTCATGTGAACGAAGGTGGCTAGTGGAGATTAGAAATGAAGTAAAGGGCACCCTCTGTGTGTGGACAGCTGTAGTGTAAACGTATCAGTGAATAATATTTTAATATACTTTGGTTTTTTGATTGTAAGATTTATGAACCTTTTTGAACAAAAAAGGCTTATTGACTCTTGCTTGCTTGCTTGAATGTAAATGTATACTTTTTTCCTTGAAGAATTACATTATTGTTTTGTTTTCAGCTAACATATATACCAAAATTTAAATACTCTCTAAACTTTTACTGAGTATCTCTTAAAACAAAGTATTCTTTAACCTTAATGTAAATATTTTATACATTTAGCATATCTGTATTTTGAGATGTTAAGATCATATAATGAATCATACAGTTTTCTTTGGGGACATGGGTAAGATATCAATCAAGTTCTACTTTTTGCTGAGTTCCATTATATTTGTCATCTGCACAGTTTTGAGATGTTCCTTTTTTTGTGTAAGGTGTTTTTAAGTGAAGTTTGTGCAGAACTATTTTGAATGTCTATAAAGATGTTTATTTTTTTTAGGTAGTTACGTCTTGTTTTACACAGACCAGTTATTTCTTGATTAATGTTTAATGAGCAAGATATAATCACAAGGGCAAAATAAGATTGCAGGTGGAGTGTAATTCTTCAGGGTCTGACAGCAACAAGGAGTTTTGTCTAACTTTTTAATGCTGAGAAGATATTCTTTAAATTAGAGATTGTAACGGAGGTGCTGATGTCTGTATTAAATAATTACTGATTTGATTTGATGTTTACATAGTGTTAAAGCTGCGTAAATAAAATAAGCTTCCCGTAATTTCCTCGTGCATTTCCATGTTGTGGTATTTTAAGTGTGTTATTTTAAGATCTTAGCTAGTTTAATACAACAAATTTAATATAATGCCTTGTTTGTTTTAGAACCTAGTGAAGAATCTTCCTGAGCAGAGAGAACTCAATGCCTTAGCTGAATTAAAGGATGAATATAATGATCTTGCTGAGCCAGAACAATTTGGAGTTGTGGTATGTATTAGTGCAATAATTAACTGGAGAAAGAAAACTTTAGGTTTAAATTCTTTCAGTTAGTGTTTTTTTAAGTCCTACAGTAGGAAAAAGTTACCGTCTATGTACGTATTAGGTGTTTTTCTGGAAGAAATTATGTTATGCAATTAAAAGCAACAGGCAGTCCTGTGCCAGACCAATCTTTTATCTGACTGTCTTGTCTTATATGCAAGTCTTGTATGTTTATTAAACAGTTACAGAGAACACTCTAGATTCAAGTAGTTAAATTTCCAAGAGTTCATAAAAAACCCTGTTAACTGAATAGCATCGACAACTTTGATAAATTTATTCTGCTGTATCAAAAACTGTAAATACCTGAAAGAGTTAATATGCCCATAATATTTCATGTCATGTTAAAAAAAAAAAAAGAAGAGGTGTAGTTTCATGTTAGAACTGTAATTGTAAATTGTATTCTGTTGCTTTTACTAGTGTTCAATACTTATATCTCTTCCAGAAGTAGGGTTATCAAGTATTATGATGGCTAGAACCTGTCTCCAAATGAAATTATAAAATTTGCATAAGTTACCCTAATATATGCTGGTAGTTAATTGTATGATCCTGAGTACCAAGCTAGGAATTGGAAGACTCTTTTTCTGTTTCTGGTCTTCCAAAGATCTGACAGGTCCTTAGGCAAAGTAGTTCCTGTTTTCACTTCACTTAGTAAGTCTAAAAGATTATAATGATGATGGTGGCTTCTGTAGTGTGTTTAGAATTTCTCTCTAACTCCACAGGAGCTAGGTTTGTTCTTGCTGGATTTTTATGGTGTAATGTACATTAAAATGTGTTAAAACAGAAATAGAGGTCTATCCAGAGGAAAGAGTGGAACAGCTTTTTACTAAAAAGCACTGATTTGAGCATAATTTGGCTTCAGAAGTGCCCTTTGAGTGATTTTTGGGGATGGGGACACATTGGAACATAGTTTGACCTAATGAGATTTTTGTAGAGGATTTAGAAAATGAAAGATATCAATGACTTCTTATGAAAAACTTTAGGCTACTGATTTTATTTTTTTAATAAATGGCATAAAGTTGTGAAAATGTTTTATTTCAAAACAAAGATGAAGAGTTTCGGTAGAAGTGTGATACATTGGTTAGTCTTATTGCAAGGTCTGCAGTAGTAAAACATGACCATCTATTTGCTGATCAGTAACAATGTAAAAATCTCTATACCTGTGTGGTACTTTTATTGAAGGAGTTATGGCATGCAATATGTAAAAATACAGTATAATATATTAATATGATACCTTTTAGATAGATATTACAACTTATATGGATATATATTATATGCATATATTCTATATTATGTTTTATATACATATATGTGTATGTGTACAAAAAAATCTGTTTGAAGGCACTGGATGAATACTTTGTTCCCTCTTTGTCATGTAACACACACTTTCAGAGTGACTAAAACAATGTGATGAAATGACAGTAGTACCTCCAGCCCTACAACAAGATGGGCTTTTGATCCCTGGGAAGGAAGGAAGGCCGGAACGATTGCCCTGTCTGCTCCCTGCTTTCTGCTTATTTTTGAAATGGCAATGAGCAAAGGATGCCAGGGAGTGGCTGATTTAACAAATGAATATTTCCTAATTTCCCTCCCACATAAATAATGCCAAACAAGTGGGAAATTACTTAGATTTTGTGCAAGGAGAATATCTGAAATGTGTCTAAGGAAAACACAGAATGGAAGCAAACAAGGTGGAGGCATTAGGACAAATGAAGACTCTGGTGTCTATGAATGCTATTCAGTTAGCTATTTAAAGTAAGCAAAGAAATTCAGAAAACTGTGCATAATGACCTTGATTTAAAAGACTTTATAAGTTTCTTTACGTTTCACCCCTGATCTTTAGAACTTGGATCCTTTCCCAAGTCGATCCCTTCTCCTGCCACACATTGCCCTTTTATGAACATACATACCTTGTCTCATCTGCTTCAGCGTTTCTCCCCTATTCAGTTTTACTGCGTTCCTCTCTATAGCTTTTATATCAAGATATTTCTGGGTTGGTACACGGTTTATCTGCATCCTCCCATCATGCTGCTCTATGCTGGGTAGTAGAAAATTACCCTTCTGCTGAAGGAAGCTGTAACAGTGGCACTGCATTCAATATTCAGCAACCTTTGCAGTCAATGATGTTTTCCTTATAGACAGTCAGAATTTCCTGAGTGCCGTCTTGTATTTTGCTTCTTGTCCTATCAGCATGCACCTTCAAGAATCCTATAGTTCTGTCTTCTCTTACCTTCCCTTTAGGTAGAAGCAGATAACAGAGTCAAGAGCAGCTATTCAGAAAAGAACAGGTCTTGTGGATTAACCCTGGTAGGCAGCTAAGCACTGAACAGATGCTTACTCACTTACCCCTCCCATCCCCAGTCGGAGGGGGGGAGAAGAAAGGAAGAGTGAAAGTGAGAAAACTGATGTGTTGAAATAAAAATAGTTCAAGAAGTGAAGAAATAGAAGAAGAAAGAGGGAAAAAAAACCAAAGGCAAAGAAATAAAGGGAATCACTCACCATCTCCCATGTGTAGACTGATGTAGAGCCAGTTCCTGAGCAAAAGATGGCTAACCTACCTAAACCCCTCTCCTCCACGTTTTATTGCTAAGCATGACGTTATATGGCGTGGGGTATGTCTTTCGTTAGCTTGGGTCGTTTGGCTGGTTTTGTCCCGTCCCAGCTTCTTGCACGCCCCCAGTCTATTCACTGGGTTGCGCAGAGTGAAGTGGAGAAGGCCTTGGCGCTGTGCAAACACTGTTCAGCCAGTAGCTAAAGCAGTAAGGTGTTAACAGCACTGCCTTGGTCACAAGTCTGTGATACAGCACTATACAGGCTGCTGTGAAGAACAATTCACTCCATTCCAGCCAGACCCAGTAAAACAGGATTAGTCAAACTTTCTTCTGTTACTGCCAAGGTTTGTGTGCTTTGCCTAGGCTTGCATAGAAGCATATGGTTTTTAAGAACTGGGATAGCTGTATCTGGCCATTTACGCGGAGATGATGCGCTGGCTGGTTTTTTTGTAGATAAAATTATTTCCCCAGTCTCACCTCTGTGCAGAAGGTATTATGAGAGAGATTCTTTCATGTCTGCAACTTCATTAATCACCTAGTCTGAAATTTTGGCAGGTCATAGGACAGGTAGGATCAGGTTTTGAATTTTGCACTAATTCGGTCGTAGTTGACTAATGGCTTTTTCATTTGGGGTATATGCTAATATGCTGCTGGAAATCAAAGACTGAAAATAAATTCAAGGTGTAATTATTATAGATAGTAAAAGGCTCATCCAAGGCAGTGGAAATATTTTTTGTAAAGTGAAGAAAACCTGCAAAAAATAAGTCTGTTTCATTCTTTGCCACATATTTAGCTTCATCTTTGTTGGATGAATATGAATTTGATAAGTGGAAACATGTAACTGATACTCTAGTTTAACTGTTCGCATATGAATTGTCTGCACAATGAGTGTAAATGTCAGTGTAAAGCCTAAGTTTTCTGTCGTCAAATGGGAAGTATTGAGATAGTAAAAAAACAAGGTTATGAAAACACTTGGAGAATGTTTTTGTTCTCATATTCGGAAGATTATTTACTTCCAGTCAGACGACCACAGGTTAGAAGGAATAGTTCTTCTGCTTTGTCTTGGTGTAGTGGTACAACAGAAGTATTTAATGAAGCTGCCAATATACAAGTAGTGTGTATTAAGTGTGTGTAGATAGACTGCTCCAGTGCGGGCTTCCCACGAGGTCACAGCCTCCTTCGGGCATCCCCCTGCTCCGGCGTGGCTCCTCCCCGGGCTGCAGGTGGAGATCTGCTCCCCCGTGGACCTCCCTGGGCTGCAGGGGGACAGCCTGCCTCAC
>JANXJC010000040.1:17798912-17815174 GCA_027564655.1 Leptodon cayanensis | reverse complement strand
GACCTGGGGGTCTGTAGGGTTGTTGCTCTCACATCTTCTCACTCCTTTCTCCGGCTGCAGTTTCCAGTTGCAGTTGCGCAGCAACTTTCTCCCCTTAAACCTGTTCTCCCAGAGGCACTGCCACTGTCACTGATGGGCTTGGCCTTGGCCAGCGGTGGGTCTGTCTCGGAGCCGGCTGGCATGGGCTCTGTCAGACACGGGGGAAGCTTCTAGCAGCTTCTCCCAGAAGCCCCCCTGCTACCAAATCCTTTCCATGCAGACCCAATACACAGTTCTTTTGAGGAATGACCAACTACAAAAAGTTGAGAAAGAACGTAAAAGTGTTTAATGGAACATGAGTTAGAAAAAATTGCGTAATCAAACATCTCCAAATGGTGATGTTTGCCTTATGAAGGGACTAAGTTTCCTGAAGCTTGTTTGCTCATTGAACATTACCATCTGGTTTAATAAAAAATACTACATTTCTTTATGGCTAGTGATTCTGTGTTATTTTTAGAGGCCTCTAACTACATTAATACTACTAAAATGCTGGTTTTGTTTCTGATTTTGATTTAATTGAACAATGTGGAAGAAATGCAGTTAAACTTTTAAGCGCTTTACTTGACTGAAGTCCTTTTTCGCTATTTGTTGAATTAATTTCAGTTTTTTGCATTAATAATAATCTTAACCTTGATGTTAAGAAGAATATGTTTAGGAATAGAAGAAGACAGATAGACTATCTTAAGTAATATTTAAAATGTGTAGCCTTTATTTGTATGTAAATTTAGGGATGTTGATTATTAAGAGATGTTAATGGGATAATCACTGCCCATCAAATTTAATAAAGGTTGGAATAAGTTGTTTAAAATTTATGTAGAAAAACCATAGTTAGTAAATGATTAACTTATTAGAAGAGACCAATTAACTTAATACTTGCATGATATGTAAATGAAAATTAGAATTGCATTTTCATTTAGATGAAATATTAAAATCCATTATATATTCATATATATTTAAATTAGTTATTGGAACTGTTTTTGAAGTTATATCCTGGGATCAAAAAAGGCAACACAACTTCATATAAAGAAAAGCTTGCGTTGATGTTGAAGTAGAGCAAAAAAACCAGATAAGTGAATCCATTGTAGAACATTAAATAAGCTAGGCAGAATGTTCTCTGTTATTTAAACATAAAACTTGTGTTTAAGAGTTAATTCTTTTATGACATGGGAACAGCTGCAACTTCAGTAGGGATACTGTGTTTTGGTTTCAGTGCCAGTTGAACATTTTAAATATTATAAAAGCATAAGTCTCATCTGTACTATAAAGTGTGAGTACCAACCATTTCATGTCAACTGAGAGGACAGACTGAAAAAAAAAAAAACCCAAAATCTTTTGCAGTGTTAGTGGTATTTAAACTCAGAAAACTTTCCCTGCTTTTTACCCACTTTTTAAAAAGTGGGTAAAAACCCAGTTTTTTAAAAAAAGAAAATCTCGTAGTTGTTTTTTTTTTTTTAACTCTAAAAAGTTTAGAACTTTTAACCCACTTTACCACCAATTGTGAGTTTTGAATTCAAATTACGAGGAGTATTACCACTTTTTAAAAGATCACCCCACAGTTACATGGTGCAAATTTTAGTTAATAAATCTTCAGTGAACCAACAAAGCAAGTGACTGGAACTAACCAAAGAATTCCCTTGTTGGTGTGTGTTGTGAAAAAGTGGGAGGGTTTTTTTGCTGGCTTCTAGTGAATGCAAAACTTCCTTCAGCTGTTAAGGACTGGGTTATCAGTAATTTCATTGTTAATGCGAGAGGATAGGGTTTTTTGAGTAGTTGTAGAGACTTGTGGATTCTCTGACCCTTTTTTGCTGTATAACCAGGATTAGCTATCCTTCCTGGGAGGTAGATTAAGTGGGAAGACTTGTATAAGTTTAGTGCACCTGCATTGCTTTAGAGTCATTCAGTCACTTTAATTGATTTTATTTGCCACTTCATAATTTTGCCTCATTGTAGTTTCTAGAGCTGCTGAAGAACTATCTTTCTAGAACACTGCTAGGGGAAAAAAAAAAAAAGGCAACTTTATTATAGGTAAGAGGCTAAGTTGTCTTATTAAGTTGACAAATCTGTATTATAAGAATGTCTGCTTTTTTACTTAGGAAGTGAGGCAAATTTAATTGTGCTTTTTGCCTTTCTCCAATAACCTTTGATCCTAATTTTAATACAGGGCTTGAGAAATAAATGATGATAATGAAGAATAAAGAACTGAATCAAGAACTTGATTAGGTGGAGAATTCAGACAAGGACCTTTATGAAAGCCCAGAAGGGCAAATAATGACATGCAGTCCAGTGCTTACAGTTAGCTGGAAAAGAAATATCCATTTTCTTGCTTCTTTACCTATTTATGGTGGAAGCTAATGCTTGCTGTTACATGCACCTATTTGAATGTGTTATTTCTTATATGCCTTTGATGCTAATTTTGTAGAACTATAAGCAATTTGACCTTTTTCTAAGTGAATATAATCTTTGCACCTTGCCTGTTTTCAAAAAATTCCTCTAAGTTCAATATGTTTATCAGCCATTGAACATGTGTATTTAAAACATGCATATGAAAGAAAAAGCAGGGCAGGCTGGGGAAGGAGGAAATAAAATAGCATTTGTGGTCATCTTCTGTTGGTAAGAGCATTATGTATATAAAAATGTTTTGAATTCTAAGGAAACATCCTACTTGAAACAGCTGTTATGAAATTAAGATATTTTTAAAATATTATGCAGATCAGCAAATGAAATTAAAACTTACTGCTGGTTTGGTAGTCAAACTACCTTGCAAGGCAAAAAAATGATCAGTGTTCCATGAAACTTCACAGCATTAAAAAAGAAAGTACAAATTGAGTCAAGTGTTAAAAAGGATTATTCTTCACAGATGTTTAAGTCACACTGTTCTGTTGGCTTATAGGTGTTTTGTTGGACTCTTTTCAGGATCTAAAGCTTTTGACAACTTTTTTCTGTGCCATTTTCAGTAAAAACAGTAATTGGAGATTGTTCTACAAAAGTTAAAGCAAATTATGTGTTTAATTTTAATTTCCATCTACTGCAGCTCAGTGAAGGTAGATCCTTTCAAGGCAGATGTTTTCAGTATGATATTTTGGAAATACAGAATGATTAGAAGAATAATGTTTCAAGACTTTGCATGATGTTGGCTTATAGAGACTCTGAGTGAAATTTGTGACAATGGAGAAGTATAAAAAAACTCCTCAAGTTATGCTGAAATGCTTCTTTTTTCTGATCCTTTCCTTTTCCTTGTTCCTGTCTGATCATATGAATTGTTTGAAACCATCTGGAGTGCCTTCATATTTATATTCATTATAGTATGAATTCATCATTATTCGGGCCATCCAAGTTTTTCCTGTGAAAGCTGTTGCTGCCGCTTCTGGTAGTGGTCTGGTAGATAATACCAGTAGAAAAATTGTGGTTTCTCAAAGAACCATGGTAAACCTTTGGGCAGCAGGGACATGATCACATATAAATCTTTCTGTTTTGATAGTCAGTATCTGTGACTTGTCACATAACAAAGCTTTTCTTTCAGGGGGCACAAAATGCTCCAGGAACACCACTGATAATGAGTACATTGGGGGAGAAATCATTCTGTATTCTGCTAATTAAAATTAGGAGTTAGATTTGGAAGGTAATAATTCTTATATTTAAATGAAAATTTTGAAGTGGTTTAAAAATTCTCAGTTCGTATTTTTCTCTTAAATTTAAATATGTATTGTGAGTTATAGTTGGCTGCTAAGAAGGAGGAAATATTACTGGTCACTTGTGCAAAATATGGAAGACATGGACATATTTGGGTAGCTAATCTAATGAAATTCATTTTGGGGGGTTTAAACTAATGAATCACTGTTTTAGATACTTTTCAGTATCTCTGTCGTTTACCATGTTAGAACATTGTGATTTA
The DNA here is from genome assembly GCA_027564655.1 of Leptodon cayanensis. NCBI lineage: Eukaryota > Metazoa > Chordata > Aves > Accipitriformes > Accipitridae > Leptodon > Leptodon cayanensis. The sequence continues at coordinate 17,811,243 of JANXJC010000040.1, read as the reverse complement.
TAACCTCTGATCTTTTTGTCAGATCAGGAAGGAATTAGTTCTATACTGCCTTTTGCAAAGTGTCTGATATGTAAAGGTGATAGTATCTTGCACAACAGTGTTAAAAAATTTGTTTAAAAGGACAAGAAGACACGAGGTTGAAAAGCAGGCAGTGTGTTGCCTAGGCAGTATGATGTCGTGGGATCAGAACTGAAAGGGTATACCAGAAGCATATCCTTACTTTAGTATCTAGGTACAGTGCTTTTTATATAGAACTTTTTGTCATGAATTTCAGCCAAAACCTCTTTATCCACCTTCTGAATCTGATGATTCTTTGAGATACACAGATTGGGGCTTGTTGATGGTGTGAACTTGAAATGTCTTAGGATCAAATATATGCCGTAGTGTATCTTTAAAATACCTTTGATCTTATTTGGTAACTATCAATACTGGTAGAATTTATATTATTTATTTTATAACTTGCTATAAGTGCAGATAATAACTGAACAAAAACCAGTTTGGCTTTCTTTTTAATTAAAAACCTGCAAAAATGAACACCTTGTTAGATGTACCACTGATGTCATCTGTAAATATCAAAGTTAACAGTTCCCATCAGTACAATGGCAGGAAATACTTCATGAACAATAGTACTAATGTGACCTGGCTTTATACAAATATCTGACTAGTGGAGCTTGATCTACTGTGTCTGAAACTCACTTAAATATTCCCATGTCCTTCCACAAGGATCCCTAAGAATTCATTGTGTCTCTCCCCTGTTGTTCTCCCACTGACCAAGAGCAAATTGAGAGCTATGCGTCAGCTCAGTAAGAGAGTCTAAAAATGGAAAGTATAATTCTTTATCTTGATCAGCATGAGGTGTAACTGTTTGGGTTTGTGCTGGTATCAGCACACACATACGAGAGATTGTTATTGTACCATTTCTGAAAGAAGAAAAACTGAGAAGCTAAGTTTTAGGAAATTGGTAAATACCAGAGTTCAAGGGTAACTTCACTGGAGATGTGATGAAGTGTTTGCCATGCGTACCTGCAGGCTGATCTTTGGTTCTTCTTAACTGGCAGAATTGGCTTTACATTTCCTTTGCTGAGAGGAAAGGGTTTTTGGCAGTGTGCGTTTATTGACAGTGAGTTTGGAATTGACAAGTTAGATGGTTTGGTAACACAGAGCATGCTCTTATTTTCTGTATGTTGCTTCACTGAATTTTTTCAGGCAAGGTGTATAATGTGGGGAAAAATACCAGTGGGTAAGTATGGATTCCTGGAAATACAAGATAGGCAATGAAAACATACAGAAACTGTAGTCTTGCTGGCTGCACAATATTGTTTTTTAATATAAGCTATTTTGCATAAATAAGATCTTGGTTTTTTATGTTCTAATTTAATGTTTCTTATTTTGTAGATGAGTTCAGTGAAAATGTTGCAGTCACGTCTCAATGGGATCCTTTTCAGGCTTATGTTTGATGAGCACGTAAACAATATCAAACCTGACATTATGGCTGTTACACTGGCTTGTGAAGAGCTGAAGAAGAGTGAAAGCTTTAGTAAACTATTAGAGTTAGTGCTGTTCCTTGGAAACTACATGAACTCTGGCTCCAGAAATGCACAGTCTCTTGGTTTTAACATCAGTTTTCTTTGCAAGGTAAGATGAAGCTATAAAACTCTTAAGTGCGGATTCATGAAACTCACAACACATGAGAAAGTACCCTACACAGGGAAAAACATTCAATCAATGTAGTTTACTGACTGCACCTCTGTTTTTAAAAACAGATAGACAAATACTTTCTGGAGTATACAAGTGTACTCTTTCTGTGGTATACAAATTGAACAGCTTTTTTGATTTGAATTTGTTCAACTATCATCTTGTCAATAGAGTATATGTAGAGTTCAGAATATGTTAAATAGCTCTAGCTACTTGTCTTTCTTCCCGTCTTCTACCCAGCTACCCCTCAAGCAGTGTTACAGAAATAAGTATTTGGGATTAAAGATGAATATTGTTAACCTAAGTTTAACTTCAATTGTGGTGGCAAAATATGGGATGCAACAAGAACTTCAGAACCTGTAGCAGTCAGAATTTCATGTGCAGTGCTTGTTTATTTATATGGTAAAATGTGTGTAAGGCATTGATCTGGACTTGACCATTTCAGTTTTTAAAGTACCTCTGAAAGTATCTTTAAAATCGAGAGATGCAACGTTTGTAAACAGATTGGGGGAAAAAAAAAAGTAAGTTAGCATAAGTCTTGCAGAGGAATTTTTCAGGTTTTTTTTGTTTGGTCTAATCAGAGGATCCAGGTTTCAAGTCCCTTTTTGGGGCACCATGTGGTAATCTGATGTGTACCTCAAGGAGATTTAAACTTGGAGGGAAACTAATACTTCAAATACTCAGCAAGTTTGATCTGACATATTTCACTAGAGAAAGACTCTGTTTGCTGTAGTTTAATGCAAGGATGTTGCTAACTTCTGATAAAATAAAAACCATCACCTGAGAAAAACTTTCATTCTTTAGTAGCTTTTTTTAAAAGAGAGACCAGGTTGAAGGATTTTTTTCCTAGATCTAGTGCTGCATTTTCTTTTCAGTAGTAGTGGAATCTGAAGGGAAATTAATGTTTTCAGTAGAAAACTACTTGTTAATGAGGGGGAGGGGAAATGATGACTGTGCATGAATGGTACTCTAGCATAGCATAGATTTGAGAAGGTATTCTTGCACTCCAGGTGATAGATTTATAAAGTGCTGTCAATGCAAATCCCCCAGATATTGACACAGCTAATGTAGATTGAGTGATCCTGCAAATTGTTCTCTACTGAACTGAGTAATTGCTGAAGCATAGCTATCTGTGCTTACGGTTAAATTCCATTTAAAATAACTGAGACAAAAATCTATGACTATTTAATTCAACCTTGCCCTCAAACAAAATCATTTGTTAATTTCTTTTTGTTTTCAAGATAGATACTTGAGGGAAGTGTTCTCCCCTCTTCCCTGCGAGATTTAGAGAAAATACTTCAATGTTCTCTGTAATGAAATGTGGACTGTGCTAGGTATATTCTGTTATAAGGTGATGTCTAAAAATAAAATCATCACAAAGACAGTGATGGTTGTTGGAGCAAAAAAGAAGGTCTTGCCAAAATCTAGAGATGAAATTGTATCATTAATAGCTCTATATATTGATTAAACCTTGTGAATTATCATTCGTAAGTTCCAACTCGGAACAAGTCACTTAAGTTAGTGGAAATATAGATAAGTTACTCTAGAGAGAGTAACATGTGCATTGTCTGCAATTTAAATTTGTTGTTTATTACTCAAGTTAAAAGAGATCTTCTGCTATGTAAACCTCCATTTTTCATTGTTTTATGTATTTGCCATTCTAATTTGAATTAGGTTAGTATAATAATGTGCTTTTGCAAGAGTTATTTTTTCTTAAATGGATTTGTACCTGTACTTATGCTTTAGTATCATATTTAGAGAAGTAACCTTCTACTCCATTGATGTTTAACTTCATAAATAAGAGGTGTTTGCACAGTTAGTATTTACAGTGGATTTTTTTCTTTTAATTGCCCTAAGAATCCAAATTTATATTTGGGTAATGGCTCTTTTTTTTTATGCATTGATTATTTTCAACTGACAATTGCGTTTGGTTTCTTTGTTTAATAGCTTTCAAATTCTGCCTTCCTGTTTTCCACCCAAAATAGTAAGATGGCTTTATTGGGTTTGTGCTATTAACTAAGACTACAGTGTGGCAGGCCTTTATTAACTGTTGTGAATAGTACAAAATATTAAACTGAATCAGATGGAAGTATCTTTTATAAGCACCGGGTTTAATAACTGTCTACAGCCACTTACTAGCTTTATTACATTATTCGAACAGTCTTAAAAATTTATGATTGTTAGTCAATAATTGGCCTTCACTGTGAAAATGAAAACTTCTGTATCTGTGAGCATGGTAGGGTGAGTGTATTGTCCTGTTTACTGAAATCTTACTGTGAATTAAAATTTCTAATTTATATTTCTTGGCTGAAGAACACATTAAGAGAAATAAGTAACAGCAAGAACAAGGTAGCAGTCTGTTTGCCAGTGTCATGTGGCTTACATGTTCTTGCTCTGTGGGGCATCTGATTGCTACTAAATTTTGAAGGCTGTGTGAACGTTGAAAGATTATTTTAATTTTTTCTTAATCTTTTTTTTTGTGTGTGGCGGCCATTTGAGAAGGCAGTGTTAGTATATTAGAGGTCTTCCTTGAATAATTTTCAGGTGTCTTCATTTCTTCTCCCACAGAATGTATTTTCAGTCTTCAAGCTTGTCTAGAGGAATTTGGGAGCCTTTATTTTGCATTTTGATAGAATAACTGTAAAGCATAAAAATTACTAACTTATTTTAATGTTTTGTGAAATATTTTGTGCCCTGACTATTTTTATGTATGGAACCATGATGAGCAATAGGATGTTGCAATTTAGAAGTCCCCCTTCCATAATGTCAAGTACATTGTTAGAGTAGAGGTCAGATATAATGTGCCAAAGAAACTTTGTCCTAATTTTGTTTTGTTTGCCATGAAACCTGCTACTTACTTTAATTTTTCTTAACAACTTTAGACTGAGGAGAAGAATTTCTTAATAGTTTTAAACATTTCTTGCCTTAAGTAAGAACTGCTTCAATAGCAGTTTTAAAATCAGACAAGACCATCTGGCTTTATGTTTTAAAATATTGGTCATTTCTTTGTTATTTTTTTTTAATTTTTTTGGTGACTGTCCCTGTAAGATACTTGATGGCACAAAGTAAGATGCAAGTTAAACACTATTATCCTCCGAATATTAGTATTCTGGAAGGACTTCACCTGTTATGTGAACAGAATTTATAATAAATCTTGCTAACTGTGACTCATATGTTAGTTTTCAGCAGTTCTTTACTGCAGGTTGATGTTTTGCGCAAAGGCAAGGATTTAAGTCTCAGAAAAAATAACCAGAAAACATATTAGGATAAGGGGAATCAAACCAGTGGATAATTCAATCAATGGTTTTTAAAGGCTTGATGTTTGTAAGTTTTTATTTTGTGGTTTGGTTTTGTGGTTGGTTTTTGTTTGTTTTCTTTTTTTCTTTTTTAGACCAGTAATTTATACTATCTTTAATGTTAGTGGACTTTCTGCCCATGATGAGAGAGCTTTTAAATTTTTTTTTTTTTTTTGAGCAAGCTGTCAGCAGGGTAGAACACATGTCTATGCGTACACATTTCTATGTGCAGAATACACATAGAGTTGTTTTAATAAATAGGTGTCCTTAGGTGATGAATTCACTTTTCAAAAAAACCTTATTTTCTTATCGAATTTTTTTTTTTTGTCATCCTTGAACAATCTTAAAATTAATTGTCTTTTTAGTAGATGTAGTACTTACGTTCTATGTTCTGAAAAAATAAAAGAAAAAAGGCAGGTATTGATCTGGGATAAACATTTGGTTTTGTAAAATAAATGTTCTTAAAACAGAGCTCGTCATTTCATACTCAGAAGTCTGTTATTGTGTAACAACTATTATTAAAACATGATAAAGAAATTAAAGAAAAGAAAGCATGAATTCAAACTTGTCTGGTCATAGCTAAAAACCTAATGCCTGCAGAGAAATTGCAAATCCTTAAAAACAGATTATCTTCCTGGATGTTATATTGCAGTGTATGATGTTATTGAAGAAAGAAATGATTTGTAAACAACTTTTGGCAGAAGGCAGAGAACTTAATTTTGTTCAAATAAGAGAGATCAACATTAGAATTCATGCACTGTCTCAAGACTGGCAAGCAGTAACAGCTATTCTGATGTATGCACTAGCACATTCATGATTGCTTAAGTGTTAAGTGCTCTGTGAAAATATAAATATGGCAGAAAAAGTGGTAAACTTCAAGGGGGGCTGCTGTAGTAATTCACTGAAGGTGAATCTTTTTACCTGTTGCTGCATTTGATTACTATGTATGAATGATCCAACCGCTATTCTGAACCCCTGTTGCAGTAGTTATTATCTCTTATCAAGGACAGGAGAACCCTCATAGTTCTATAAAGTTAAGCTAGACAGAAATTTAAATGAAGGAAAAGAGGTTTGCTTTAAGCATGTGTAGGGTACAACATCTGTTCTTTCCATGGTGAATTAATGTAAAGACCAGCAGCAAGCATGCCTCTGTTTTAATAAAGCTTTTGTAGTATTTTAGCTGGATCAATGTGTATTTTATATAATAAGCAATATTATGTTACTTCTTGTCCATACTACAGATAGTACAGGACAAGCTGTTTATCTAGTTTGAATATTACTGACTAGGATATATTTATTAATTGTCTACCAGCCCCTTTTGAGTTAAGGTGGGAAAGATTTCTAGGATATGAAAAGTTATGTAATCTCATAAAAATCAATAGAAACTTGTTGGGTTTTTTAATAGCGATAATAATCAAATATCACTCTAGTGGTAGTTAAAACATACATAAATTTTTCCTTATGTTGGCTGTCACTTTTAACTGTCACACCTGAAAACGTAATACAAAAGTACCTGTTTATAAAAAAAAAAAAAAGCGCAAATTCTGAAAGTGGTTTATGGTGTCGTTTGCATGTTTGAAATCCTTTACCAAGATACTACCTGTAAAGGGAGATTTTTGTTATAATAATGTTATTTTTGAGCTACAGACCTAAACATTGTACTCTGTATATTACTTGATTTGAATAGGTGCACTGTGAGTATATGTTCTGTGTATATTAGTCTTTAATCCTTTCCCAGTGAATCTGATGGTATTGACCACTCGAATTGATGCTTCAACATTCAGGTGGAAGCTGCTTTGTGTAGCCTACACTAATGTAGTGATTTTTTTTGTTTGTTTTTGTTTTACTAAATGTGTTATTCCCAAATTCTATCTCTCAGATAAAGACTGACCATAGAATCAAAACCTGTATTTGAAATTTCTCACACTACAGTGTTAGTGTCATCTTTCAAAATAAATAAATTGGAAAACCTTAAGTCAGTGACATGCATTGTTAATGTTTTGCAAATGCTATATATACAGACACTGCTCTGTAAAAGCTTTTATGTTCCAGTGTGTTAACACTACTAAAGATGTACAAGTAAAACAATTATTTGTATACCAAATGCTGAATTCCATTACTGTTGGTGAGTGTTGTTGGTTTACCGAGTCTCAGGGAACTATTAAGACTTCTCTAATATGATAATGCTTTGAGAATTAAAAGGATGAAAATACAGAGGGCATAATGGAAAGCCATTTGAAAGGCAGGGATTTTTAGGATTCACAAGCTTGTGTTCCAATACATGTATTTATTAGGCGGGAAGCACCCCCCCCTTTTTTTTTTCTTTCTTTTTTTTTTTTTTAAACCCATTGTATTTGTTTTTTTCTTTTTAACATACCTAGGTCACTAGCAAGCAAATTCTGGCTACTTCTAAAGATGTGACCCTTTGTACAGTCCACCTTTTCTTTTGCACTGATCGAAGTCCATATGTAACTGGAGTCGTGAGACTGGAACACTTAAGACTGTGAAATGGGTGTCATTTTTCCTTTTTTGCTCCAGTACTAACCCATAATATCACTTGGACTTTACAACCCACAGAATATTTCATTGAAGTATGTGTTTCTGTTTGAGTTGTCTGTTAAGATGTATTTAAAAGCCACCATACTTAAAAAAAAAAAAGTTTTAATCATTCTTTACTGTAAATCTTAGCTTCAATTATCATCTGTGAAAGTAATGAGTAAAAGTACAAGTAATGAAAAGAAGGGGGGGGAAATATTGATTTTTTTTTTTTTGCATGTTTTGCTCTTAGTCTGCTAATCCGAATAAGACATTTCTTTAGTTGAAAAGACATTGACTAAATGTCAGCTGCCTGAGTTGTTTTTTTAAATAGCCGTCTTTTGATGAGAAACTAGATATTTAGTCTTGATTTTCTGTTTATTAACCTTTTAACGTAGCAGAGGCCATAAGTGTTTTTTGTTTGTAAGTCTAGCATTTTAAACTTGACCTTTCCTAGAGCTCTTGCTTATAAAAGAACAGTTTAGCTTTACGCTGAAGGAAAATAATAGTATTGTAAAGTTGATATTGTATTTAACACGGTGATATTGTGATGTGCTGCATGCAAAGTCCTGCACTTCGGACAGGCTTAAATTGCTGCGAAGGTGTTGTCTTGAGAGCGGGAAGCAACTCTGCAGAAAACCTGGAGCCCGTCCTAGTGCAAAACCACGAGTCAGTAGCGTGCCCTGGCAACAAAGGCGGCTAACAGCATCCCCGGCTTTGTTGATAAGGGCATAGTCAAGAGATCACAGGTAGTCAATTTTTTTGCCCTTACCTCAAAACTTGCTGGGTTGCATCTGGAACACGGTGTTCAATATTCCGTAGAAAAAAAATCTTTTTTGTTGATAAACTTGAGTGAAGGACCACCAAGCTGGTCAGGGGCTGGAGCACTGAGGAAAGGCTGATGGAACTGGGGTTGTCCAGCCCAGAGTAACAAAGGTTTTGCTGGGGGAACCTGTAGCAACCTTCCAATAATACCAAGTAAGTTACTGTAAAGGTGGAACCAAGCTTTTTAGCAAAGGGTACAGCAAAAGAATGAGAGAGAGAGGTCATAAATTGAAACTAGGGACACTTTAACTGGATATGACAAAAACAAATTTCACTTTTTTAAAAGATGACTTATAAATTCAAAATACCCAGGATTGTCTTTTCCATAGAGTAAAAAATGTTAAATTCTACCCAAGAGTAAAAAGGGATAGGAGACAAAAATACAAGTGTACTCTGTGAATACAGAGTATGTAAAGACATAGCCATGCTGTTGTTAGCATTCCAGTTCCTATCTTTCATTTCTATTTTTATATTTAAATAATATCTGCTAAACTACATGCAAAACCCACCTATTTTCCCTATCTTATTGTATTATTAGGCTTAGAACTTGTTTTTTTAAAGTATATATGGATTCTCAAGATCAGAGCTACGTGTTACCCATTGTCTCGTAGCTTTTGAAATCATGGATGAATGTAGCTGAGATGTGTTTCTCAGTTGGGCCCAAGAAGTGGATTTGATGCAGTTGTTGGTGATCTGAATGACTGTTTACTACAGGTTTTAAACAACTCAGCAGGTGCTAATATTAACTCATGTTAATATGATGTTACTGTTGGTGACAAAACATGTTTCTGTTGTAATCTGAAGGCAAAATTATTTTGTTCATTTAGAAAAAAAAATGCTTTAGCCACTTGATGATGTCAGAGAGATCTAAGACTGTAAATCTCTCAGTTCTTGTTTACAGACAAATTGGAATGCAATTTCTTTTTACCATGCAGATGTTTAGCCACTAAATCTACAATTTTTTTTCAAGTTGGAAAAACTTCTATGTACGTAACACATAAAAACCTTTTAACTGCATACCATTACTGAGCATTGTTTAGTCTTTAATCACCAAATCGATATGAATTAAATTGCTTTCTTAATTGCCTAAATACCTTATATTTTTAAAAGCCTGTTTTTCTACTGCACTCATTTATTCTTAACAGGGTAATCCTTAAAGCTGAAAGGCCTGTATTAAATTGAACATCGATGGCAAGCCTGTCATGAGGATTATAGAATTAGAACTTCGAGTGATTTAGAGAATGAGAAAACAAATAGGAGATTGTACACACACATTTATGTATTCTTCTTAAATAAATCCTTGATTTCATTTGTTGTGCATGTTGTAGCTTCTGTATAAGAACTGTACTAGATGAGTTAGTAAAATGCGGTTTAAAAAAATCTTTACAGATATACTTGTAATACTAATTCTCTATAAGAAGTGAAGTACACTCATCTCAAACTTTTGCATACACCTATTCTGTCTATTGCCTTTGTAAATAAAGGGTGATCTCTACTTCCACTAAATCTTCGGTCAGCTCAGACATTCATTCTTTATGTTTGCATAAAATTGGAGAAACTAAATTTGGACTTAAATTCATTTTCTTATTCGCTTAAGTTCATGATGTTCCTTTGCGTATACACATGCGCTCTGCCATGGGATTTAGCCACATGTATCTATGTTTACTTGGAAATTTGCCACTAGCCCTGTATTTTAACAGTTATTTCAGAATTATTTTTTAAAAATAATAAACTAATTCTAGCAGTTAATGCACTTAGGTTAATGGAGAACAGAAGGTCTTGTAACCTTCAAGAGGAGTAGTTTATTTCAGACCACTAAAAATCGCCTCTGCTGTTGAGAGGATAGTGAAAATACGTAACTACCTATTTCTTCACACTGTGCACAATTTTCATGCAGCTTTTCATAAATAGGACTGGATGTACTATATTTCCTTTACTAGCAGTTAGGATTACCTTTGCTTTTCTGTTGTCATTCTGTATTCTAGTAGGGTGGACTGCATTTATTTTGTGTGTCTGTATAGAATTTGTGTGAAAGTCTTTAGGATAGAAAAGTATGCTTTATATTTTGCTGGAATAAAAAATTGTGGATTTCTGACAAGGAGTTTCTTCAACTTGACTGGTAAAAGAGCGAATTCTGACTTTTAGCATGCTGTCCAGGTATGCAGCATTTCAGAGGGATTCCTTTAGAAATCTGGCAGTGGGGAGCATTGAAGGAATGAACTACATTCTGTTCTGTTTAATCTCTGTTCGCAGCTTTTTTTTTTTTTTTTTTTTTTTTTTTTAAATCACAGCGAGCAGTCTGAACTGGCATTGCTAAAATCTCAGAACTTTAGGGTCTGTCTTCAGGATTTGTTCTCAGCATAATTAATTATTCTTTAAAAAAAATAGCATGGGGATAGATTCCCTTTGTAGTCTTAAATTATAAAGAATTGGAGAAATTTCATTTTTTAAATAATTTCTTTCATTTGCAGGCAACAAGTGTAGGTAACTTTTTGTTAACGAGTTTACATCTGCAATATTCTCTTTTAATTTAAACATTTTACTTAAAAAAAGTAATTTCTTTTTCCCTCTTTTTCTCCTGTGTTCATTTTCTAGATTCGAGATACTAAATCATCAGATCAGAAAACAACCCTATTGCATTTTCTGGCAGAAATCTGTGAGGAGAATTACCGGGACATCTTAAAATTTCCAGAAGAATTGCAACATGTTGAGAGTGCAAGTAAAGGTAAGCAAATAGATAAAGCACTTAAAGGTAATAGCTGTTTGCTTTGACGCTAAGTACTTCCAATGTTTCATTTTAGATTGTAGTATTACGTAACCTGTAAGCGTTGATAATCCATGTGGATTTTGCTTTTCTGGTGTTTATGGACCTGAGAAAAAGCAAGGAAGGGAAAAACAGTAATAAAGTAGCGTTTCTTGTGAAGTAGGCTGTGGAAATAATACAATATATTTCAGTGAAGTACTTAAAAAATCACATATCGGAAGCAGTGTAATGATGATGTTTAGTTTACCATTAAGCCTTTGAAGTCTTGTTGCTTGAGAGTGAACACCCGTGTGTGCACGCGTGTATATGTGTACGCACACAGTATGTGTCTCATCTTAACACTTGATTTAACACCTGAATAGAGAATAACAAATACGTTTTCTAAAGATCCCAGACTGTATATGAAATATGTAGTGTAATTATACTGTACAGTCAATGATTAATACTGATTTTTTTCTTGGTCAGTCAGCAGTATAGCTTGGTGAATGTGATAGAAAACAATTCATTTGTTGGATGTCTTTTTATGTGAAATATGCTGTGCTGCTTGGCACACTTGTTGCTTAACTATTGAAAGTGAAGGCTGTGTTACAGCGCTTGATGAAGATAAAGCAAACTGTTTTATTTTGACTGGTCATTACTGATTCATCGGAAGATAAATACTTGGGGGAGCACAAGAATATGAAGGGAAAGAGAGGGGGGAAAAGGAGTTGGATACACTTTTCCGCTGGCTCTATCCGGGTTTTCTCTTGGAAATTTTTCTCTCCTGTTCTTCAGTGTTATCAGTCAGTGTCTCTCTTCAGTGCAGTGGTTAGCTGTTAGATAGATACTTTTTTTAATTAGGCCATAATTTCCTTTCAGTTTGTCTTTTAAACTTTGGTCGAGTGAGAGCAGAACTCTTGTTTCCCCAAGGACTTAGGGAATAGTTCATCAATCAACCTAACTTTGCAATTGTTTCATCTCCAGCTTATTCACAGATTTATGTGGTTGTCATACAATTTTTATGCTGTTTCTTGAACTTCGCCAAGTACCTTTCTGTGGGTTTTTTTTCTGCATATAAACTAAATTTTATTTGTATTGATTAAATGTCTCCATGCTTCATTTTGTTCTTTGCTGATGAATACTTCAGTGGCACGGATCATAGAATGGTTTGGGTTGGAAGGGACCTTGAAGATGATCCAGTTCCAACCCCCCTGCCCTGGGCAGGGACACCTTCCAC
>JANXJC010000040.1:17783755-17798119 GCA_027564655.1 Leptodon cayanensis | reverse complement strand
GCTTCTCATGCCCAGCCAGTGAGAAGGCTGGAGGGGCACAAGGAGTTGGGAGGGGACACAGCCAGGACAGCTGACCCGAACTGCCCAAAGGGGTGTTCCATACCATGGGATGTCATGCCCAGTATATAAACTGGGGGGGAGCTGGCCTGGGGGAATCGCTGCTTGGGAACTAACTGGGCGTCAGTGAGCAAGTGGTGAGCAACTGCATTGTGCATCACTTGTTTTGGATATTCCAATCTTTTTATTATTATTTACATTTATTATTATTATTATTATTATAATTCTTAGTTTCTTCCTTTCTGTTCTATTAAATTGTTCTTATCTCAAGCCACAAGTCTTAATTGTTTTTTTCCTGATTGTCTCCCCCATCCCACTGGGTGGGGTTGGGGGGCATGGAGGAGAGTGAGTGCGTGGCTGTGTGGTGCTTAGTTACTGGCTGGGGTTCAACCTCAACAGTACCACGGTATCACATATATATACATACATACAGATATAGATATAAAAAAATCAAGGTGCATGCTTGAGCAGCGTACAGCTGGCTGCTTACATCTGAGCGCTACTGTGGATATTACACAGAGAATTGATACAACTGCTATTAATTTTGCTGTTTGCTGTCAGTGTTGTTTGTTCCCTGTCTCTGATAGGGAGGCAGATACCTTCCTCAAACTGATTTTTTTTTTTTTTTTAATTTCTTCTTTTCTCACCCAACCTTACCCAGTAAGTGTCACTGGTCCAGCCAGTGTGTTCTCAAGGACTTACGAGAGAGTAACATAGTGAGTAATTTTATTTATGCAAATAGCAGGTTGTCATCTTATCTAAATTCCAGAAATGTTTTCTACCACTTGATAATTATTTTTTTGGAGGTGATTTTTTTTTTTAAAAGTTTAATCTTTTACTTCCTGCATCTCTTAAATTCTTTACAAAGCCTTATGGTTTACCAGGCACATTTGATTATCTTTTATTAATTTTCTCTTGTGGCTAACATTACCTTGCAGCTTTGAGGTTTTTATAGTTTGATTCAAAGCCTCTGATGTTCTGTAACTTGACTTGAGGAATTAAACCAAAAGAGGTAGTAAAGTTTAGTTAAGCTATAGCATCCAAAAGAGAGAAGGCATATTAATGGAGCAAAGTCACTTGTATTCTAAGCATCAGGATTATATGTGAAAAAAAGGTTTTATTGCAGTTAAATTTGTTTCATTCTGTAAGATAAAAGCTCATTATGTTTCCTATAAACAGCACTGACTTCTAATCAGAAGCATAAACTACTGTTCATTTTTAATGACCAAAATTTCCTTTTCAGCCCTTCTCTGTTTTCTGTAACAAAGCAGATTTTTTGGCAGAATAAATGTGCAACTTGCTTCAACTGTTCCCCATGGCACTTCTTGGTTTTTGTTTAATTGTAATGTTCATCTGCTCTCTCATGTGTGGTCATTTTTTCTGTGTAGGAAGTTAACATGCTTAGTGTGAAAGAGAAGTTTTTTCCCTTCCTATTTATTGTTTGGTGTTTTATAAACCAGTGTTTTCAGGGATTGACAGTTGGGTTTATTTTTCCTGTAGGAGGCTTCTTTTGGAATAAATTGGCTACAGATATGAGGAACTTGGCATCAGTTAGTTATACATGAAATAGAAGGAAATCTACCAGCAAATGTTATCTCTGTATGAAATTTAAATAAGGAAATATGAGGTAAAGAGGTGACAGTCTGATTACTTGAGATGTATACTTTTTACTTTTTAGGCAGAAGGCAGCCTCATAGTTTGAACTATACATAAAATTCCAAATACAGGACTTATCACAATCAGCTTCTTTTAAATCTTGGGTGCATTTTCTCAGTTCCACGTAAATAAAAAGAAAGTCTTGTTTTGCTTTCATTTTCACGTAAGACTAAAGAACCAGCATTTGAACAATAGATGATTTTTTTCTTTTAACAAATAGCAGATAAAGCAAAAACTGGATTTTAATATGAAAAGGTCAATGGGATTAGGTGAACTGCCCCTGCATGTACTAAAATCTTTGATAATCTGATATTAGATATAATAAAATATTTGATCTTTTTAAAGATGGAAGATCAACCTAGAGGTTTATGAAAAGTAAAAATAAATTAGGAAACAGTTTTATTCTGGAAAGTATAAGCAAAGGTCAAACTGATTAACTATCAAGAGATTATTGGAAAAACATTCCATCTTACTTGAAACAGACTGTATGAAAGGGAAACCAATAAAAAAATCACAAGATTGTGACAAACTGGATTCTTTGATGGAAGTGATGTTCACTTACCTTCCCCCAGTCTGCAGTGTTTTCCTCTTGTTCCCTGACTGTTGAAACTATGCAAAGCCGTTTTTCATACTTCTACTTAGTTCACTTTACCTGTTATGGTATTTGCTCTTACCATCCTATAATCTGTGATTTTATTAAATAACTGACAAATTCCTATCCCTTTCTGCAGGTTCAGTCAGACATAACCTCAAAACAAATACAAGAGGTACCTTACTAAAGTCAGATAACCAGTTTGGGATTTCTAAATAAAGTCATGTTGTAAAAAGTATAATTTGGAATTCCTTAGAAAAGATACATATTTTTTAACTTGAACCCCCTCTGAGTGTCAAACCTCCCAGAAATCATAAAAAAGAAATATGTAACATGCAAAATTAAGAGGAAGAACATCATCCATGTATTTTTTAACAGCTTAATTTCAGATTTTAAAAGAGCAACAGTTATAAATCACAGTTCATGGTTTAAATGTTATGCCTGTATTTAAAATAATACATAACCTCATCTTTGTCAGTTGAACATTGTGTCCTAAGTTTAACAGTTCCTGACATACTTATGTTACCTGCTTGCTTTGTCTGCCAAGAGTGGGAATTGCTAGGCTGTGTGAAGTCATACGAAGTTTTGTGAGCTTGTGTTGTCCCACTGGTGTTTACTTCAGAAACGGTTGGATATAGAATGCTCTTATCTGTAGTTGGCCATAGGCCATTCTCTGTGTTCTCCTGACATGTTGGACAAGTTAAAATGATACCTTATATGTATAGACGGAATATGGATTTTGGGGTTAGCTGAGCAGTTATGTAGGGCTCCCAAGAACAGCTAAACTCCAAGCGAAGGGCTGAGCTTAACCGTGACTGCAGTGGAATAATAAAATCTCTTTCAGAAATAATGAGGTTTTTTTTTTTTCCAGTGTTTAACATACAGAATTATGTGCCTGATATAAAGGTATACTACTTAATAATTCTTTTAAAGTATTGTTAAAAGACATACAGAGCATTCTGAGTAAAATCAAGTGAAATATGCCTTGGGGGAGGTAAATTATGTCTGTGTAGTAGACTAGAAAGTACTAATAACAGGAACATAGATTTCTCAGTCATGTTGACACAAAAAATTTATTTCTTTACTTTGCAAGCATATGGTTCTGATGGTTGAGGCATCTCTCTAGGAAGGACATTAGCAATCAGAAGCACTGAGGAATGCAAATATGTAATACTTAACATTATTACAAATACTGTAAGAAAATACTAATTTTTAAATTCTGTACAAGTACTTCACTGTGATTTAATGCCATAATTTTAGAGTGGGGACAATATTTTAAAAGATTCTGTGCCATTGTTGCTTTAAAGCATAGCAGTTTAAAACATACTTATAAGTACTAGTCATTTTTCTGTCAAACAAAAGTTTTATAGTTTGTTGCAGTAGAAGAAACTGTGTTTTTACAAAGAGATCTGCACCTTGTGCAGTTTAAATTGCTGAAACAGATTTTACCCAATCTGGCATGTTGGTGGATATAAAATAGACAATGCCTTCTGGCATGAGAAATTTAATGCCTGCGTCTGTGACTTTTCTCTCCATAATAGAATCCAAAGTTGGCATTTTGCATCATAATCAAAAGTCAATCTTGCACTGTATAGTGACTTCTATCATTCTTTTCATTCACATAAACTGCAGTATTGAAATGTCAGAAACTCTCTCAGTCTGTTTTTCTCACTGTAGTAAATACACAGGTACATCAAATACTAGAAGACTTTTTTTCTCTAGTAACACTCCTGTATTTGCATATAGCATTGCCATATTAATGGTAGCTTATGCATCATCTCATTAAAAGTTTTTTCGACAGACATGTTCTCCTTCGTTGACAAGCATCAGTGAGGAAGACAGGGAAGCAAAAACTTCAGAGATAGTTTTTATGTTGTAGTTCCAAGATGCAATGTCTGAAAGAGATCATGTTGAGACTCAGTAGGATTCTGGATTGGCTTACATTGTGTAAAATTGCTTACAAAATTTTCCCAGTCTTTGCAGATTTTGAGGATTTATTTAGTTGCTATCTTCTAATATGTAATAAATGGTATGCAAAATTATGGTAGTTCTGAATTCTGAAGGTACAATTTGGCTTCTTCATTAAACAAAGTTGTTACGTATGGTATGCATTTTAAAGATCCACTTGTCTCCATGAAGTGTAAATATCAAGGGCAAAATTAAAGAATAGTCCAAATGACTCTCATGGGCTGTTGCTTATTAAAGAAATTAAGGCGTTTAAGAATTTCTGGCTGTAGTTAAGCCAATTCAGATTTGAGGACTGCTTTAAGTAACTTCTCAAATTGTGTAATCCATTTAGAATTCCTTAATACAAGCTGCTAGAGAGAGAAGAAAGCTACAAAACAGCACTTACTTCTTTCTTTTCCTCCTTATCTTGAATTCGCACTTTCATTGAGGTAAGAAGGGTTGTTACACCTCTGGAAGCATGGCTTGCCCTTCAGTTAATTGGAAAGGCCAGACTCCTGTTAGAAGTTGAGAGCCTGAAGGGAGGTCCATTGGATGAAGTTGCTCAAGACCTTCTCTAGTGAGTTTTTAGTAATGACAGACAGGTTGTGTTACAAAAGCGTTGCTCCTTCTCTTCCTTAGAATTCCTTACTTTCTGTGATTTTTGCACACGTGCACCACTGAATATAGTGTGCCATAGCTGCTTCACAGGGAATTACAGCATGCGTCTACCAGTTTAGTGTACAAACCAAGCAAAGTTGGACTGTAGAGAAAGAGTGATAGTGCAAAATACGGGCTTTTGAGTTTAACACAGCAGAATTTAGCATGTTCATTTAACACTTCCAAATGTGGATGCAATTAATAGAATTTAAAAGTCCAGTCCCTTCTTTCCTTTGCCTCATTTGCAATTTGCATTATAGCTTTGCCAGGAAGTTTTGCTTCAGTGTGCTCATTTAATAGATACTGATTTTGTGATTATAAGCTCTGTTTTCAAAATTAAATCAATTTCTGACATCTTGAAAGACATTTGTAATTAAACATCAAAGTAAGGTGAGTTTCTGGAGTGTTCTGGAGAAGATACCCGTATTGCCAGGAGAGTGCCTACTGAATACAATGCTCTTCGCACTGATGAGCTCTAATACTTCTGGTTATGTTTCTGGAATTGGGACATCTGTTTTCTAACAGATTTTTATTTGTAATACGAAGTCAGTTCACATTCAACTAATGAAACATATTCTACAAGGTACTATTGTTTACAGTTGGTTCAGTGAGGTAAACATGAGAAGTAAGGTGAAAAGGCTAGTATTGACGAGCGTTCAAGAGGAAGTAAGAGGTTGGCATACGCAGAAGTTATGTAGGTCACAAAAATAAGCTTAACACTTGTCAGCATTCAACCAGAAGGAATCTTAGGGGCTCAGAGAGTTTTTTCTTCTTTCAAAAACTGGTCTTTTGCTGCTAATTAATTTGACCTTAAGAAGCAAACAATTTGGAGTCAATAATGAGTTGGATAATGTGACCTGTCTGTCCAAAGCAAGGAAGGGATTTCATGTTCTGATATATCACTTAGCAGATCAATGACTTAGTACTGTGCTGTGCTTTGGAAAGGAGTTTTAACAACTGGCTCATTTTGATAGTGATGGTGGTAATGCATTCTGGGTTCCTAATGCACCATTTGTCATGTATGATTGATTCTTAATGTCTTAATAAGTTTTTATGTACATGAGAAGTATGCTTTCATTCTTAAAACATGTTCATAGGCACGTAATTGCTGGAACTGAGACAAGCAGGTTCATTCCCTAAACCAGAGTACAGTTCCGTACATACATTGATATTAAACATAAGCCACCCACAGAAATTTCTCCTTTTGTTCTGTGGATATATTGAGTGTTTCAGGATTAAGAGCACTGTTTGTAATTTCCTCAGCTCCAGAGGAGAGAAGATGACATGCTGCTTATGACGTTTCTGATTTTAGGCCTAACAGGCAATGTTTTTTTTTGTTTTTTTTTTTTCCCCGCTATCTCACTTGTCAAGGCAAGCTTGTTAATGGCATTTGCACTTCAGTGTGTGTAATATTTAAATTAAATTTCCTCACTTTAGATGGTTGTTATTGTTATTCTGAGAAGCTGAAAATCTGTTCGTAGTTTGTACGCAAAATTTGTTTTTTAACACTTTAGCTTGTGTGGTATAGTTCTGTTCCAGATGTGTGTTTAAAATCTCTGTGTCACCCTTTTCTTAAATTGTATTAGATATATATGTTTTCTTTCTGTGGTAGGACTTATGAAAATATATATATTTGTAAACATTCGTATTGTGATGATTTTAGGTCTTGATCCCAGTTGAGATTTTTTGGGGTAAGGATTGATAAATTTCCTTCTTTTCTCTCTATAGAGAACAATATTGTAATCTAGAGCTTTTCCATGTACATGCCTCATTAAACATCTTTTTGGACTGAAAGATAATTAGTGTCTTAGACTGACTTGCTCATTAAACTCTAAAGCCAAGAGCTACTTGGGGCTGGACTTGTTACAGGGTGCTCTTATCTTAAAGTTGTGATTCACTCCTGCTTGCAAATGGACAGGACAGTAGAATCAATGCACAATTGTTTTATCTTTGGTTAACTAAGATAATGATGTTACCCTAGAAGTCTGAAATGATAAAGCATAGTTGCGCCATTGCCTTTCTTCACCATTCTATATCAATCTTGTGATAAATCAACTAAAATGCAGAGACTCTGCTGGTGAATGAAATCTTAGCATGCAAGTTAGAAGTACAGATGCACATCTATGTGTGAAATCTATGTGTTAAAAATTCTATTTTAAAGCTTTTTCAAATTACATGTTTCCATTTACAGCACATGGTCATAATATATAAACAAAACATTATCATTTGGACAGACTTGCTGTTTTCCCTAAACTTTAAAAGTTGCAGGGAAAAACTTGTGGAAGATTTACAGGAAAAAACGTGTATTTTTCATGATGTATTGATTGTTAAGCATAAGTAGTCTGTGTCAGAAGACTTACCCGTTTTTTGGAAGAAGAGGATGGTGATGTGCCCTAGCTAGTTAAGATGCTCTCTAGTTTTTTCTCTTTGCTCCCAAGGTGTTTAAACCTCCACCCATAAGCATTTCTAACATTTATTTTGAGCTTATGAATTTAATAATAATTTTTTGTACAATAGTTGGAGTTCTGCTTTGTAATTTAGACACTGTTGGCCTAAGAATGTACTTGTCAATGCTTCTTTACTTCTGCCTAGGTCCTGTTAAAAACACATGATATTTATCTGGAAAGAGGAGTTCGCTTGTTATCAGTAATAGCCTTGGCTGGATGTAATCTTAAGAGTTTGTCTGATCCCACCTGTGTTGACTGTTCATCTAGTTTCTTCTTCAGAACATCTAATGATTAAGTTCAGTGTCCTTTTTGGAAAAAACATTTCAATATAGAGTTATTTTTACTGTTGAAGTTTGTTCTAGGTCTATCACACTAGCATTTAGTGAAGACCTAGTTTCTGATAAAGGAAATAATGCATGTGGTATCTCCATTTTTTTTTTTTTTTAAATGTGGTATTCAGTAGGAATTATGACCAAAGCCATGTCTGTACCATGCTCTTCAGAATCAATCTTCCAATGCTGGTTTTACCTTTTTAGCACAATGGTCTATCTGTATATCAAATTGTGATAACATAATTGATCGTGTTCTCCGGACGGTATAGCTGTGTTAGGAAAGATTTCTAGTATGAATAGTGGTGACATGTTAACTACTTGAGAAATGACATGCTAAGGGAGCTGTACTGCTGGAAGCTGTTCAACCAGGAAGCTTCAAGCATAGGTTGTTTTGTGCGATACAGGCATACTGTGGTATATATCACAGCTATAAATATGTGTGTGTGTGTGTGTTTGTATACACACATATAAATGTATGTACATTTACATACATGCCTGTGAGTTATACATATCACGGTACACCTGTACCACATAAAAATAAATATATAAATGTATTCGTATGTATGTATACCTGTGAGAGATTTATCACAGCATATGTACATGTATATAAACACACATATAATATACAGGCATACTCTGAGATAGACACATGCGAACACCGTGCTACTTGGAATCCTCAAGTAGACTGCAGCAGCACTGTTCACCTAACTCCAACAGAACATCTATTCTCTCAATAAAAATAAACTTACTTAGTAGTATGAATTGAGTAATCAATGATTGTAATTCCTGCGGATTATGTACTTGCTCACCCATTTCCCCTCAAACTGTTTTTCAGACATTTGTGAGAGACTGTTTCCATCTGCCCTCAGGCAATAAAAAATAAATAATCATTAGTATGCTCAGAATGTAGTTATGATACAAATACTGTCTAGACTTAAAAATCCACTAGTTCATTTGCTTCGTATAGACTTGCTTTTGCTTACTGAGGTAATTTATATCACTGGCTCTCACTGTAGAGTTTTTACTAAACGTGGACATGCCCATCCCTGTTTTGCATCATGATCCAATCAAATGATTTTGATCATTTTGAATTTATTGTGCAAGAGAGATTGCACCCAATCAAAATGTATCATTTCATCTCTTGTTATAGGGGAGGACTCTTGGTCTGGTGCAGTCTTACTTTAGAAAGGATTAGTCTGTCCTTTGGTACTATTAGTGTATTACTGTAAATATAAAATGCTTAGCTTGACAGTGGGGACTAGCTAGTGTTTGACATTAACATGAGATTAACTGCTTTGTACATTTTTCTAGGACTAAAGTGGACTACCAGACATTCACTAAGCCTTCCTTAGTGTGCAGTCTGTGCAACTGCTTTCTCCAAAATAAGTGGATGGGATTTTTTTTTTTTATTTTTTTTTTCCAGAGGAGAAGTTAATATAGGGGGAACAGTTAAGTGAAGAAAAAAATTATCAGGTTTCATGTCAAAATGACATTGTGCCTTCTTGTCAATGACTGTGGATTTCATAAATAAATAATGATATTAAAAATAATCTTTTAATCAGTTGTAGATTTAATGATGCGTGACTAACTGAGCTTCATTCAGTATTTGTGCAGAGAGAATATTGATAAATCTAGGTGCTTATATTAGTCTTCCACTGACATGAAAAATAATCTGACAATATATTAATACGCATAACTTCATATTCACCTTGTTTATATCAGTCCTATATGTTAATAGTAATTCTGTGTGATAATGTTTTAGTTAGTCAAAATATACATGTTTAATTTCTGGTATTGGGTTTGTCTTCTGTCTCATAAATCCTATTATTATAGTGGTTTGAGGTACACATGTTAAAGATGCTGTATTTCTTTCCGTCTTAGAGTTGCAGCAGCTCTCCGCAAGTCAGCCTTTTCTTATTGCTAAATAAGGGGCCAGTCTGATACAGTTTGGTACAGATTGAGAGATCTTGCTGCCTTTTTCCCCTCTCTTTAGCCTTGAAGGTGGGTCCAAATATAGGTTTGGGGGTTTATTTGGGTTTTGACTTAAGGCATAATAATGTACTTAATAACTTAATGCCCAGTGATCCACACAACCTGATGCTCTCTCCAGTGCTGGCAATGAGATATACTATTTACAGAGAACACTGCAGTTCCTCCAGTCTGTTTCCCCCACCATCTGTTTCTGGTTGGCGGGGGGGGGAGTTTTTTTCTTCTTTTTCCTCTTTTATAGTATTTGCCTCGCTGTTACTAAATTGAAATCAGATGTTTGTGTAGCAGGTTTAGTAGTTTGCTCTCTCCTGCTGCAACATTAAATGGAATAGTATCGTAATTGCTCCTACAGAGAGGCTTTCCCAGTAATAGTTCTTGAACAGTGCTTGCGTGCCGCTGAAGACCAAATGCTACCTTTCATGTAGATTTTTAGACTAGTTCTAGTAGGATGCCTAATTTTCATGTGGAATGATGGGCAAATTGAAGGTGAACAAACCTTTGTCTTGTGATCATCAGCTTTGAGGAGTATAGTGATAGAGGCAGTCATTTTAATACGTGCATTTATGGAATGATTTCAAAGAAATGGCATTTTGCTGCAAGTAGGGTTTATGCTTCCATAAATTAAAACCTTGGAAGACTTTTAAGAAACTTACATGATTTTCCCTGAAAGAGTAAAGGGTATTCATGTTGCTTCCTCTTCACATTACTCAAGTAGTAAATATCTAAAAAAATGGTTTACGGGAGGAAGTACAGATATTTTATTGTGGTCTATATATATGTTTCCTGTTACATAGTCTTTTTAAGCTTGTCTTGCAGAACAACAGGTTCATAAATAGTTTGAACAGAAGCTTGTATACTTGTCTGGGCTAGCAAAAAAAAAAGTGAACACAAATGCATATTCTACAATGCTTTTTGATAATTCAGTGTGAATATGGAAGTTAGTTATGGGAAGCACAGCTTTTGAATGCAGCGTTCTTGGATAGAGTTCCTTCGTACTTTCAAAGTCGGTATGCACCTAATCTGAACTGTTTTCTGAACTTAGTTTTATAAAACAGAGTTACTGAAAACGCTTTTCTTCCATTTTAATCACAGAGGCGAAGACTTCTTATTTGTCATTGCTTGCTGAATATCTTTGCGCTTTTATATTTCAGACAAAAATAAACTACTACTCTTGCTAAGCAGTCATGCATTTAAATATTTTCAAATTGGTGAAAACAGTTAAACTTTTTCTGTTATATTGCCTATTTACTTACCAGCTGCTGTTCTTTTTACCCAACAAAATTACCATTTGCATCCTTCTAATTTATTTTCAGTTCTATCATTTTACTTCAGTGCTGTTTGTCTCCCTATCCAACTACATAACAGCCTATAAAAATATTACAGTAATTCAAGTTCTTCAGTTCAAGCAAAAAAGTGTGCTCCTTTTACGACAATAGTACCAAATTATTAAACTAATGCAGCCATAACCTAAAAGCTTTGATAATGTTTATTATTCAAACTGCCTTAGTGGTTGATTTCAAGGTTAACTCTTGAATGTTAAGTTAATAGCTACCAGGGTGCTGTGGTCAGTATAGATTTTTTTTTTGTTTGTTTTGTTTTTCCCCAGTTGAGTTAAGCTGTTTCACTATAGTTTTAAGATTACATGATTACTAGCTCCTTTGGTACTGAGTATAAAATTGAAAATTAAATCAAGATTATGTCTGTGATGGACAGCTGTATTGGTGCTTTATGTATTTGAATGGGCTTGTGAAAAGTTAAATCAGTGGTGTTATGGCTGATATGAATTGTTACTTACAAAGAATGTAGAATTGATTTTGTTCTGGAAACAGCTTCCTTATTTACAGGATTTTTATTTCCTATATACTGTTTTTCAAGCCATCTTGAATCTCACATAGTCGCAGCACAATTACAAGGAAATAGGAAAATAAACCATTCTTTTGAAAATACTCTATGCAACTTTTGGACAAATGGCTTACTGTCAAAAAATAATAAAAAGCAGAAACCCCTTAAAACCAAAAACAAGTCATGTGTTTATCTTGACTACACAAAGAATCCTTGGGTTAGCTGGGATGCAAATCTACAGTGTTAGCTTTGTAGAGCAGCTGCCTGCAGTCAATAAAGAGCATTGACTTGGCCAATTACTGTGGTGGAGATAACGTGCTAGGTGTTCTCACCTCTGGTTCCACATATCAAAAGTTGTTTGTGGCACTGTCTTTTTAAGAATTGACCGAGTTTATGTGCACTGTCACTAAAGATTAAGTAGTTTGTAGAGTATAAATTGGCTCCGAAAGAAGTGTATTTCAAATGTTCTGTACTCAATTTAGAGGAAGGATGTGAAATGGTGCAAATGTTGCAGTTCTCTTTGAGAAAAGGTAGGGTTGTGATTGTCTGCTTGTTCTTGAAAGCATGTACTTGTAAACTATGCAAGAAGAGACAAAGAACAGAAGATATAATTTTGTTCTAAAATGGATCTTTGAATTGAGAGGAAGTGCTTGTCAAACCGCTCTTTATGATTAAATTGAGAATGATAAGTGGTCTTTATGGATTATGTCATTAAACTGTATTATGGGTTCAGTTTGGTTTAATATTACAATTTGACCACGGGCTTCCCTACAGAGACTCTGTCACTTTTCATCTAGTTCTGGAATTTCTTCATGGTATGGTATTGTTTCATGTTCAAAATTGTGATGTCACGATTTCCAGTAGAGATTTTTCTCATGATGTATCAATTAGTGGTTGTTTAATACAAATTACAGAAATAGTGGTTTACTTTAGAATAGTATATGACAGAGTAAGCAGTGATTCTTTAGAGTAGCCTCTCCCTATTTTTTATTTTGGTGCTGGACTGTGAGTCCTTTACTACTTTTTAATTATCAGTAGCTTTTATTATTCAGACCTACTTTTGATGTTAACAGAGGGTTTCACAAGTGTTGGTTTTTAGAAATCAGTTTAATTTCAATAAAAGACAAGTATTTGATCTTTTCTTCGTGTCTATTCCTTAAATCATTTCTGTAACAGAGTACATGCGTTAGTAAAGATCATTCATTTAACCAAGTACATGCATTAATAAGGTAAAATCTCTTTGAACCTTAGTTACTTTTTAATCTTTGGATTAGATTTAAAAGAATGAAATATTAGAATTTTTACCAATAAATTTAAATATAAATTGAATAATTTGAACTAATGGTAGAATTAAGTGGTGACATTTCAACATTAAATATGATGATTTGGTATATTACATTAGATATTTTCACTTAATTTTTATGAAAAGTAGGATTTTTATGAGCAGTAATTCCGAAAAATGTGAGTCTACTTATTAATGGAATAATTCCTCTTAAGATTATTTATACTGACATTGTTTTTTTCCCTTTCTGGAATCTGGAAGCTTTTTACTCATTGTCATTTTTTTCTTAGTTTCAGCCCAGACTCTGAAGAGCAACCTTGCTTTAATGGACCAGCAGATCCAGCGCCTAGAACTTGACATTAAGTATTTTCCTAAAACACAAGATGAACATGATAAGTTTGTAGAAAAGATGAGCATATCCTTTTTGCATGTCTTCATTGGTGATCTGAACATCCTGATCGTCTGGTTAAGTATTTACAGCACTTGAAAATAAGTTTTAAATCTCTTCTTCCATGCTTTTATTCTAGTGCAGAGAAAAGCATAACAGAACACACTGAACATAAAAAACCATATAACCGAGTAGGTTACACATTTAAAATCAGACTTCCAAGGGGGAAACCAGGTAGCTTTCTTGAGGGAACTAATTATAGTCATAAAGATGGTAGTATGGGCTTTTTGCCCTGAAGAACAATATTTAATGATAATTGTTGAATCATTTCAATCTAGAAAACTATCAGCAGTACTGTGGAGAGTATTTATTATTTTAGCTTCAGATGTATTGGTTTTTTTGAAAGGGGAGAGTATTCATTTTGTTAATGGTTTTTATTTTAATTTTTTTAACAGATCATTTTAGAGAAAAAATATTTACATTTTCTGTACTCAAGAATGATTAGCCCTTTCATTTCTGTTGGGAATAGTGACTGTAGGTTCTTTAAGCATTAGTAAGTTAAATCTGAGGGAGAAAACCATAGATCTGAAATCTGTCTAGCCTGTTCTCCCTCCAAAATTTTCATATATCCAGCTTTACTTTTGCTCAAAAGTACAAAGTAACAAGTATACTGTAGATGCAAGAAGCTCACAAAACTGTGAGAAAGACTAAGCAGAAGTCCTTTTTTTCTTAAAAGAAATCTGCATGTTTTTATTTTGCACAAAGCACGTGTCTGTATATGTGGAAGTGTTTGAAGTATGGTAAGCGGCCAAGTCCAAGGCATTTTGTGCATTTATAGAAGCTCAGATAGTTCGTGTGACATATATTCTTTCTTACTGCAACCAGACAGACGTCATGGTTTTGTGGGTTTCACAAAAAAAAAAAAAAAAAAAAAGAGGGGACTGATGACAGTATCCCAGCCTGTATCAGAAACAGTGTGGACAGCAGGAGCAGGGAAGTGATGGTTCCCCAGTGTCCCTGTACTGGGCACTGGTGAGGCCGCACCTCGAGTACTGTGTTCAGTTTTGGGCCCCTCACTACAGGAAAGACACGGAGGTGCTGGAGCGTGTCCAGAGAAGGGCAACCAAGTTGGTGAGGGGCCTGGAGCACAAGTTTTATGAGGAGCGGCTGAGGGA
>JANXJC010000040.1:17744121-17783736 GCA_027564655.1 Leptodon cayanensis | reverse complement strand
GGAGAAAAGGAGGCTGAGGGGAGACCTTATCGCTCTCTGCAACTACCTGAAGGGGGGTTGTAGTGAGGTGGGTGCTGATCTCTTCTGTCGGGTGGCTGGAGATAGGATGAGAGCAAACAGCCTCAAGTTGTGGCAGGGGAGGTTTAGATTGGTTATGAGGAAAAATTTCTTTATTGAAAGTGTTTCAGGTATTGGAACAGGCTGCCCGGGGAAGTGGTTGAGTCACTGTCCCTGGAGGTATTCAAAAAACGTGTAGACGAGGCACTTCAGGACACGGTTTAGTGGACATGGTTGATGGTTGGACTCGATGATCTTAAAGGTCTTTTCCAACCTGAATGGTTCTATGTCTAGAGTCATTCATAGCTGCTCATCACATGTAGTAGGTGGATGTAATGAAGAGGTTCTCCTAACTACTGTGTATTTGGAAAGTAAGTTTTAGCAGGATTAACCATCTGAATTGGATTCAGTGACAGACGTTCACAAGAAGATATTTACTATCTTCTCTATATGGATTTATTTTAAGTTTCTCACAAGACTGCAGAGAGGTAGCTTAAGGGAGACAACGCATGACCAAGTGGAAAATTGAGTCTAATTACTTACATATTCTCTTCCACCTTGTCTTATTTGCAAGGTTAAGAGACTTGCTAGTAATCACATTTATCAGTTTTTCTATTAAAAAAAAAAAACCAACTTATTTCCCAGAGATACATTCACATCAGAAAAATCTTACAATATTGCTTTGTCATGTCATCATGTGCGTAGGCTGAATACTGTCAAGTAAGCCCCACTTTTGTTCGTAAACGAAACCAACATATTGAAATGCACTTTTTGCAACCGTGTGTTCTTGTTAAGCTTGACAGCTCTGTGTTACAGGTTATATACATTATTTTTCAGTTCTGTTGAGCAAATGCTTTGCCATTTGTTGTTTTGCTACCTATGTATTTACTGTACTTACAAAAATGATGGGCATCACTCCAGTGATTTGGTGAGAAAAAAGAGCCAAGCAGGTAATGTTTACCTTTTTCTGCTCTGCGGTTTATCACCTGAATTTCTTAAAGAAGAAAGATTGTCTGACAATGCAGAAGAGTTTAAAAAAAAAAAAAAAGTACTAATACTTTTTTGTATTTGCAAAAATATGAGAATCCTACAAAATTTTTGAACGTTAATTGTTGAAAGTCTCCTGGGCGGCCTTGCTTCAGTGCACGTACGTTGATGTCACAGCTAGATTACCAATTCCTGGTAATTAAAATAGGCACCCTGAACTGTAGACATCTGACAGCTTTTATCATACAAGTGAGTTTGGTGGCTTGGCAAAATAGATAAGACTGTAAGAAATTAAGTGGTTCTGCCTAAGGATTTATGTTTTTATAATTAATAGATGACCTGATAAATTGTGTTTTTCTTTTTTTAGAAAGTCATCTCCGTTTATATCGAGTGATCAAATTTGTTTCTGCTTATAATTGAGTATTTTTAAGTTTTCTGCATTCCTGGATTTTTTTTTTTTTTAGATTGAAGAATAATGTTAAGGGGTGGGGGGGTGTGTGGGGGAGGAAGGAAATGACATCCTAGTCTACAGTATGTGTTTTTTTTTGTTTCTGTCAGCTTATTGAAGAATTGTTGTTGATAGCATATACTGAGATTAGAAATTTAAAGAATTCCAGGCTGAACATCTCTTTAACTGCTTGAGTGTTTCAGAAAATCTGAGACGTGTCTGAACATAAATCGTCTCTCAGTAGAGAGTTTTAGGATGCAGGAATTATACCACAATTAAAGGCATAGCTTCTCTTTCCCATTCCTGCTAATAAAGCAAGCTGTTTGCTGGTAATTGTGGATGAGACTTTCTTCAGAGAATATGAAAGGAATATTGCTTGGT
Organism: Leptodon cayanensis; assembly: GCA_027564655.1. Classification (NCBI taxonomy): domain Eukaryota; kingdom Metazoa; phylum Chordata; class Aves; order Accipitriformes; family Accipitridae; genus Leptodon; species Leptodon cayanensis. Next base: position 17,781,863 of record JANXJC010000040.1, on the reverse strand, counting down.
ATCATACTAAGGTAGGAGATCAATCACAATAAAAATACCATTCATAATATTAATTCATAGTAATAAAATGAAGTAATATTCATAATATAGAAGCAAATGCTATAAAAGAACTTAATTCTAGGTTTTTTTAAGTTTTTGGTAGTGTGAATGACAAAAAAAGGAGTAGAAATTCTACTTACTTTTTCTTCTAGGATTTTTTTTCTTGACTTATTTCTAATCAGGATAATTGTGATTTCACTTAATCAGGTTTTTTATGTAGCACATATAACTATTCATCTCTGTGCATACTACTTGATGTAACTCTTGAATGCCTAAAAATAACCTAAATCTACTTTAGGAATTAAATACAAAGACATGAAAAGTATTATGTTACTATTCCACAAACTGTTTAAAAAATTGCAATATATTGCAGACGTAATATATTCAGGTAAATATACCCTATTGATTAAAAACCTTTGATTTAAAGCTGTCAGAATTAAATTAATGTAGTTTTGACTGCAGTTTGCTAACTTGATGTATATCAAAACGTTGTTTTAATACACTTTTATTAATAACAAACTGAGGAAAATGGGTTAATGTTTTCTGAATAGTTTATATTTAAAGTAAGACTATAGGCAACTAAATGAAATAATTTTATAACAGAAGTACGTTCAGTTTTACATTACTTTCTTTAGAGCTGTGCAGATATTCACGTGAATTGGTTCTGTAAGTGTGTCAGTGTGACTTCCTCCTTAAGGGTGTCTTGTTTTTTCCATTTATGATCCTAAGGTTCAATGAGTATAATAAAAGAAATTCAGATGTTGTAGCTATAGGTTGATTGCCATCTTTTGTAAGCAATTAATAACTAGGATATAGTATGATCATCTGATTTGATTTCAAACATAATAGAACGGTCTCAGCAACTAATGCTACTCACCTTCATACCTTTTAACTAAAAGCATATATTTTATGACAGCATACCGTCTTGACTTCAAAAATTCAACTAGTATAAGTTCTGTTACCTCTGTAACAGACTGTGCCCATTAGTTTTTTTTTCTCAAATATAGAGAATGATGCTGGTTTGACTCCTTGTGGTGTTGGTTTCTAGCCATCGTGACACTTTAAAAACCATTGAAGTTTTTTGGGACCTGTTTGTTAGTAGATACATTTTCATCCATGTGCGAATTTTTATGCTGTGATCAGGTTACTTAAATTTATCTGCAGTGATGTAGTTTAGGACTTTTTCCCCCAACCTTTACTGGTATTTTTTTAATATGCTTCAAATGCATTTCAACTAAAACCAGTATTTCAATAATTTTGTAGCATCATAGGCATGAAGAGTAAAAAATGTAATATTATTTATCTCTTTTTCTATATCAAAAACCTGCCTCTGTTACCACCATCATTGTAGTGGACCTTTGTGTTCAATTGGTAGACACAGTTCAAGGTTATTTCCATGATCACTACTTACTGGGACACAGTTCTGCATCTTGGAAGTTTGTATTTAAGTTTTTTGTAATGAGTGAACACTGTGGACTTTTTGAGATAGCTGCATGAAAATACTTCTGTAAGATTCTGAAGTGATTTTTATAGTTGCTATCTTGCTATTGTGCTCGGATTTTAGTTTGTCTGCCTTAAATACTTTCAAAAAATCCCAATATAATTGTCTAAGTTTTCAGGAATGCTCACAGCACTCTGAAGTCTTAGGGATCATGAAGCTGACCTTTATGGTTGGCTACCAGAAACAGTTGATTTCAAAATGAGGATTACAGCTATATTGTAACAGAAAGTGGAATACAGTATGGTAAAAAAAAAAAAAAAAAAAAAAAAAAAGGAAAAAAAAGTAAGCTATATTAAAATATTCTTTCTGTGAATTTTGTGCTATATTAAATAATTTGTGTGATTCTTGAGACAACTTTTTCATTATCTGATCCATGGCTAGAATTGTACTTAACTTGAAGATCAAATTGTAAATAATTTAACTTGAAATGTGAGAAGGTTGTTTTATAATTAGCCCAGCTTCATGCAACACTGGGGAGTCTGATTCAACAGTTTAGAAAAGTAATTACAGATGATGACAAATCTGGCTTTCACTCCTTGTTTTATTTCAGTGTTTGTGCCTCTAATTGAAGTTTTTTTAAGTTGAAAACTCTGATTTTTATACTTAACTTTTGCTGTAGGTGTATACACTGGTTTCTTTTTAGTGATGTTAAAACATGAGTGTCTAGTTGGGGATTGAGAAAGATACTTGTTTTAATGGGGTTTAACTGTAAATGTTATTAAGAAAGATTAAAGACACCAGAATGAAAAGTTATTTCAGAGGGAATAAATGGCAAGTTTTAGAGAGTAAACTTATTAATTAATCTTGTCTGAGAACTATAGGTACATAAATACCACTTCCCCCTTCCCAACCTGTGCACACACCCCCCAGTGACAAAAGGTTTATTTATCTAGAAAATAGGCAGGAGCTTTGAGCTTTGCTCTAAGGAGAAGGGAGAAGTGGTAGAGCTAGGGTGTCGGGAGGGCATGCTGTTTGGTCACTGGCCCTTAGGTTCATTCTTTTTGTTATCCAGCCGGTTAGAGAAAATGACTTTTTGCTGTGTTGATGTTGGACCTTGATATGGTTTGTAAGCAATCTTACATGAATTCCTTTATATAATATATCCTCGGTGTACTAGTATATCCATAAATGAAGATTTTGTATAGCTTTTCTGCTGTTCGGCTGTATCATTTACCCTAGTAAGTGATACTAACATGCCTAATCTTGTTAAATTTTTTGCATAGCAGAGCAATATATGGAGCCACTTGGTTTTTCTAACTGATAGCATACATGGGAAGAATTAAAAACTTATTTTTAAATAATTGCAAAATTAAGGGAACTATGAATGAAAGAACAAAAATTACTGCAGATAAAAAATTTTCAAAGCAGTGTGCATTTGTCTCCTCATTAAATAGAACAACAGTGAACTGTGAACTATTTTTAATTTTCAGGAAGGAACACCATTCATTAAAACAGAACCCTTTTTATGAAATGAAAAAGCTGCCTTCCTCAAAGGCATATATTCTCCCTTGATATGTATTTGTGCTTATAGTTCTATCTAATAATGACTACTGTTTCACAACTAAATATGAGTTTTATTAGTTCCTTACTTGATGTACTTCATTTGTAATGAAATGATCTGGGGAGAAGTCTGCTTTAAGTGTGCGTGGGACTTCTGCGCACTGAGATTGTTACATATTTAATGTGCATTAAACATCAGCTGGTAATTCTCTTGAATGGACCACTGTACTGCAGAGTCCCCTAGAGCAGGCCACTAGGGAAGAAACAAATATACTCTGAAACAGAATCTCAGCATCTGGAAATGGCTGTAAACCTTTTTTGCTCTCTGAGAGTGACTGAGCAGCAGGACGTCATTTACACGCTGACATGGAGTGCTGAAAGAATGTTAATGGCGTTAACACTCTTGTCATCTGTTAACACTTGGGATTTCCTCCTAGCTTGTTACGGAAAAATAATTCACTTAAAGTGTTTCGAGATGTCATTTTTAGGAAAGCTTGTTTTTGTTTTTCAGACAATTTGAAATGCACTGGTGCCTTCATTTCTGCATGAGAATGTACATTAATATCTGAATTTGCTCATAACTAGGGGCTTCTCAAATATAAACCCAAAGGGGGAATATTTCTAGGAGCTTTTATATATGCTCCTACTTTTGAAGTAACTATCTTTCACCTGAATGTATTTGAATGTAGGGGCATTTTTCAGTACTTTGAGAACTGGAAAAGAGAACCATTCAATGATTTTTCAAATTCTAGGTCATGTATAATCTTTAAGACAGTATTATACATGAGCCTTTTCTTGCAATAGTTATATAAAGTTTTTGTTCTTGATGTCTACAAAAATGACATTTGAGAACACTTTAATTGGAAAGTGCAGTTCTTGACTAAAAGAGGTATTTTGGGAAAATACTTGTTATTTATCCAGATAAAATACTTTTCCTAAATAGTGTCTAGGGAAAGAAGGTCTACGTTACTGAATTTTGTGCATCAATAAGATTTTTTTTTTTTCCAGACTTCTCAAAGAACCTGGTTCTTAACGCCTCCCTACTTCCCTCTCTTTCTCTCTTCTCCCCCCCCTCCCCCTGCCACCCCACCCCAAGTGAGAAAAATTATGTCATCCAAAAAAGGCAGTGAAAAAACACTTACTGTAGTTTGAAAGTTATAAAGTATTAAGTGATGTGATGAATAACAAAGGAACAGAAAGACCTGGCTTCTAGATGTAGCATGGTGCCTTCCCCCCGCCCCGCAGTTATAGTTACATTATATGAATATTATCAGGGTGTTTTCTTACTTTTAGTGTTGAGCATTTGTTTCAAGTTAAGCCTTCTGCTTACAGTTAAAAACAAACTCCAAGGAACAGTCAGTAGAAAGCACCAGGGAATAAAGTCTTGTTTAAGAAGACTTACGAGTGTGTACAGTGGGAGGAAATGGAAGCAGTGTGATTTACTCTAGTTTAAGAGATTGAAATGTGAGCTGCTGTCTCCATGTCTTTCTTACCTCAGAAAAAGATTACTGCTTGATTAAATGTCAATTAAAGTCAAACAACTTTTTAATGTTTTCAACCATCAGTTGTTAGCCTTTCTTGCTAATATAGAGAAAACAGAACAAATAACACTGAATTCATGTTATTGATATTGTTTGTAAATGAGAAAAGGCTAGAAACAATGGAACTTTGAAAGCAATGTTTTTTTTTTTTCCAGTGGGGAAAAAATGGGCTACTTCAAGCTTAACTCAACTCTTTTGAACTTTGGTTTACTGGGTTCTTAAGAGGATCAGTTTAGGCCATCATATGGTCTATTTTGTTACCACCTATGAAACAATTATGAACTTGCTGAAATTTTACGATCCTGATTAATGTCAACAAGTTATAATGAGCATCTAGTAGTGGTGCTGGTGCTACAGCATTTAATGTGACTCCCCCTATTTGGTATTGATTACTATTTAAAAATATATAATTTTTGTAGTTGTCTGCATTTAAGTATAAGCTAAATTATTTCTTCAAAAATTAATTTGTCATTAATTTAACTTTCAATTAGCAATATACAAGAAACCCTCTATTTTTTTCAAGAGTAAAATAGTAAGTAAAAGAAGAAGAAAAAGGCTTTGCACTGCCTACTGAAGGTATAGCACAAAGAAGTAACCATTTATTTGCTGTTGTATCTTTGGTTTATGGAGTTTTCTGTTTAAACTGTATCTTATGTTGTTTCAATATCTTTTTACTTACTGGTGGTTTACAAGTTTCAAGCCCAAGGAAAGAGAGCAGAAAAGACCTTCTAAGGTCTTATTTTCCTGGGAAAGAGAGACATTACAGTTGCCTTCTCAATATGCAAGTATGTGCAGTATATTAGAAATACAATGATCAAGAAATAATTTTCTTCAGCTGAAAGTTCTCTGGTTCTCTTTCACTTTCTGTCCGAGAAGAGTATGGCCAAAATTACTATGTTAGATGAAATGTAAAATCATCCTGTATGTTGGCTTTTTCTATGCTGATTTCCTATTTGACTTCTGATTCTTACAAGCCCACACGGGCTGAGGACAACTGCTGAAGTACGAATGTGAATAGAATTAATTGTAAAGCTATGATTCTGTTGGGCTTCCTGTCTAATCGCTTTCATTTTATTGTTCTATTTTAGTCAGATGTGTAAAATAACAGAAAGGGAAGTGAGAATGCAGTCAGCTAGAGACAGATTGGAAGACAATCTAGTAAGAGGAGAATGGCAAGTGGCCAGTGGATGGAAGAATAAAGATTGAGAATCCAGATTTTTGAGATAAGAGGCACAGTGTCAGAATGACAAGGTTTAGAAATACTTTTATTAGTGGCAGGAAAAGCTCAACATGACGAAAAGACACAAACTTTTTCTTTCTGTCTACACCCTGAAAGTTACAAATGTGTTCTGCTTCTTTGTAAGCCATTCTTAGTATATGCTCACTACTTTTTAAATGGAAAATGCTTTAAGCAGTTAATATAAGTCCTATTATGCTGTATGTCTATTGCGTTACAATTCATTTTATACCTAAGGTGGGAATTTTTTTTTTTTTTTTTTTTTTTGCTTGTGTGTCTTTGGAATTGCACTTGTACAGATTAATGTGTAGGCCTGCTTTTGACTGTAAGCAACTTTTCCTCCTGTTTGATGTTCAAGTTCTCCGGATTTCTGTTACCTTACTGCATTCCCAGGTATATAAATTGTTCATGTTGCAAGAAACTTTTTGCAGTAGAATTTACATTTAAGTACTAGGAATACCATTTTTCCCCCTACTAGACTTGGGTCAATTTGAATTCATTGTTAATGAGATACTAAAGTGCTCTTAAGAACTTCCACTTTCTACTACATATTCTGTAGGCTTTTTACCCAAATTTGCATAGTTGATCGACATGATGAGCAAAGAAAAAAAAATATCATGTGGTTGGTGTGCATTAGATTTTGCATCCAGGATGCTCTGTTCTAAGTTCATGTACCTCTAAGAAAGCTAAATTTGTGACTGGAGTATCAGAGTTGAGATTTCAGTGAGTTGCTTGACTGACAGCCACCAAATGGATATGCCCCAAATTTGCTTTATTTTGTGATGCCCCAAATGCAATAAAAGAATCACTAAAACGCACTTTTGAAAAGGTATTCCACAGTGTATCATTTTATGAGAGGTTAGATTTAAAAACTTTTTATCTTTGAACACTCGCATTGTATTTAGATGGGTATGCTAAAGCAACCAAGATACACTTGATTAAACTGATCATGCTTGTAATTTGTAGAAGTATATCTGAAGGTCTGAAGTATTTCATCAGCATAGGCAGAAAATCCCACTTCTGAAAGCACTGTGATAGAAGATAGGAATAATTAGTACATATGTATAATCTACTTTTCTCTTCCAAGCTAGCGTCTTTTTTTACAAAATTCAGGGCATCAACAGTGTTTTCTGTTTCCATTTCTGCATTGCTAGTTGTTCAAGCTCATAGCACCTCAGCAGTTGGAATCCTGTTGAAGAACTGACCCTGCTAAGATCTAAATCAGATCACGGGCAATTTGTATTACATTTAGTTATGGATATTCCATTGACTGTATTAAGCTGGGGGCGGGGGGGAAGTCTACTATTTGATGTTGAGCTGAAATTTACTTAAGTAGTTTACTTAGTCTTTAGAGAGTATGAGTATGTCTCCCCAGCATATAAAATGATCTGCTTGAGCAGACTAGCCTTTTTATAGATGCCAGTTTAAAAATTAGGTAATCAGCAGGCCAGAAATACGGCCAGGATTTATTGCAATTGGAAGGCACAATAACAGAAACACATTCTGAAGATCTCAGTCCTGAGCAGCACAGCAGCACTCGCAGAGACAATCCCAGAAGCTGTAGTTTTTGGTTTGGGTTCATTTGTTTGGTTGGTTTTTTTAGGAGATCATGTTGTTCAGTGATGATCATGATATAACTGTTGCTATTCAATTTCATTTCCACTGAGAAATGTCAGTATGGCCTTGTGGCATTTACTAATCCTTTCACTTACCTAATTCTTCAGCCTGAAAAAAAATTAATCCCCCACTACAGTTGCTTTGAAATGTTTGTATGACTGGTGTCACATTTTGCATGACTAGATACTTGTCATGAAGGTCAGTAGGCATCACTGAATTAAGACAAGGCTAAATATACTGGTTTTGTTGTGTGTAAATATTCTAGACCTGCAACACATTTTCCCATTGTGTTTGCTGTAATGTGAAGCAAATGAAAGCTGTGAATCTTTTTACAAAGTTAACTTATAAAGACATATTGCAGAAATAAGGCAAGTTAGGATAGTAAAATAAAAGAATGAGTCTCCTTTTCCAGTCCTTACTGAAAACCAGTTGGGTATGGTTTGTTATTTAATACAGTAAATGGTGGTGTTGCTAGTTGTTTTCCCAAATAAACTTTTTTTTTTTTTTCAGTGGAAGAATGAATCAATTTGTCATGATACTGTTAGAATCCTTGTGGGAGTTCTAGCAAGTATTATATTTTACAATTTGAAAATTGCTATACAGCTTTTTAATATTAGCCATTTAAAATCAAACTTTGTTTTCATTCATCTACTAATGTGCTTTGAGCATCCATGGTTGCTAAGCTGCAACCCTTGTAGAATTAGAAACACTTTCCAGTTAAAGATGAGTTTAACCTTGTAGAAAAAAAACCTTTGGTATCTTCCTGCTTGGTCAAGTCCAGTCTTCCTACTCGAGAGACAGTATAACATTAAGTGTATTTCCTTTGAACTGGTTCTTTGACAGAAGAGGGTCGAGGAATGAAGGAGGTTTAAGCGTAGTTTTAGCCTTCAGTTTTATGCCCTCTGCTTTATTTCTTCTGAGTAAATGTGATACTAAGAGGTATGTGACAAAAAGTGGTGGAAAAAACTGTCTGTCTTCTACATTGAATCTGTCAGTGTGGAATTATAAGGGGTTCTTATGGGGTATGTTGAATAGCAGTTTCATCCTGAACCAGAGCAAACACACTATCGGTTGCAACTCTAATGCCATCTTTGGTTTACTTCCTCTCTTTCTCAGCTTTAATGAGGCATAATGAAGCTTTCTGGAATACATGTGGGTGGTTTAGTGGTTTGGGTTTTTTTTGTGTTTTTTTTTTAATCACACAATTATGAAATTTTCCTTAAGTTATGTTGAATTTCTGTATTTTCCTCTGTGGTTGCACTATGCATCAAAAGAATTGTTAGTCTGTTTTTATTACATACCATTGAATAACAGTGATACTGTTCAGATATTTCATGTTAATTGTTTAATTAGATACAGTCTGTGTGTTAGTGAAATAGAATTTGGAAAATTTTAAATTGGTCGTCTAATCTGGCAATATTCCAGATGTTTATTTTTGTCCTAGTATGACTTTTTCATTATACTTCACTGTGCTTTTGCTCGGTACCTGGCTTTATTCCCTTTTTTTATATTCCTCTATTTTAATATCTTTATGTTCTTTGTTGAAAAAGGAATTCTACACAGGCCTGCATAATTGCTCATGAGATATTCCATTCTTTTATGAACAAAATATGGTATAAGCCAACAGAGAGAGATTAGTAAATCGTTATTTTAGCGCTTGACCAGTTATGTGAAAATTGTTGATTTGAGGCAAGATCACCCTCACAGACTACAGACTGCCTTAAGGGCATAAACAAAGGATGAGGGTAAGTAGCAATATAGAGTAAGGTATCGGTCAGGTTCTTCAGAGACTGCTGTGAAGTCCACTTTTACGGAATAGCTTCAGGAAGAGTCGGTAGCAAAAGGCAAACAGCATATCAGTGACTTTCTCAGATAATGAATCAGTAAATAATGCAAACACATGGGAGAGAAATACCAAAGGGCCCTGGGAGAGTAATCAGGAATCAGGACCTTATAGCATGAGAATAACTCTGCAAAAGTGTGTGATACTGTATTTGAGAAAAACAGTAGTGGACTTGTACATTCATGAGGATATAGTTCATTGGTAAGAGAAATTGTATACTACCTTTTCTTTTTCATAAGGTAAAAAAAACAAGAAGCAAACAGAGTTGGAAATGCAGTATAGATCATACATTCACAGTACCTCACAGAGGAAAATTAATTAGTTTGAGTTTTGCTAAGGGTATGTTCTTTATTTTGTTACGTAGAGATAGCATTTTAAGTGTGTGGACTTGGGGGTGTTTGTTATGTTTATGTAGATACTATATATGAAAGAAATTGGGGAAGTTTGCAAATTGTTTTACACGAAGTTGAAAGTAAGCTGTCAGTTTGGAGGCGGGGGAGTGTCACACAAAGATTTGTGACTGGGCCTGGAGGGGAGGAGAGCAAAAGGAGAAGCATGTAGAGCCAAAAATATGAAAGAAAAGTGTTAGTAACTCATCTTTCTTGATGACAAATCATATGATTTTCCATAAAACTATTCCACCTGTGAATTAAATTGAAACTTGGTGCTTGTTTGCCCTCAGTTAAGTCCATTAGAAGCATTTTTGAAGGACTTCTCTTCCCAGATGGTGAATTTACCTAGTTCATCTGGATTTTCAGTCAGTTGACACTCATTTTTTGTTACCTTAGTGTTGCTCTTTAAAGGATTCTTCTCTTCCTTCTTGTTTTCCCCTTCATTCAGATGCATGCAGAAAGAATTGAATCATCTGCAAAATGTCGTTCTGCCAGATACAACACACAACACTTTTTTTTAAGAGCTTTCCGCTTTTTTTATTTTAATACATTCTTTCTTTTCTTCACTTTTTCCTATTTGATTCATCTTTCTTAAAACAAACTGAAAATGCCCATGGTGTTCCAGGTGATAACTATAGGATTATATAGGTATAAGCATTACTTAGATAGAACTTGAAAATCATCTAATAATGTGTCATGTTTTAATGCATAATATTAATTTCTCTTACAAGTATTTGGTATCAGTAAAAGAAATGATAAATCCCTTTGGAAAATGATCCTTTGAATTTTAATTGGTCTGGACTAAGGTACTGTTTTCATAAAGTTAATATTTAAAAATCCAAGAACTGTGGAATATTGTAAGTGAAAGTAGTGTTATACAAAGCAGAAAATCAATTTTATTTCTGACAGTATATTTCTACTTTCAGATCTTAATTTCTTCTTAAGAAGGAAGGCCCTGCTGTGACAGGACATAAGATTATATTGATTTCTTTTATATTGGACTATACTATAAATCCTGTGAACAGGAGTGTACAAACCATCTGTAGGTTCCATTATAGTATGAATAAAGGAAGAAACTGGACAAATGTTACACATGTGGAAGCGTAATGATATGCCACAGGTAGCTGTGGGGCAATTAAGAACTTCAAATACCTTCTTTTTCTAATTTTTATTTATTAAAATAACATATATTCTCTAAAGTGTATAGTACAAACTTTTGGAGGTTATCTACATTCAGACATTTGACTATAGATTTGTGTTGGATTTTTTTGTTTGTTTAATCTCTGAGATTATGTGGATTTACCACATGAGGGAGCTCCATGCTATTCTGCACCTTGAAGACTGCACCTAGAATTGTGCTTCAAAGCTACTACTGTGTAAGATTGAGAAAGGGTTTTATACAAGAAAGGAGGAAAGTATAAAAAGCTTGCTGAAATGCATTTTTAGAGTATATGTTGGCTAACTAGTGAGAGAAGAATTTTTTGACAGTAATCTACACAGACACGTGAAAAATTACTTAGGAAGAAAAACCTGCTTGTTTAGGAGATTCTGAAGAGTAAAATTCTATCAACAAAAATCTACTTAAATACATGGAAATCTAAAGGCTTCTTGATTGGGAATAATTACCTGAGGGAAATTGTGCGTTCATCCTTAAATTTATATTAAACCAGGTTGTCTAGATCACTGAAATATACTTGTGTAAGGAATTGTGCACTGCTAGGATGATAACTCATTAGAGATCCATTTTCTAATTGCTGTATGCTTATTTTAAAACCTGAAATTAAAGGGAGAGTGGACTTCATAAATCCCTGGAGCTGCAGCATTAGATATCAAAATCAAACTGTCATGAGACATTGCTTTATCAAAAATTTTCGTGTTGATGGAACTGCTTTTGCCCTCTATCCTTCTCCACTCCCTGAAAAGAAAAAGAAATTAAAAAAACCCCAAACCTTTCTAGAGGGGAAGGATGTCATCAAGAAAGTGTACTTTTTTTTTTAAAGTGGTGTGTTTGCGTATAGAAAACTTTCATTTCAGATCCTGATTGCCCTGTGATTATGCCTTTTGCTTTTCTGTCTGACCACAATGTTTGTTTAAGAAATATCCTTAAGTGTTTGTTGTCCAAGATAGAAATTTGAGGGATTACTTCACTTTCCTGACTTTTCTTTGTTTTAATCCCAGTCATTTGGGGCAAGGCTATTTGTGTGCATACAGTGGTGAGTTCCTAGCAAATAATTGCCCAAGATATTAGGTTACATTTTTTTGGCATTAATATCTGGAGAGAAAAGAGGAGGGAAAGGACATGCACCGTTTTACTCAAATAATACATGATGTGTGGTTTTAAGTATGCAACTGGTATCCAAAATACTATTTAGATGCAAAATAGACTCATTTTTAGAGTGTAGTCTTTCATGTTCTGCACATTATTTGTGAACATTACAACAGTTGTTTGCACTAAACAAATCTCAATTTGAATAAATTTATTCTATGCTTTTTTATATTCAGATGATGCAAAATCATTCCTTTTCCTCCTTGATTTTGAACATCTAGGCTCTTGAAATATATGATCTGAACTTCTTCAGATTTCTAAAAACAAGAAAATGAGGAGTTTTGACATTGCTCCATTGAAGGAAACCTAGAAATATAAGCACTGACTTCTCTCTTCTTTCCCCACACTTTACCAAAAAACTCTACTATCTGGATGAAGTAACCATCAGATCTACTGATTGAAGCTTGTTAAAATAGGGTACAACTGACAGGCAACTGAGAGGCAAACATGCCTCTCTTAATTAAATCCAGATGAAGTGAGGAAAAACTGCATGATCAAAGAGAAAGTGAATGTGGTTGCAGTTTCTCTGAAAGATTTAGGGCACACAAAGCTGTAATTATTGTTTAAGGCATCTCATTGTGTGTTCCAAAGCTAATATATCTAGGAGTGGCTACCTTACTATGGCTTTGCTGCAATACGTATCAACGACTAATTTTTTTTATTGTTGTTAGAACTTAGTTTGTCAATGCTTTATTTGAAACAATCACATTTAATTAATTTGAGTATAATATGCAAAACAAATTTTGCAGAATCATTTTGTTTGTACTAGCTGCGTTTTAGTTGTTTTCTTTCTTGTTTTTATTCATCTAAACAGATTTTTATCTAATTGTTCTCCAGGGAACGTATGCTAGAAATCCATTACTCGTGCAATGTTTTTTGTTTGATATATTCTTGACTATCATGTCTTCTGTGTTGCTTTCTAATTAATGCATGAGTAGTGATTATAACTAATTGTTTGCCACCACAAAAAATGAGAGATATTTGAGTTTGAAAAAGCTACAAATATCACTCTTCATATTGTTTCAAATTATTTTGAAACCAAAATATCACAAATGAGAATTGAGTTAAGAACTAGATGATTTCTGTCATAAAATGTGCTGGAAAAGCACCCGCATCAAGTATATAGGGAGTGACTACTTTTCAGACTTCTTGGTATGAGATTCCAGGAAAAAAATGTGATCCATGACTTCGAAGGATCTAAGTAAAAATCTATGAATTTTGTACAAGTATAGGAGAATAACTTGTAAAGCCTTACCAAGCTGGAATAATAAACTGGAGAATTCTTTACATTCTTCTGTAATTTTAGGAGACTCTTTTTGCCTTTCTTCTGTACTGTCATCTAGTATCCATTGTTCTAGCACTCCCATCAGTTACCCCCTCTTCATGCCATCGGCACGTTGAAGTACGTCCTGTAGGTCTAAAAAGGCTTAACAACTGGGAGGGAAGATCGTAAAATATGTAACCACTATACACTGGGTGTGAAATTATATCTATACCTGTATCTATCTATTTCATTCTTCATCTGGTATAATCTTATTTTTCCTTAGTTTTAACAGTTCTCACAGCTTCCATTTCAGAACAAATGAAGCTAAATAGTCCACCTCTTTCATTCATGAATGGCATTTTGCCATTCTTTTAAAAGGATGTTTTTCACCTGTCAGGCAGTGTCAGTAAATTCAATGCCTCTCAGCATGTTTTTGCAAAAGCAGTTTCAAAATTCTGGTGACTTCATCAGTGGAAATAAAGCTTTGTTTTTGTCAGGATGAAAGGTTTGTTTTGCTTTCAGGAGTTCTAGAGCCTTTAGAAACCGTTTTGATCTTTCTGTCTTCTGTTAGAAATGGGAGTATGGGCTTTGGGGATTATTTTCCTGTTACAGTTATGGAAAAAAACCTCTTAAATTCTGAGGTCATCAATTGTCTTTTTCTTGGGGGGGGTGGGGGGCAGTGTTTTTAAGTTAATTTAGGTTAATACCTAACTCTAATTTTGGAGTACTTAAATTTTTTTTAAAGTATTTTTATTTAAGATAGACAAGATCTTCCTTCCTCTCTATGCTGTGGCTTTATAAATGCCGCCTTTTATGTGTTCTGTTTGAGGAGCCAAGTGCTCTTATTTACCTCTAAAGTTTTCTTCTTCATGCTACCACAGGAAATTCCTAAATCAGCATCATAAGTCTTTGAGCAGACTTTTCCAATATAAACCAATTTAAGAAACAGCCTGTGGAGCTTTGTTCCTTGGACTGAATATTTTATAAAACAGGCCCTTGTTTATCAGGTTTTGTCTAGAGTTCCTATGGGACTTTAGAGAAATGAGCGCTGATCTTTGCCTCCTGATTAACAGAAGTATAAATAAAAAAGGCAGTATTGAAATTATGTTGACATAAGCTTTCTCTTGTGCATAGTAAAGTGGTGTATGTAGAATCAATGGAAATAATCTTTTCATTATTGAGAAGTTTGAATGCATGAAAATTAGGAATTGATATGATTGCTTAGAGCTAGGAGTAAGTAAACATTGACAGATTTTTCTAGTGTTTATGAAGATGAAACTTTTATGGCCATTTAGGGACGAGTCAGTGTGGCAGTACACCCCCCCGACAGGAAACAAAACAAAACTTCTCCATGCAGGGAGGAGAGGAAAAAAAATCCAAACCCGAGAGGCCGCAGGTTGGAAATTGAACTGACCCATGGAGATGTGCCGGGTACACTGAAGTGACCTTTTGGGCAATAGGGATTAAATGACCACAGGTCAGATTCGACAAGGGTATAAATGTGGTCCTGCCTGAGGACGTTTTGGGAATCGGTCCTCCTCGGAACAGTGCGGCTGCAGCTGGGGACTCCCCCTTGGGTCGGGTCGGGTCAGGACGGGACGCTGCCCGAGGTAAATCCTCGAGGAAGAGAGCCCTCATCTTTTACGTGAGTGATACGCGCGTTTTGAGTCATCATTTTAAATCTTAAGGGTTCTCAAGTGGGCTGTGTAGTATTCATTCCCTTTACATCGTTGAGCCTGTGGTTTACAAACGTTACCAGAGTTCTAACCAACTTTTTACTGAAGAATAAATCTGAGCTTTAACGCCTGTTGCATTTGATTGTGCGTGCCACCGTAACAGTCAGAAAGCCTCATCTTAATTAATGTGAACTTAAGCGTGATTCTGCAATTTAGGGAGAAGGAGCAGGTCACAGCTAGTGTTGTTATCAGATGGTTATGATCTTTCTGTGGTTCATTTTCATGAACACAAACACTGAAATAGTGTCTGTACACAGTGAATGCAGTTATATTAAATAATTCTGATAGTTAATGACTTCTTCAAGTACTAACGTAATGAAGGCCAGGGAGAGGAATACACATCTTTCCTGTGTGATAACTGAGAAGCAACTGTTCTTTTGTGGGTTTGGTTTTTTTTTTTTTTCTGGGCTATTCTGTCAAATGCTAAATGATGAGGTAATTTGCTTTGTAATGAGAAGAAATTCTCACACTGAGCTTTTTACAGGTATTTTCTTAGTGGATCTTTAAGCCCTTCAGAAGTACATGATTTTGTGTAAACATATTAAGTGGGGCTCCTTCTATGGGTCTTGGTTTCTCTGGGTTCTAATTTGGATAGATGAAGTGTATTGTAATGAAGATTTCTGCAATTTTTTTTTTCTGTTTTTTTCTTTGTTTGGCTTTTTTGGTTTGGTTTTTTATTAGGTATATAATTGTGATTCATAATGATCTGTGTATGCTCCAGAAGTCTTGTCTTCTTTGTAGTCACAGAGATACATTATGTATGTAGTGTGAATGATAAAATTGTGAGCATCTGTTTACATACTGATAGCAGGTGAAAATAAAGCTATCAGTGTAAATGACTTAGTGTTATTAAAGCTGAATTTCTGTCTTCAGCTAATAAGTTCTGTTTGTGTTTCTCCAGTTCAATTCAAAGAATGCTCTATTATGAATGAGCTTGGAGATTAGAAACTAAGAGCACTGGTACATCCTACATAAAGGTGATGACACTATTGAATCAAACTTTCTCTTCTAGCTATATAAAACATTTTTTTAGCCTAGTATTGAAGTTCCTTGATCCACAGTCCTGCTCTGAAATGGTATCTAAGTTTGAAATGATAGAATGCAGTTTGTATGGTTGAAATATTTTTAGTAAATTTTCATACTTAGTGGTAGTTGTTTGAAAATCAATAGAGAAATATTTGTCTTCTTGTTTAAGTGTGTTTCTTTAATACTAGTAGTAGTTAAGTGTACCCGTGGAGGGAAAACAAAAAAAAAGTGTTTTGCTCTATGAACAGTGTATGGCAACAGATTAGCAAGCAGTCTACTTAGGCTTTTAATTTCAGGTGATCATGCCAAGCGATTGCGTTATTTTCACGAATGAGTTTGAAGCATGGGTTTGGTTGTTTTTTGTAAAGTTGGAAAATGAGTTGGCTTAAGTACAGATAGGAAGCTAAATCAGGCCAAGTGCAGATAAACAAACTGAATTATTTGGTCCTTATACTTGCTTTAGCTGAATTGTTCATGTCTTGTGAAATTATGATGATGATGAGAATAATCCATTTTATTAGAAAATAAGTTTAAATAGTAATCACCATTTGATTTGCTGAAACAAAGACCTATTCAGCAAGGTGGTTTTAAAACTGGATGTTTATAGTTCATAGTGAGGATTCTGACAACTGGGTTGTTCTTAGTGTTTCATGTTTCTCTTTAGCAGTTCTCATAATCTGATTTAATTTTGGCATGCTTCGAGTGGCAAAAGCTATATTTGGGTCAAGTACAGTGTGTAAAACTTATTTATAAATTTGGGATTTTTTTTTTAATGGAATGAAGTTGCATTATATATCTAGCTTAGAGGGAAAGAAATTATTTGAGATGTTATATTTTGAAGTTGAAATTATGTATAAACAGAGTAACCAAAGTCTTGTTCACTTGGATTTCCCAGAATCACAGAATGGTTGAGGTTGGAAGGGATCTCTGGAGCTGAACTAGTCCAACCCCCCTGCTCAAGTAGGGCCATCTAGAGCAGGCTTACAGAACTGTGTCCAGATGCCTTTTGAGTACTCCAAAATTCCATAACCCCTCTGGACAACCCGTTCCAGTGCTCAGTCACCCATTTAAGTTCAGCTTGGCTGTTACTCAACACCTGATTCAGACTCAGAAAAACAGAAGGCCAAATAGGCATTAGGTTGTGAATTTCCACTAAAGTACCCTTAGGTATAAATGCAGACAGACCCCTCTGTAGAAGCAGAGTCTTCTAATTGTTTTCCGATTTCTTGCCTGCTCTACTGTACACGTAGTTTCCTTCTGTTGCTAATACCTTACTGCTGAGGATGTCAAGAGCCACCTATGAAAAAGGTTAATTTGCAAGCAGATCTGGTGGTACACACATTGATATTAGTAAAATGCAACATTTATCATGAGTGGTGTCACAAATGTTTTTTAATCCCACTCTTGTATGCTTTATCTAATACATCATAAAGGCATACAAACAAAAATCAACTGTCCTGTGATTATTTACATAATTCTTTCTGCCTAATTAATTTTCCCCCAACTGTGTCATTTCAGGCTCCAAGCTTTTTGAATAGGCAGTTTTTCAGCACATTTATTAATTTTTCCCACAGTGTCTGCAATAACATGCTATGGATTGAGCTGACTGACAATTAGTTAATGGAAGTAAAACTAACTTCTATGTCTTCAAAATAGAAGAATACACAGGAAGGATAACAGACTAGTTTTGTACTGTTAAAATGTACATAGTCTGCATTGGATTAATAACAAAGTTTTAATTTTATCAAAACATCAACAATTACGTTATTTGTTTCAGATATTCCAGGTGTATCTGTCCCTTTAAAGAGTTGTAGTGTGTACGTGTATCTCCAGAATAATAAAGTGGCATTATGATATGTGGCTGCATTCCCTCCTGCTTCAAGTACTGCTGACATTAATTCCATATTTCTGCCTAGGACAGGAGAGAAACATTCAAACATATAATTTCTCATGGAAATTTTAATAAGCCAGTTTTAATTAAACTGTATTATCTAAGACACAGAACATTCTGATGGAAATTGTCAATTTTCAGAACAGTAAATGAGCACTCAAGAGTTTGGAATAGCTAACAGAATAATAAATTATTTCAAATTATAACTTAGGAAAGCATGAAAGAATACACATTGACATATATTTTCAGTCTTGCAGTATTTAGCATTATGAAGGCTCAGAGCTTTATCATTGCGTAATGATATATAGTTCATGGACGTTTTTCACTCTGCAATACAGATTTATCAATCTGCAACTCAAAGCTAACAAACAAAACACTGTATGTTTTTAAAAAATGCATTATTTTGAGAAAAAATGTTATTTACATTGAAAATAGTCAATGGATTACCAGTTTTCCTACTGTAAATTATAAATTATGAATGACTATAGTTTTTATCTAAAACCAGCGTGTCATATAAAATCTAACTGTAGAATCAAACAGTTATCAATCCACCTAGAAAGACTGGACAAATTTAAAAGAAATCATATGGACATTTATGACGAAGCCATGTTTCTGTCTTTTGAGTGATGCTGTGCTGTCTTTTGAGAACAGTTTCTGCCTGTAATGAATATTAGGATCAGTGTGTATAGTAGAATAATAAACCTTGATACATTCAGCGAAACCAAAGGTAACAGAAAAATAAGTAGATCAGATATTTAAATAAATAAAGTTCAGGTAGCTTTGCTTTCCAGACTCCTGGAAAATCCCAGGCTGACCTTTTTTTTTTTTTACCTCCTCATTATAGTGCTCATTTATATAATATGCTAAATACACTGATTCTTTCCCTTTAGGTTGAATATTTTTACAAATGAGAACATCTTACATCTCTAGTCCCAGTGGGCCTTTATTTTCTTTTGTCCTTGTGTTTTTGCTCTCTAGTAGGAGTTAATCCATGTGTAGCATAATGCCAGCTGCCTTCTTTTCTTAAATGAATTTTTTTGTGTCAGCACACTTTTGAGAGTCAAGCATTACATGAAAAACTCTCCCAGTGGAATGCTGCTTTCACCTGTCTTCAGCTTCCTGTAACCAGTAGCTGGAAGGACGTGTCAAAAAAAACCTTCTACTCAGTCTCTGAAATGCTTCTGGAAAGTGTTAAGAAGTTTCTGGTAGATATCTTCTTTTTGTTTGCAGTGCGTTCTTCCTTCTTCTGGAGGTATCAAAGACATAAACTCTTTGGTCTCTTTATTTTAGTATTAGACCTGTGGCGAACATCCCTTAAATTCCATTTTTATAGTGACTGCATGCCCTGGAGAGAGGCCTCCTTAATTGCTGGAACACCAGTGCGGTTTCTTTATAATTATAGTTAAATTACCAATGTTCTTTCTACTGTGGCATATTTATTGTTGATGAATGCCAAGCTGTCAGTGTTGGCTTTCATTTTCTTTGTAAATGCTGACAGTAATAGGTGTTGCCTTTGGGTGAATTTTTTGTTTGTTCAGGTACTTTAGTAACTATTATTCAAGTTATTGATATATTGATGTGAAATTCATAGCAGATGTTATGGTAGAGGTGATGACTTTCCCTCCAGCTGATGTGAGGTATTTAGCCTTGATTTCTCTGATGTTTTTTCTCATCTGTTTACATGGAAAAAACTAGTAGAAAGCATGGAAGTACCATGGTAGTGGTCCTAATATAGACATAAAGAATTTAATTCTACTATTGATGGTAATCAGTGATTCTTTATCTCTGACATAATGTGGTAGCATAGTGTCATGGTAACCTTTGTATCCATTGCTTGCTTAATTAAGTGAATTAATTTAGGCATTGCACTGAAATGCCAGCAAACTGTAGTCAACTGGTCATATTACAAAGTGTAAAAAATAATTTATTTACAGGAAAGATATTTTCAGTCATTACAGCTGGCTTTATACAGCCATACTAATATTTACCTGTATTCTGATACTGACACTACACTTAATTTTCTTACTGCAGAAATGCTTATCTGTCTGGGTATCTAAACATTTTTTTTTTTTCCCTTCCTGGTAGTGGTCCCTGTCAAGCATACCACAGAACTGGTTGGAAGCTTAAGTTGGAAGCTGTAATGCAAACACATAAACAAAATCCTTTAAAAAAAAAAAGAATGAAGAAAAGGCATGGAGGTTTCCCAGCCTCTTTTTTAAAAGTAAGAAGAGACAGAAAAAAGGAGAATTAATAGATAACTGAAATTTGGCAATACAAGTTAATAAAGCAATAAGGATAATGGAATTTAATGGTCTGCATTTACCTGTATCTCTTTAATTTAAAAAGACATGAAGTTTTCTTTTGTTATTTGTTTACATTTTAATTTTCATTAGAGTTCTTCACAGACATGGTGTGTAGATTTTACTGGATTGCATGGTAAAGCATATATTGTTAACTTTGTGGTACCAGCTACTGAACAGTGATTTATTTATTTATTAATCTCAGGGTAATGTGTTAAAACCAATGAAATAGGATAGCACTTTCAAAAGACACCTGTAAATTTTAAACTGAAATAACACTTCAAAAATTCAAGCCTGAAAAATCTCAGAGTAGTTTTGTGTAGTTGCCTTCTGCAGTAGTGAAATGAAAAAAGGAAGTGGATTAAAGGGCATAAATATTCCTTTATCTAGTAACCACTAAAATAAGTATTTAAAAACTTCAGTAATGATTCTGTGTACAAAGTTGCCTAAATGGTGGTTAGATATGGGTCTGTTATCATTTCAGTGGTGTATTTCCTAATCTTAGTAAAGCAATAACTCTCTGTATATTCAGATTTACAAACCCATTTTTCTTGGTTTACGTGGAACTTGGGGAGACAGGTATGGATGGTACTGAGCATGGAAAAATGTTTCCATATGAGTTTGTTTTGTTTGATTTTTTTGGTTTTTTGTTTTTTTTTTAATTTTTCAAATAGTATTTACAGTACAGTCTTGGCTTAGACTTTTCTTGTGGTTATAAAAGAAACTAAAAAAACCCATGGAAAAACAACCTTGTGAATGAAGTAATTTCTCTTAGTTGAAAAAGTATCTTTACACTTAATATTTCTGTGATTTTTGTTTTGGTTCAGAATAGTAAGACTGAAACCTTGTTTACAGTTTTCAAATGAGCACTCATTAAAGCTTCAATCTGTATTAATGAAAACTTTCAGAATTAAATATTTCTATTATGCAAAGTTTTGATAGCTTAGTTTTTTTGATAATGTTGTTTCATGAAACAGTGTAGGCAAGTACGGCTTTGCTTCTCTAGAATTATTGTATTGATTAAGTCTTTGCAGTGACTTGAAGTAGTACATTTCAAGGTGATGTTTCAAGTTACTAATATTTTATAAGTATGAAGATTGTATGAAGCATATAGAGTGTGACAAAGTAACTTGGTTAATATGACGTGGTATATGACTGGAAACTATTGTCTCCGCAGTCCTGACTTGTTTTCTTCAAAATTAAGTATAGAGAAAATACTCTGTTCCCTCTTTGCTCATCGTATTCATCCATCTTACCGACTTTCTTTTGTCTTACAAGCCGTCTGTTAATTGTATTTCTTATTTGCAGTTTGGTAATTATTAGATAAAAAATAATAATGTTGAAATTATGCTATATGTTTCTACAGTGTTACTTTAAAGTATCTTCTAGTTTCAGGAGCAGTGTTGTGTGTTTTTTTTTTTCTTTTAGTGCTTACTGTTGTTATTTCTCATGTTGAATGTGCAACCTGAATGGAGAACTTGACTCTGGGAGATTTGTCTCAAAGAATTAATTTCAGATCTAGAACATTTGAGGTTTGGTTTTTTTTTTTTTCTTTTCTTTCAGACTGTTCAGTCATTTTTAGTATATTAAGTTGTTTTTTTTATTGTTTTATATGAGGTTGTTTTTAAAGGAACCACAGATAGAATTTGTATAACTATATGCCTTTGTATTTCTTTTTCCTAGTATTTTTGGTGAGTTGTTCGAGACAGTAGTCTGCTGACTCTAAGGCAATTCATGTTTTTCTAAAATTTTTAGACTGTGCTCAATAATTCAGCAATGTGCCATTATTACCTATTTAATGTATTCTTGCCATTAAACTTTAATTTCCTTTTGTACAGTTAAATGTCATTGAAGACTGAACTATACCAAGTTTGTGTTGTATTAAGGTGACCGATTCAACAGTCCAAGCTTGAAATTCTAACCAAGCATGTTTAAACTTCATTTCAATAAATTGAAAATATAGGTGTTACTACTGGGTTGACATTGGTATGAAACCATATAGGTAGATATTACTGTTTCAAAATCTTGATATGTATATATTAAGATCCATCACACTGTTGGTTTCTCCTTTTTGCCATTCTAAATGAACATTATAAGCTAACAAATGCAGCTTTCTTTTTTTTGCTGCTACTGAGGCTTTAATGAAGAAGGGAGGATTCTTAGGAGGAAAATTTATATTATATAAAGCTTTTTATCATACTTTTAAGAACCAGCTTTTAAATTACTATTTACATACCTTCCCATTAGTTGGAGCAGGAGAATCCAGGTGAAATATTAGGCCTCCTTCCAATGTAAGATATTTTCAGCTTTGTTCCACTTGCATATAGCGTGTGAAATGACAGCCTTTTAAGTAATTAACAGTACCCAAACACTAGGGAGTGTTATGAATAGAGTATCCACCAGAATTTCCTTCCTTTATTCTGCAATTTGTTGACTATTTTCTGAAGAAACTTTTTTGGGTTGAGTGTCATCTCAAAAATAAATGGTTTGTATGATTTCTCTGTATGTCTCTTTCCCCTTCCCAGTTTCCAGGTTGTTTGTTATTTTGCAGAGAGATAGGGATCTCAAAAATATTGAGTAATTAGAAATGTGATATTAGGCAGAGTCTCAAATTAGTGTGTCAAGTATGGGGAAAGGTTGAAGCATGAGCTCTGCTCATTTTTAAGGATCAGAATCCGCATGGAAGAGAGTCATTCTAAGTAAAAGCCACAGGGAGCCAGGCTGCATGATTTTTGTAGTTCAGGGAATAACTTTTATCTTTTGTTATTGGGTTTTGCTATGTACAGCACAACGCTTTCATCAGCTACAATTCAGTATCAGCAGAACTAGAGTAGTGGTGTACTAGCTGGTTTTTTACAGTGATTTGTGACTTTGTATCTTTCTGGATATAAACAACCACAACAGAAGAAAACAGCAGACAGAAACTTACTTGCTTCGAGGCAAACTAATATTTCTCTTAGTAGCTTGCACCCTTCCAGTATTTGCAAATGAATTGTTCTAAAAATATTTTTTTTCGTGTGGAGGGAAAAAATGCCACATTTTTCTGCTTAGAAGGGTGATGGCTTTTAATGATGACTGCTGGGATGGAAGTCAATCTCAGTTTCATTTCTAGACTTGCATACTTCCTAATGGGGGGAAAAAAAAGACTTCTGTTGTTCCGTGGTGCCTTTTTTACTAATAATTTTTCAAAGCCGTTTGTCAGTTAACTAGGGCAGGTGGGTAGATATTCCATCTTTATAAGTTCTGTGAAATTACAGTTAAGAGGAGAGAGCACCCCAAATGAGTATACCTAGCACAGGAAGCCTGAGGTGTGAGCTGCGCTGTATGGCTAGGCATTAAAGAATCCTCGGAGAAGACTCATCTATAATAAAAGGCAAAGAAAATTAGATGTCATACTATATAATTTTGTCATTGGTAGTTATGCATAATGCAAATTTGACATATAAAATATCTACACAGTCAGGAGGACGTGACATCACTTGAACAGTATGGGGCGTGACAGTCAGATTCTAACAGCAAACTACTTTTCTGTGTGTCTTTTCATAGAATGTATTTTACACAATTAATCATTTATTAGAAGGAAAATGGCCAAGATATTTGGAAATTTTTCAAGTCAGTTGTATAGTCTGTTAATGGCATATCATCAGCATTGGAAAGAGATCATTTAATGGAGAAGTGTGCCACTGTCTTATGTTGCTATGAACTTGCAGAAGTGTAACATAAATATATAAAAATATCCTGTTTGAAAGCAGGATAGCACTAGCAAATTTTCCAGTTCTAACCTTTGTACTGAGTTTCCTTTACTTGTTTGTTTTTTACTGTTGCATTGGATTATATTTGAATCATTTTCCTTAACAAAACCTTACAGCTTTGCTGAGAGTGCTCGAGAAATGTATGAAAAATTGTCCAACATGCACAACAACATGAATAAATTGTATGAAAATTTGGGAGAATACTTTACCTTTGATCCCAAAGTCATAAGCATAGAAGAATTCTTTGGCGATCTGAGCAACTTCAGAACTCTGTTTTTGGTGAGTAATGTCTGCAAAACTTTATACATATTCTTATTTCTTCTTTCTGCCTATTTCAATTTTTTCCTCTTCTATTTCTTGTGTTATAGTTAACTTCGTTTTGTTCTGTGACAGGAAATTGGATGAATGTTTCCAGAATTATTTAGATTTTGGTCACTGATAACTATAATCTCCCAGTTTGTAACTTGCCAACTCAACTGTCAATGTGGTTGGGACATATGGATAATTAGAAAATATTTTTCCACTTTTAAAAAACTTGCTTGTTGGTTGACGCACAACAAACAGGCATGATACTGAAAAAGTGTTAAAATCAAGACCTGAATGGACGTGTGTACATTCATGTTGTGTTAGTATCTGACTGATGCCTTAATGATGCTGTGATGCTAAGGCTGAGACTTTCAAGACGAGCTCTGGATTGCTGGCAGAACTCATGAAGTTCACTTAGATGCTTATATTACTATTTCCAGTCATCCAGTGTGTTTGATGTCAGGGTTTGGCTTTTTTATGAAGGAATTGAAGAATTTCATTTTAAGCAGCCAAGTTTTTTAATGGGTTTAATGTTATCTTTCCTAGTGGCTGTCTGGGAGCCATAATTAGCTGCACCATAGGAAGTGTACAGGGAAAACAGATGCCTAGAATGTCACACTCTATCTCCAGAGAATATTAACATTTCCTGGAAATACCACTGTTTACCATACAGCTGTGGCTCAGTGATCTGTCTATTGCCAGTAGCTGGCTTAATTTATCATGTAATCATAAGGACATCCAGTTTCTATGTGCTGGAGGAATAACTACTTTAAAACATAATTTTCATACCAAGTGTACTTGATCAGGAAACTTTTACTACAGTATATTTAACTATTTATTTTAAAATAGCTGAAATTATTCATTTTTTTCCATAAGCAAATCACCAATTCTTTTATAATCAGTAAGTATGCCAACACATCTGCGTGAAGACTTGTCAAGAACAGGAATAGTTGTCATGAGATATTTCAGTATATTTGCTTTTTCATAAATCCAAGGCTTACATTTTCAAATGCGAGTATCTGAATTTCAAAACCTACTCTATTGTAACTACTTGAAACAGACTTCAGACTACCAATGTCCAAATATTGTGATGAAAATCTGTCCTCAACTATGTATTTAAACTGCTACGAAGGTGATAGGAACTACAGGGCAAATGTTTTCGAGAAGGGGTGTTAGAATGGAAATACTTCCAATCGCTTACTTTTATTTTCCTTCCTTTTGACTTCCTAAAGGCCTGGCTGCTGGCCTATTGCTCTTCAATGGTTTAAATTGAATTTCCAGGGAGAATATGTGTAAGAGAATCATGTATTACTTTGGAGTGACTGAGTAATATTGGGGAGGTGGGGGGAAGATGGAGGTACGGTGAGGTGGTGGTGGGGGTGAATTGGGATTTCAGGATTTAAGTGATTAAATGGGAGAAATTAAATGGGAAGTGCAATAAGTCTTCTAATAACAAAGCTGGAATATTTTTGTGGCCTTTCCAAATGAACCAAAAGCAGAAAAGAAATTACGATGTGTGCATCACAGTTCCAGGAACAGATGAAATTGTCATTGTTTCAAGTTTTGAATGAATTTCTGTAAGTAATTCTGTAAGACTGAAGTGTTGAATTCAGGAGTGAGGGTGTTACTAAATCATATGTAAAAGATCTTCATTTCACAGCAAAAAGCTCTACTTAAGACTTTAAGAAATGATAGTGATAATAATTGGACTATTGACTTTTCTCAGTGTCATGAACTTTGGACTATTTGATGTAGTATTAACGATACATGTTTTCATATTATGCTTTCAGTAACACTTGGTCTTTTCAATGTTTTTGCATGGTATAACTGATTGGGTGTTGCTAATTATTTTGATAAGGAGAGGAAATACAATCTAGCTGGCTATGTTTTATCTATATTTATTGATTGCTAGTTAAGGATAGAGAAATTCTGTGAGATTTATCTGTATATTTCTGTACAAGGGGCAAATCCCCTGAGTTTCAAGGTATAATAGTTTATATTTTCTACATTAACATTGTATTCTATAGAAATCAATGGTTATTCCCTCCTTTGGCCTTTAATATGACAGTTATATGATGTATGTTTATAACAGTTAATGCTTTACCTATGCCCCTTATTTTGATAACTTAAAGAACAAAGGGGCAACTGAAGAAAAATTTTGCATTAAGAGCACCGGTTATGAAGGAATCACTGCAAGGCTTATTTCAAACGTATGGACATGCAATGCATCTGCTGATGATTTAAGTTCCACTACCTGCAAAGACAGAATCCGGGTTAATTGATGAACTTATTATTTTTATACTTTCCGTACAATATCAACACTATGTTGCTGCCTATCCATGTCTAAATTCATGGAACTATGTCGGTTGGAGTTCCAGCGATCGAGTAGTTTAACTTCTTGCTCAAAGCAAGTTCAAGTTAGAGCAGGTTGCACAGGGCCTTTTTCAATCTCTCTGGGTCCGTTTTCCAGTGTTTGCTCACACTTGTGGTGGGAAAATAACTAAGCGAATAAAATTTCCCATGTTTCAACTTTTGTCCATCATCTCTTGTTCTATCACTGTTCACCTCTGAGAAAAATTAGTTCTGTCTTCTCTACACCCTGCCATTACATCATAGATAGCAATTAGGTCTTTGCAGAGCCTTCCCTTCTTACAGCTGAACCAACTGATTTCTCTCAACTTCTGCTTGTGTCATATGCTCCAGTCTCCTCTTCATCTTGGTATCATCTGCTGGACTCACTCCAGTGTATCTGTATCTGTCTTATACTGGAGAGCCCAGCCTGGACACAGAACTCCAGGTGTGGTTTTGGAAGAACCAGTAGAGTAGAAGAATCACTTCCTTTAACCTCCTTATTACAGTTTTGCGTAGCCCAGTGTGCATTCAACCTTCTCTGCTGCAAGGCCACAATGCTGCCTCAGATTCAGCCAGTTCCCATGAGGACCTTCGTTTTTCTGCAAAACAGCTTTCTAGGATTACGTTAGTGGCATTTAGGGCTAAGTACAAGCCTTGCAATGCAAGCCTATAGAATCCAAAAACCTTAGAGGTTGACCGGGGGAGGGTTGCTTTTTTTTTTTTTTTGTGTGTGTTTGGGGGTCTTTTTTTGTCTTGGCTGAATTTCATAAAAAGTATTTGTGATAATAGCCTGTCTAGTTTTAGGCTTCAGTGCATCTCTGATGCCTGTGTTTAAGGGGTGACTCTTATTTGGCTTGCATTTTCTTCCTCCCAACCCCCCAAATATCTGCTAATTTACCTCGTTGAAGCGAGGTCCTGTTCTAGGAACATTTAGTGAAATACTTTGTTCACGTGCTTCACGATCTAGATTGTTCAGGTGGTGTATTTAGTCACAGAAGAATTTTAATTTGAATTGAGAATAAATTTTTTTTCACTATGAAATCACTTCATTTGTACTTAGAACAAAGGTCCAGATACCTAATTCTCACTGTTTTAGAAAGCTGTCAAAGATTAGGACAGTTTTAACTTTATTTTTAAGCACTGAAATAGCTATACCAATCAGAGTAATGAAGGTATTGAGACTTATGCAAACTACTGTTAATTATTATTTACACATAATCCTCTGCTTAATGCTATAAACACGTGTATGCATCTTACTTCTGCAAATACTTCTCTATGGATATGGAACAGTGGTGTAAATTGTATAAACTACCCTAATCATTTATACTGAGAAATATTATCTGGGTTTTATTTGCCAGAATCTGTTTTACTTTGCTCTTTATATGTGAGTGCACAGATACTTGCTTTCTTCTGAGTACTAGGCAGTACTCAAAGCAGACAGGAGGCTTGCCTTGATTTTATTATTATTGTTATTATTTAATAGGAGGGGAAGAGGCTGTTGTGAAAGTGTTTGGCACAGTTAAAACACTATTTGAATCCTTTTCTTCTGCTGGATTTGATGTTGAGCAAGTAGGTTTTGGATATTTTCAGCAGATTGTAACTACTCTGCTTTTTTCAAATGTAATCTGTCTTTTGTATTTAATTTATTTACTAAATCAGTTTTAATGGACTTTTTTTTTTTTAATTTTGATACGAGGAGTAGCTATGGACAAATCAAGATTAAGGCCTCCTTCTGGTAGGCACTATGTAGTCGCGAACTAGTGGTCATTTGTTACTGACGATCACAATAACCTCAAGCGTACATTCTTATAATCCTTGGTATGAGATTGTCATGTTCTGATAACATCTCATCAGAACCCTTCATCTTGTGGTGTAAATACACTCAAAAAATTAATGCATTGCAAGACATTAACGTCTCATTACCTAATTGACATAGAGTGCCTTCTGTGTCAAGGGGAAATCATTATTAATACTAACTTCTGTTACTTCTTCTGGCAAAAGTCACAATCCACCAGGTGTTTCAGGGACTCGGGGCCTTTCTGGTTTTGGAGTTTCTACAAACCTGTGTATGGTCAGTTCTTCTTAGGATGTTCACATGCTGTTTACATTTTACCTAATAATAACAAACTGCAATAAAATGCTTTTCAAGGGTGGAAAATTATCTCAAAGACTAAGTCTTTGTAAATTAATCTTGTTTATCAAGACAGAACTGTCAAGTTCTATGTTCTGGTTTGGAATATTAAACTTGTATTCAAAATAGAAAAGACCTACCACAAATAGTCTTTCTGAGTTTCCAGAAAAGTAGGGCTAATTTCTTACATTGCTTTATAATTTTAAAAAGTGGAAAAAATAATTTGCCAAGATACTCTTCTAATGCTATGTGTTGGTCTAAGTAGTTAATTATATCCATCTGATGCTATGGTCTTTAGAATTTTTATCTGTCATTTTATTTTCTAAGCTTCTTTTTTAAAAAAAGTTACTAAATAAGGAAATTAACTTGGACTGTATGCATGATGTGTACTAATTTAAATAGTAATGCTTCAATATAAAAAAGTGAAGTCTGAGGCTTACGCAACTTAAGGGGACACTTTCTTTTCCTTAGTATCATTTGTGCTTCAGTCAATTCACTTGTTCAGATATATACCGTAGTAGTAGTTGTAGTAGTAGTAGTAGTAATTGTAATTAGGTCTTTTGAGAATTTCTTGACTTATTTTATCCACTAGAGCAGAACCTTGTAGACTTTAGTGGCATAAAGATTCTTGTTTAGGGATTTAATTTTTTTCCAGACACTTGAGGAAGGCCTAGGGCAAGCATTAAAAGTTCACAGTACAGTGATTTTTTTTTTTTTTTTCTACAAGGCAAAAATTACTAAAAAGAATTAAGATTTTCTGCAACATTTTGGTACTTGTAAGAAGTTTCCCGAAAGGAAAAAGATACTGAAACTCATTTAATCTGTGGAATTTACTGTAAAAAAGTCATAGCTGCTGATAAGAATTCAGGAGCAATTAGAAGAGACTGAGGATATACAGCATTTCCAAATATTCCCTGGAGTATGCGTATTTATTAAATTTGTCCAGTTCAGACTATTGTAATGCCTGCATGCTTTCTCTATGTGGTCCCATTAACTTTTTTTAGTATTTTGATAAATGAAGTATAATTCCAGATTTTTTTTTAAATATTGATGACTTGTTTCTTCCTGTTTGTTGTTCTCCTATGTTATGGCTAATGCCTGTCTATTGATAAAGCTTGTTTCTTCTGCTACTAGCAGTTTTAACTTAGAAGTTCTTCAGATTGCTTCTCCTGGTTTTGTTGCTAACATTTGTGGTGTGAACATTTATGATGACAGGACAAACTATAGAATCATAAGGTAATTTAGGTTGGAGGCAGATGCTAAGAGGGTCACTGAGTTTGTCATCCTGCTCAAAGCAGGGCCAACGTAGAAGTTAGTTCAAACTGCATGGGACCTTGTCCAACTGAGTTTTGAGCATCTCCATGAATGAAGATACCACAACTGTGGGAGACTGTATTGAAGACTTTGCTAAAGCCGAACTAAGTACATCCATTGCCTTCCCCGCATTCGCAGAGCCAGTCATCTCATTAAAGAAGGCAGGCAGGTCGGTCAGGCACAATTATACTTGGTAAGTCCAATGTGGCTGTTTCCAGTCACCTTCTTGCCCTTTATGTACCTGGAAATGGCTTCCAAAAGAAATTGCACTGTGGTCTTCCTGAAAACAGAAGCTATGGCTGACTGGTGTGTAGTTCACCAAGTTTTCCTCAGTCTTTTGAAGACGAGCATAATATTTCCCTTTTCCACGCACTGGAGATGTCCCTTGAGGCCCACAACTTTTTGATGAAATAGAGGCCTTGCAATGACATCAGTCAGTTGCCCAAGCTGCCTGTGAGACAGTGATGGCAAAGGTTGAGATGAAGGCGGCACAGAGTACCTCAGCCTCTTCTTTGATTTTAGGTGCCATGTTCCATTCAGCAGCAGACCTACTTTTTCCTTTATCTTGCTTTGTCCTTGTAGCTATAAAAGCCCTTCTCATTGCTTTTCACACCGCTGGCCAGTTTAATCTCCATCTGTCCTTTGACTTTCTTAACTACTCCCCTCCCTGGGCAGTATTCCTTCTGGATAGTATGGCTGTCCTTCCACTTCCATATGTTTGGGTTTTGTGTTAAAGCTCTGTCAGGAGTTCCCTGTTCAGCCAAGCTGGCCCCTGCCCAACCTCCTCAGCCTCCTGCAGGGCAGGACGGGTGATTCTTGCGCTTTGAAAAGGTTTGCCTTGAATGTCAGTTACCAACAATGAACGCTTGACGTACACATTGATACGTAATTTAATTGAATTGATACTACAGTGTATACAGATCAAGGTAATTGGCCTCTGTGAGGGCTTAGGATTCAACATAGCCTTTCAGAAAATCTTGGCTTATCTTCTATTACCTTTGTACAACAGCTATTACTTGTATTTCTCTTTGCTTAACCTGTGATCCTGCAAATGATTCCACTATCTGGAATTTAGTCAGAATGCTGACTAAATAGGTTGATTTTGTAATGACAGTCTTTCTTTCTTTCATTTGCAACTAAAGAGAAAAATATCTTATGTTATAGAACCATGCAACTCAGCTAATGTATTTGGAGAAGATGGAATATATATGAATGTTTCTAAGGACAAATCTAAAAGAATTATATCAGAAATATATTCTGAATGGCACATCCCCAGGTCACAGAGAAAATTCTCTGCATGTGCTTGTATGTATACAGATATATATAAGTACACTGGGAGCTTGATGTATGTTTGTCTTACAATGCTCATATCAAGCTCTTTTAATGTTAAGAAAACAGCTGATCTTTTGAAAACTTATGTTAAAGACTTTTGATGATCATTAGAGGAAGTGCCATATATTGAATGGAAAATAATGCCTGTTTTATGACTTGAAATTAAAAAAAATATATGCATGCATTATCTTTTCTAATTGCTTGCCTTCTGCAAGTTGGACAGAAACAGTATTTAGTAAGTGCACCTCCACGTGGCCTAAGCATTTATAAGTTGTTAGGCTGAATGACAAGATGGAGGGTATATGAGAAAAATATTTTCTGGAACAGTCAATGTTGTTTTTTCATCATTCTTTTAATCAAAATTTATCAGCCATACAGTGATATTCCTTTGGGTCCAGTAGTTTCTCTTCAAGTTATTTTCCAGCAAAATTTTCCATAGAAGTAAGTTGTTAACTCTGTTACCCCTAAACAACAGGGAGAAAGGAAATTATAAGTAGGTAGTGTGAGCTGGTACAGTACCTGACCTTTCTCAGTGTCTTTGTGAGACATACTGGTTGCTCTTGGAACACTTTCTATGCTGTTCCCAGCAATAGACAATTATCCTAGAAATTGACTTCTTTGTGGATGTTTTGTTGTTTGTTGTTTTATGTCTTTACAAGTGTCCAGAGGCAAAGTTTCCAGTCAAGTACCAAATTAATCTTTTGTACTTAGTTTTTGTCAACATCTGTCTACCTGCGTGTGAGAGAGAATAAGTATTTTGGGGGGCTTTTCTGTGGTGTTAGGAGGAGAAAAAAAGCACTGTGTAGTTAGGAATTCAGTCTAAGTGACACCATTGAAACTGCCCATCATATGATTCCAAATAGCCAAATAAATTTACAGCTTCTCTGACCTATCATGTAACGAAATATTCCTTGTGAGCCATTTAAGTTCATTGAGCCTGCAGTACAGTGAATCAACCTGGAGGTGAAGAATGAAAAAAACAGAGTTTGTTTATTTATTTATTATTCTATTTGCCTCCATTTTATCGTAGAATCGTAGAATGGTTTAGGTTGGAAAAGACCTTTAAGATCATCAAGTCCAACCGTAACTCAACACCACCGTGCCCACTAAACCATGTCCTGAAACCATCCCCAGGCTTCTCTAACATTTTTTTCAGGAAACGTAATTAGAGCCAATTTCATTGTAGTGAGACGATGAAATAAAGTTTGCATCACTTTACCCCTCTACCTCTCGCAGTTAGAAATCTTGTCCCTCATGGTCCCCTCATGGCTGTACTGCTTCTTGTTCAGGCTCAGTCTTTTTTTTTGTTTGTTTGGTTTGGTCCTAAGATTAGGTAGAATGTTTAAACCTTTGAAATTAGGTTTTAATGAGATTTTTTTCTGGTACTTGTGTCACCTATGTCTATGTTTACTTTTTGTGCTTAAGTATGTCTTGATAACCTCATTGTATTCAAGGCATATCACAAGAAATAAGTAAAGCACTTCAGCGTGACTTTCCTTTGCAAATGGAACACAATTCAGAATTGAGCCTGGGAAAAAAAAAAAGGTGTATTTATTCTCTTGGAGCTGACGATTACAGAGAAATTGAATCAAAGGTAGCAATAAGAGTTTTTTTGTTGTTGGGGTTTTTTTTCTCTTTTTTTTTTTTCTTTTTGCAGTTAAAATAGTAGATCCACTGAATAATAGTGTGCCTTTTTATATTTAGGAGTATTTTGAAGAAGAAATGTTTTTTAGATTTTATCGATTTAGTCTTTTCTTCCGTCGAAAGTAAAGACAAATTTTTATTGTCCTTGAGGACAATTGCAACCTGATACATTTTGGTTTCATATAGTTTCAGGTGCTTATCAAATAATGATTAATCAGTTGCCTGAAGCAAGATGCCAGTTTGTTCTTTTCTGCTTTGGTTCTTCACTTTAACCTGCTATCTCACAGTTTATATCAAATGATCTGAAATATTTTTAATCTGTCACTTTCTGAACGTTTGTTTCTGTTGGTGGACATTTTCAAATACTCTGGCACCAAATCTGTCATGCCTAAATTTGCAAATGGACATAAACTTCCTTTCAATCAGATTGTGTGCTTTGTGGAAGTTGTATGAAATATATACTTTAGCATTAGATAGGAAATGTTCTTTTTTCTTATACAGTTCTTAAATGTTTCAGATTTTGTTTGCTCTGTGGGTTCCCCCTTTAATGCAGATAGTCTTAAAGGTGAATTTTGAGTCTAAAAAACCAACGTTGTAATAATGCCTATAAGAATAGCTGGGTAAAATTTGAAGCAGTAACAGGCGTTTATGGGCATAGTTGTTATGAAATGCAGAGAAGCTTTTTTGTTCAGTGAAGTGATATTTTTTTTATATCTGGTAGACAGTTTTATCAGTGGTGACTGCTTTCCTTGCATTTGTGTAAATGCAGCTCTTTGAGTAAGGAATTATATCTTTAAATTCCATTATAAATGTACTGAGGGAAAAAGGGTTGTATTCTAGTGTAAGTAAATATTTAGGCAGATGTAACTCATCAACTGGCAGTATGAGAGATGGGTTCTTGTAAAAGACCTATGAAATAAACTGCCCTTTTGTATCAACGTAGACTATTGATTGATGATTACTGTGTGGCTGGGATCTTTTACAGTATCTCTGTCATACCAGATCCAGAAAGTGAAAAGCTCCCGAAAATGATAAGACATATTAAATGTTCAGTAAACTAACCACTTTTTCTGGGTGATGACTACCCTGGTCTTTCAAGATTTTATAAGATTGATCCCCTGTAACCAGACAGGAAACAAAACATTTGATATGTTGCCTTCAAACAAAAAAAACTTTCACCACAGTGGATTCAGCATCTTGAGTATAAATGTACCTGTCAGACCTTTTCTTCTTTCTAATATTTGTTTGCTTGTAACTTGCTTCAAAGTAAATTTCAAGCTCCATGACTCAGGAATGTTTTTTCTGTGGCTTTTTTGATATGTCGCTTGAATACAGCAGGTCATTGGCTACAATAATATAAATCAATGAATATATAATATGTAAATTAATACATAATAAATATATGATTTACTGTGAAGTGCAATACATAGTCAAGCTAAATTCCCAGCTTTCAAGCTCATAAATTGAGTTTGTAATTCAGGAGTGGATTAAAAGAAAGGCTGTATTTATTCATTGTTCTCCCTGGTTATTTGTCTGGGAATACAGTTTCTCCCTTCTGCCTAAAAAGTAACAGTTCTTTAATGTAGTCTGAAAGATAACAGTTTCTAGCTAGCAGGAAGCTATGAAAAAATAAAGAATAATGAGCAAGAAGTATTTTCTCTAGCAAAATTTCCCAAGAGATAGTATCAAAAGTGAAACATTGTTCTTATTAACAGGCAGTATATAGCAAGCCCTTCCTCCCCCCCGCCTCAGTAACCCACACAAAAACCCTTTTGTAAACTCTCTAAATTCTCATCTGAGTGTATACGTGCAGCTAGTGCTGAGGACAATTATTATTTTTTTTAGTCATGATGTCGAAAAAATCAGGAATTAGGTGTAGGCTAGTGAAGTTTATATGTAATGGAATGTCCTGGTTTCTACGACATAGAATCAGGAGCAAAAGAATTGACATAGGAGTGGTAACTCATCAACTTTACTAACAAGCTGTTAGTACTGCTAGATAAGTAGCTACTCTATTCATGATATAAAAGGTAAGGATGACATCTTTCTTGGAAGATATCCAAAAGAGGTAAAAATAAATAATAATAAAAGAAATTAAACTGAATTACAGTATACTGCATTTGCAAGCTCTTAAAGGTAGGCAAGTGTAGAAATAACAGGCAGCATAGATGGGGCTGGGATTTGTTTCCGACAAGTCTAACTCGTTTCTGTGGCGACATGGTTGCCCTTGTGGATGGGATAAAAGCAATAGATGTCATATGTCATATTTCATGGTAGTGATGCCTTTGATTAAGCAATATTTTCTGAAGTAATATGGGAAAACATGGCCTAGAGGAAACTATAAAGTTAAGTTTCCTAACCTAACCTCTGTGGCTAGTGATAGGATGAGAGGAAATGGCCTGAAGTTGCGCCATGGTAGGTTTAGGTTGGATATTAGGAAAAATTTCATTATTGAAAGTGTTGTCAGAGATTGGAACAGGCTGCCCAGGGAAGTGATTGAGTCACCATCCCTGGAGGTGTTCAAAAAGCGCATAGACAAGGCACTTCAGGACATGGTTTAGTGGGCATGGTTGATGGTTGGACTCGATGATCTTAAAGGTCTTTTCCAACCTGAATGGTTCTATGATTCTATGAAAAGGAACAGGATTAAAAACTTTTCTTTAGAATTTTCCATTTGATAAACAGACTCTTCATTCAGTGTTGATGTCAGCGAGTCCAACTGAGTAATGTCATTATTCCCAGGCGTTATCTTGGAAGTTTATACTATTTAAATGAGGATTCAAAATCCTTATTCCACTCTGGCAACCAGGCATAGTTTGGGATTTTGACTATTGCAATAGTTAAGCTGTGAATCTAACCCAGATGTTGAAAAACTCTTGTAAACCAGTAGACTTTATTACCTGCTCTAAGTGACTCCCTTTGGCAAGATTCTAAGTCTAAAAGAGACCCTTCCATAGAAGATCCTTACAGGCTACAGATGCTTACATCTGCACCTAACATATTTCGAAAAAGCTGTCATGGTTTAGAGGGAATCTCACTTATCTCTAAAATTTCCACAAGGGTGTTTCATATAGTCTTAGCCTCATCATTCTGTTTGTTCATGTATCACATTAAGATAATTTGATAATTTGAATCCATGTTTGTCCTAATTGTGATTTCAGATTGATCACTGCATTACTGCATCTTCAATTAGCTTGCTGATGTTGTAGTAAATTATAGCTCATTCACTTCCTTAAGTTCATATTTGCTTGCTTATCACGTTTAGAAAAATCCAAAGAAGCTAATAGAATTGGATTATCCTGTCAAAATATAATACGAAGCATGAAGTGGAAGGTGTAAGAAACATCGAGAAAAAAAATGCAGAGGAATAAGCATATCTTTTCAATGTTGGGTTTTTTCACATTTAAAATTTTTTTGGAGTGTAATGCCACACAACCTCTAGAATGCTTTCTTCTGATAGTCTGTCAGCCCCGTCTTGAGGGAAGCATGCAAAATCTTTCAAACTCAAGCAGTTGTATTTTGTTATTTAAATACTCGATATAAATTCACACTTTATTGTATGTGATTCTCACTGCCTCTATTAAAATTTGTTGAGAATTTCTAGCCAGAAACTTTGAAACCTTTCCAAGGTCCTGGTATTTAAAAAAAAAAAAAATCACTTTTTCTTCTGATTTTAGGCTTTTGTAGGAACAGATTTTACAGATTTACCTTAGAAAGAGTGAATTGCTGTTAAAGAATCTAAAGAGTTGGCCTTGCATGATGATGCAAGGCTTCACATGCCAACCTATTGATTTGTGTCTTCCTTGATCAAGAAAGATCACTTTTTGAATAAAACAATAATTCATCTGCTGTGGGCCTTGTTTTCTCTTCTCAGATCGTACCCAAAACAGCTAACATTTGTTTTGCTGGGGTTTTAGATTTTTTTTTTTTTTTTTTTTTGTAATGACAATAATACACTTTTGTTGGTGTGTGTGTATTTCAGTGCTCTGTCTCTTTCAGGAATAATCTGAAGTAGGCATGAATGTTTATTCAGGTATCCAAATATTGATTTAAAGGAGATATTGAAAACAGTCCCATATCTGTCCACTTGAGAGCTACTTGGTAATTGTTCAAACCTATACTGTTAAGTAATTAAGACATACAGTATAATTTTTCATTGGTAGCCTTAAACTTGGTTCAGTAAACACTTGAAAATCTCTTCCACCTTACACTGCTAGACAGTTTTAAGTGTTTTTGCAACACAGCTGATAAGCCGACAGCAAAACCCTTCTCCCTACCTGAATATACAACAGCAGCTCTACTTGCCAAAAATCTTAATCTGTAATGGCATGCCAAAGACATTTCATGTCAGATGTGGTGGCCCTGATGCATGAACCATGGGGCAGCATCCCAAACGTAATCTTTTCTACTTAGTGTTTCATGACCACCCACCAGGAAATTAAATTTGTCTGCCCTTGTTTAATACCAGCTCATTGCATCTCTTTTCCATTATTTTCATAAGGATAACAAAGTATTTGAATATGTTATTCTCCAAGGAATACTCATGAAAGATCTTTCTTTTACATGTAAACTGATTACTCAATCTGCTGTATTTTAACTCTCTCTGTTTCTGTAGATTAATTTCCAGTTAATCTGAGTTTGTTGTTCCTAATGAGTTATGACTGAAAAAGATTTTTTCTTTTTTTTTTTTCTCCCCCC
>JANXJC010000040.1:17729023-17744021 GCA_027564655.1 Leptodon cayanensis | reverse complement strand
AACTTCAATTCACATATTTTTGCAGTTGCAAGGCAAATTTAGGGAAGGCCTGAGGGATCACAGGCAGCCTTCATTATTGGTGCATGACTGCTTTGTAGCCAACTGCATCTCTAATATCCAAGGAGATTTGTGCGTTACAGTTTGTTTTCTTTCTTCTTATTATTAATAATTTACCTTTGAGAGGCTATTTACAACCATGTTGGTGTGTGAATATCTGTTTGTCTGTCAAAACTTAAGATATATACAGAATGCAAGAGATACATTAATTTTTTATTTGCTTCTTAAGGAAGCCAAGCTATAAACTGGCAGTCCTGAGTACAAGAGCCTTAATTCAGTGAATCCTAACAAACACAATGGGGAACATCAAGCTACATGCCCCTTCAACTAGCTCCCGTAACAAGAGATAATATTCCTTGCTGAATCTGTTTCTCTGCTAGGAGAGACTATAATTTGGTTTTGTTTTTATTTAAACAAAAACAACAAAAAATCGCACTCAAACTTTCTCTAACTTTTGATTTGCAGTTGAATTAGAAAAACTGCATATTTTTACACACCAGCCAAAAATACAGAGGGTCATGAATAGCGCATCAAAAAAAAAAGGTTGTATGCATTAAAATATTTCTGTCTGTTGAGATTCACTTGAAAATTATTTCAGTTTTTGCATGCACTTACATGTTTTGAAAAGACAGTATCTAGATGAATGCATTTCAAAATGTTTTCCAAAGCTGTTGGGAAGGCTTTTATTCATAACTGTGGATTGCTTCTTGCTTTGTGACATTTGTCTGATTTGTAACTGTTATATTAGTTTGGGTTTATCCCTTAATTAGGGAATAAGTATAGTTTTGTAGTGTATACATATGAACACTGGTATGTACTTTTGTCACTCTTGAGCTACATTGCAGTAACGAAACAGCTGATTATTTTTTTTCCTCCTCTTTTAAAAGCAATGCCAATTATAGAGCTATTTTTTTCAATATTCAAACTGATCTCTATCTTTTTAGGTGATTTAGCCTGCAAACCTACACAGAAAGGATATCACTGGCATTTGATACTCAAAAATAACCTGGTAACCTGAAATAACACTGTTCTGTATTAAAAGAAGTCCACTAAAACTCAGGAGTTTGGAATAGAATAGGTATAGAAGAGTATAAAAGTTTGCCAAAGAGAAGAGAGGTGAAAGCGGGAGATGATGTCTAGATTTCTTTTAACTTTAGGCTTAACTTTAGACTGGTGGGGCCCAAATAACACTGTGGGAAGGCAGGTGCAGAATCACGTCACCTTTGTGTTAGAAACGGTTAGGCTTGTCCACAGTCTGGAGGTCTAGCAAGCAATGAAATAGTAAATAATGAAGTAATTGAAGCCACATGAGAGAGAAGAATAACCTTTTGCAGCAAGGTTTGGTGGTATAGTTCAGGCAGAGCAAATGCTGTAGAAAACACTATACATCTGAGTCAAAATTCTCTTTACCTTTATTTACAGTCATCTTCCATCAGCTTTGAAAAACTATGATCAAATTTGTTAGCAATACTAATTCAAATACAAAGTGTGTTTATAAATACAGGTGAATATATATTTCCTTTGCTTTCAGCACATGACTTGAAAACAACTGGGAGTATGTTCTTGCAAATGATTTATTTCAGGCTTTCATCCAACTCTGACTAAATGTACAGTAGTAAATGACATAAAAAATATGAAATGATTAAGAGTCAGACTGCCTGATGGAGAGTAATAATAAACAAGTACATTCCAGGTGGTCTGGTTCTGAGATACTTTATGAAGGAAAGGGATTGCATGCACTAAACAATGGTGATGATTCAAATAAATCGTCCTTGTTCTTTTTCATAATATTCATTTTGAATTGATATGTAGATGAAAAGGAGATATATTAAATTTCAAGGAATGTGACATAAAACTATTCGGGTGGGTAGGAGGTTCAAGCGAATTGGCGATGGCATGAAAGAATCCACTAAATAATAATCAGAAATACTGGAGCTGTTACCAAGCAGTTACTGGAGTACTAGAGCAAAGCTAAGAGCGGATAAAATACTTGTTTTTCTCTAGAGTAACCCTTTTATGTTGTTAGAAAAATGCTTCTGAAGCTGTACGTGTGCAGTGCTGCACTGCGCTTAGTTCTGAAATGGCCAATCTAGGGACCAGAAGCCCCAGAGGTGTATTGGTGAGATGCCTCACTGGGGTTTCTCTCTCCTGCCTTGCAGAGTGCCCAGTGTGACCACTGCAGAAGGCGCCGGGTGTTAATGCCCCTTTGCTGCAACCTGTACCTGTTGTAGCAACAGGTTGTTTGGGAAAAGGTCTGGTATTTCAGGTTAGCGCTTAGTGGATTTTTACTTGCTGTCTACGACTCTTCCTTTATAGTCTCTTTACAGAGACTACATGTGAAGATACTCTAAAGCATTTACATACTGGAAAAAAATAAAATACTAGGAAATGTGCATTTTGAAGAAATAATGGACAGGCCCATCTGACCTCTTTGTGCTTCCTGTGCTGCATGTGTTGGAATGGGTGGGTTTTGTTTGTTTTTTTGTTTGTATGTAGATACACATGTACATGAGGGGATGGGTGTAGGTAGATGAAGATAGGCAGTCTCACGCACAGGTATCAGTATTTTGTTATCTTACTGTTATCTTTGTTACCTTACTTCAGGAAGAGTAAACCTTCATTTTGAATGGCTCTTGTTTGAATCATCATTGGTAGCGTGTTTTATGAACTGCAATCTGTATTTTCATATAGTCTTCCTTCAGCTAGGACTTATAGAGTCTGTCTCAAAGTGAATTTCCAGATACAATCACTTTAGAACTTGTTTAGTTCAGTCTACTGTAGTCTTCCTGTTAGAAAATGTGACAATCTATGATCTAATCATAGTATGTCAATGGCTAGTGGGCTACTAGTTCAGCCATGACACTTCTTATTTGCTTTCTCTCGTAAGATTGTGGGCATTTACTTTTATTACAGCCTGTGAAGTTGCACTAAAATGAAATCTCTGTCAAGTGTGATTGAATGTGCAGAGACAGAACTGTCCAAAATCAAAAAGGATAAAGCATTGTCTTCTGTCCTTTAATTCTCTTTTCTCTTTTCTGAAAGAAGAGGTGTTTCTCAGTACAATTGGCGATGTGATGGTATAGCAAATGCAGTTCTTGGTCTGATTTTCAAGTGTGTTCACAAGTAACATCACTGGTAACTGTGGTATCCAGCATTTCTGCAAAACAGTATCAGCTATTAAAGAAGGGGCTATATGTAGTATTTTACCTTAGTAAATACTTGAAATGGTATATGCATACTGAAATATGCTGACCTTTGCTTGGTGAATATTCTGGTTTTGGAGGCATTTGGGAGTCTTGGATTACCAAATACTGATATAATTTATATAAACCTTAACACTTAAAAGTGCTTTAGATGGGATTTTCTTTTGGAAGTGGTCGTTATTGTCCGTAGTTTCTTCCTGGCATGTAGACAGTAAGGTGAATAGTCATCTTCATTTATAAACATTTGAAATGTCATTTCGGAGGAATATATAGAACTGTGTAATACAAGTCTGCCCCAAATTTCTTATGGAAGTTTTACTTGTGGAATATTAACTGATACATTGTCTTGGATATGTACAAAGACATCCACAAAGGAATCTTCTTTGTTTGTATTTGTGAACATATGTGATTTTCCTAGTTTTTAAGGCACGACTAAATTGCATAGGAAATAAAGTAAACTTTGACATGGAAACCATTTATCTTATGCCCTGTGCTTAGTAAGTATTGGCTGTTCAGCTCTTTAAGCCAAAATGTCATTAATGAGTACATGCCTTGTTAATTCTGGACATTTTTTGGTGCAGTATCTTCTTTACTGTTATTACTACTTGTTGGACATAATGTGTTGGGACTCCCCAAATCACCCAAAGCCCAGACCTAACAGTACTTGTAGGTAGAGGTTGTTAGTATACAGTGAGTTGGAGAGGAAAGGGAGCAATAAATTTGTAGTTGTTGTGAAAGTAAATAAGAAAATTGTCCCTAACATTTATCATGTCTGTCTGTGACATTTGGTGAAATTCCATCATGATGGATTTCAGTGGATTTCTTCATAATAAATTAATCTTAGGGAAGGCAAAACTAAGGAGAAATTTAGGATCTTGGGGAACAACTTAAGGGAATTCAAATGCTTCTCTTCTTTGAGAGAGCAGGCAGTGTAAAAGGAGTTATGAAGGTATTTGTGAAAAGAAGTGATGAGTAAGCGTAATGGATTTATGTGGCTGGGTGCTGGCAGAGGGGGGCTGCAGGGGCTTCCTCTGTGAGGAGAGGCCGGGGCTGCCCTGTGGCGGAACCGATTCTGGATGGCTCTGCAACAGCCCCAGCACAGGCCATAGCTGAGCCCAGC
This sequence comes from Leptodon cayanensis, assembly GCA_027564655.1. Taxonomy (NCBI): domain Eukaryota; kingdom Metazoa; phylum Chordata; class Aves; order Accipitriformes; family Accipitridae; genus Leptodon; species Leptodon cayanensis. Next base: position 17,739,641 of record JANXJC010000040.1, on the reverse strand, counting down.
GGTGAAGCTGGTTGTGCCTGTGTAAAAACATGTTTAAGAAAGGGCAATATGTTGTGTGGCAGTGAGGAATGAGGGAGAAGATGTACGAGAAACAGCTCTGGGAGCACTAGGGCCTGTGAGGAAGGAGAAGGGAGGAGGTGCTCCGGGTGCCGGAGTAGGGATTCCCCTGCAGCCTGTGGAGAAGACCCACACTGGAGCAGGTTTATCCTGAAGGCCTGTAGCCTGCAAGAAGGACCCACAGTGGAGCGGGTGAAAAGTGTGAGGAGGAAGGAGTGGCAGAGAGGACCCGTTATGGACTGACTGCAACCCCCCGCTTCCCCCCATCCCTGTTGCATTGCTCAAGGTGGAGGGGTTGGGGCATAGAGGAGATGGGAATGAAGGAATGAAGTTGATCCTGAGAAGGAAGGGGGGAGAGGTGTTTTCTTTTTTGTCTTTGTTTCTCACCATCCAACTCTATTTTAATTGGCAATAAATTAAATTAACATTCCCCGAGTGTTTTGCCCATGACAGTAATTGGTGAGCAGTCTCCCTGTCTTCATCTCAACCCGTGAGATTGTCATCTTATTCTCTCCCTATCCTGTTGAGGAGGGTGAGCAAGAGAATGGCTCAGTGGGTGTCTGGCAGCCAGCCAAGGTCAACCCACCACAGCAAGAAATTGAGATTAACCTCCTTTGGAAAAGGAGGATATCTTCTAGGCCTGACGGAGGCAAGATCGTGGGAAGTAGTTGTTTGGAGTTTTTTGTTTTGTCTTGTTTTTTAATCCAGGGATGTTCTCTTACATTTGTAGTTTTTAGTTTGGTAGTTTGTGTAACCTGTTGACTCAGAGACTTTAGTTTTAGAGTTTTAATCTATAAATTCAACTGTTTTCCGTTACTTTTGATGTGTTTTGTGTATTTAAATGATCCAGACTGCTTTGGCTATTTTAACAAAACTATTTGAGGAGTTGTAGCTTAAATTTTAGGAACTGAGTTTCAATTACTTGTAATTGAAGTCCATTATACTGGGAACTTTGCTTCATCCCCACTAATCCCTCCTAACAGCAAGATACAGGTTTGAGTAAGACTTAGAGTCTTAATAGAAAAAAAAAAAAAAAAACCACAAACAAAAACATGTTGCTGCTGAAACATTTGGAACTTTTTCATTCGCCATAAATGCAAAGCTATTTCAATTTTTACTCTTCTCATTATCTAATAATGCTAATGTGTACAAATAGTACAGTAAGTTATGTTGCCTCTTAAGATGTCTGAAGATGCTTGAAGTATTGAGTGCCAGTCCCTGTTTTTTTTCCCTGTAATTGGATGTAAATACAGTATCTGTGCAAACAAGGTTATTTTTGTTATTCTTTCTAGTTTTCCACAGTATATGGACACCCATGTTCATTTTATCTTATGCAGGAGGCGTTAAGAGAAAACAACAAAAGAAGAGAAATGGAGGAGAAAATCAAGAGAGCCAAACTGGCAAAAGAGAAGGCTGAGCGAGAGAAACTGGAGCGACAGAAGAAGAAGCAACAGTTGATTGATATGAATAAAGGTAAGGCATCATTTTTAGTACAGAGATTTGTTAAAAGAAAAAGAAAGTAAAGAGTAACAAACTGAAGGCTATTCCTGATCAATATGAAGAATACTTGCTGTCTGTTTTAAAAGCTGAAAAAAAAAAAGCTTAACTTCTTCTGTGAAAATTCTGTTTTGTTTTAGCCTACCCGATCATCTAATTCTGTATCTGCCACTTAATATGTGTAATGTTCCTTTTAAGGAGTTTTATTATGAACTATTGGCTTGTTTTCATTCATAGGAGTCAATTGATCTTTTTCATATGGATTTACTTCCAAGAAGTAGTATCTTACTTGCTTTGTTGTTAATTTCATTCTGTGAACATCTCTATAATCAAAGTAGTATGGCAATTAACGTGTTTCTTTTTGGACTTGGAGGCACCATGTTATAATGGATGTTCTCCCAACAGTCCTATTAGGAGCTGGAAAATCTGGTCGAGCTTGGTGCCTAAGTACAGAGTGACATTTCAGCATGATAAAAAGCAATGTGTTGAGCTTGTCAGCTGTGAGAATATTGTATTTTGCATGAGGCTACCCTAAGAGAGAGGAAGGTAAGAAAGCAGGAGGAATCGCGTGGTCCTCATATTGATGTTGTGCAGATTTTCAGAAGGGTGTAAAATACAGGCTTCCTTCTTTATCTTTTTGACTCCATAAGGCACGTAAAGGTGGTAAAATTGTACATTGGATTGTGCAAGAGATTACTTGAGCCTGCAATTTTTTGTTCAGTTTTCATGAGTTTGTGTAAATCTGCTAATCTGACCCAGCTGTAAAACACTTGTCACTTTGATCCACTGAACAGTCTTAACAGCTACATAGTCATGGAAAAATGCTGTTTGTTTTTTTGGTTATGATGAACTTCATGGAAGACATGATGATGTATTAACTTTGTGTAAGGATGATGTTGCAGTAAACCATATAATTATGACAAACTAACATAGTTCTCTGCTGGAGATTGATCAAATGGAGGGTAAATTTAGAAATAACACTGCCTTTCAAGGGCATATATGCAGCATCTGTAAAGTCAATTTATACAAGGATGAAAAATACTGGAAAAATATTAGACCAGGCAAACAAACCCACTCCAACACGTAGGAGGATGACTGTGAAGGTGAACACAGAACCATGAAGAGACAAGGTACTGGTCAGACTTTACATCGCTGATAATGCACTAGTGCAGAAATACTGTCACGTAATACTTACCATACCGTTTCGTGTCACATATATTTAGAATGCCAGTATTTCTGGCATGTCAGTAAATATCCCATCACTAATGAAAATCTATGACTTGTGCATGTACAGCCAGCCCTCAAGGAATGTTAGCCAGCCAATCTCCCCTTCCTGTTTGGCAACCACCTTTCTCTAGAACCTGCACTTACGTTGACACCAGTATATCTCAGAAATATATCATCTATTTAAGCATTACTTTGTCAGACTGAATCATATTTACAATTATTTCAGCAGGTAGTGCTGTTTTCTCTTTATAGATATATGTATACACATGTCACAACTTTGTGGGTTTTTTTTCTGCTCATTAATTTCACAGTTTAAATTTGGTAAAAATGGGCAACCCATATATCAATCTGCAAAAGCAAAGAAGTGGGCAGAGTGAGAACAAGTTTTATTTACAAGTGAAAAATCTTTCTTCTGTTATCACTTTATATGTACTATTAATTATATTTTAAGAATTCATAAATTAGATTTGCTGTTGTATTTGCTGATTATGATAAATTGGTGTTCCCAATACTTCATTCTTTGCATTCATAGTTTTAAAAATGAATTTATATTAATGTGCTGTAATTTGAATTCCATGATAGAAAACAAATTATTTATGTGAGAATCTTTTAAAAATTCTTGTGTGTTTGTATGCATCACTTTCCCTTGCTTGAAGTGGCAGTGACACTCACTGCATGGAATATACTGTAGCATAAGTTTTAGTAAACAACTCTGTTGCTTTGTATAGATGACAAACTTAAATTTCATACCATGTAAAGATTCTTCTAATAATTTCAGTTTAACTATAAACAAAACATAATATTTAAATACAGGTGATGCAGAAATACATTTCCTATATTTTGTGAAGTTAAGCTCATGGATATGTCTAATGAGACTTTTCTAATCCCAAGTCAAGAGAAAGGTCTTTGTAATATGGACAGGCACTTTTCTGTGAATGGGGTAAGAACCACCTAAATATCCCATCATCACCCTCCCCTCTACCAGTGTGCTGGAGGACATACTGAGAGAGGTTATTTAAACTACCACTTAAGACAATGTAAGCTAATATGTTTTATTAGCTGTTGAAAAGTATGAGAAGCCCACTTACGTACTATTGTCAGTGAGTTAGTCTGTGTTTAAGGGCTAACGGTTTTAAGTTACACCTTCTTAAATTGCTTCAGCTCCATCAGTAAGAGCATACCTGTCTACATCTGTTAATTTTTTAAGCAGATGAGGGGTAGACCATGCTTAGCAGTCACAGAGATGCGTCAGTATACTGACAGCATTTTGCTTTTCGTCATGAAAGACTTCTCCTATCAACAGATACAACTAAAGTTTAATTATGCATTATATTTTTTTTTTTACTGAAACTGCAAATATTTGAGTAACTGTACGTGGCCAGATGTACTGAAACTGCCATTTAAATAACTAATGCTTCTAAACCAGTGACACAAAGTCAGTTTAATACTTCTAAAATAGTTTTTCCAGTTTTGAAATATATTGAAATACGCATTTCGCATATTACAACTCTATTGCCGTGGCGGAAGCTAAGGTGGATAGCTCCATCCCCACTGGATTCTACGACATTGATACTCAATTAACTGTTTCTGCCAAGTAACTATTTTTGTCTTGATACATCTACCTCTTTATGCTCATTGCTGCTTATATATATGGTTTGTAAATTTGTCTAAGTGAATGTGACACAGAAGACTTAGAGGAAGGAGGCAGATGTCCTCTCAAGCTGTCATTTTGTCAAGGTGTTTTTCACTCAAAGGGTGTTTTAACCTAACTCTCTTTCAGTTACTTCTCTAGCTATATCTTCAAGAGTAAAATTTTAATGCATTGCTGCAGCTTTTCAGGTCAAAGCAATAGGGGTCCTACATTTTCCAGCCTTCTACTGTGTAGTTCTATAATAAGTATTTTTTGCTGTTACCTGGTTACGCAGCTACAACTTTTTTTGTGGCCACTGGAGAATCCAGATTAGAATTAATTAGAATTAATTAAATATTACAATTAATATCTGTTTCTTAGTGTAACTGAGAGAGCAGAAAAGTGCAGTGTGGCCAGAATCAACAACTGTCCTGTATAATAACAAGTTATGAAGTAACCTCAGAGTTGCCAATATTTTAAAGACCAGGTTACTCAGTTTGGTGTTCTGGTGCTTTGTGTAACTTAGATGCCACAGAAATACTATGTGTAAACTGATATAAATCCTGCTAAACGTTCCAAAATGTGTGAAGATGCATGTAAAAATACTGAAAAGCTCTCAACTCCATATAAACTCCATAAACTTTGAAGTGATTTACACTGGACAGCATCATACAAACTTAAGTAATTCTAAATCTAAAAACACATCCATATTTGAAAGTACAAGTTTTTTTGTGCAAAACTGAAAGTGGGCTGATAGGTGACAACATCAACATATACGTTCTAAAATAAAAAATTACGGTAGGAACTTATCCAACACGTACACTTCTTTTTGCCTCGGGAAAACTTTGTTACATCAGTGTGTATTATTTTGCGTTAATAAGCACAGTAATACGTACAGAAAGGCTAAGTGGTTCTCAGTTAAAAAAAAATATTAAATGAGACTAAGATCTTTTGAGCCTGTGGTTTATCTTGAAGTCAGTTCTGCTGGAAGTTGTTTCTTCAGTTGTAGTCAATGGATTTGGCATTATTTGGGATAAAACTGTTGATACAAATGAGATGTTTTGGACAGAAAAGGCTGTGTAATGGCTTGAGTTAAAGGCAACTTTTGTGACTTTGTATAGAAGTAGTGTAATGCATAAGGCATTAGATAGTGCTCAACTTATGGAACACCTCAAAATTTCTGAGAAATATTTTCAGCATTTAACACTATTTTTCCCTATCGGTGACATGCTCAAGCAGTTTTGAGTAAGGTACTGATATCCATATAAAAGTGCTTGTTTAAAGACTGATTAAAAATTAAAAATAAAATAACTTATCAAAATTGTTACAGTTTGTTGAATTTGGCTGAGAGAAGTTAATTTTTATTTTGTCAGGGAATTCTACTCTTATTTGCATTAATGTTTTTCAGAATAAATTTTAAACTGTTCTTAGTGAAAAAGTGTATTTCATATATCGTTGATTTAAAACTACACCTCAAAACGGTTCATAGTGAGACCTCTTGTTTAATATTAAAACCTACATTTTAAAAATTCTTACTATTAATACATATTTCCCATTCTGTGGTGCCTGAACATCTCTCCCTGTGATCTGTGGTGCAGTCAAAACCATACCAAGACATCCTGGCAGCTGTTGTGCTCTGTTACTTCCAAACACTACCACTGTGGATGGTCAGCTCCCCCTTCTCAGTTGTAGCTGTAGGGCTTGGGAATATTTGGTCCTTCCTGGTGTTCTTGTCACTCTGGTAAGATTTATGCATATGTTCCTTGTATTTCCTGGACCAGTAAGTCACTTCTGTATGCCTGTTTCTGTAGTGAAGTATGGAGACATAGAAAGACTTAAGTGACTTACCCCACACACCTAGAGGTCTTAAATTTTACAGTCTAAATTATGAACCATTCTTTCTCATTACAGGAGAGGAATTCTGTAGGAAAAGGGCTTAACAGTCCCTTCTCTTCATCAGCATTCACAAGCTCTGTGGAAAGAGAACATTCTTTATAGCTGTTTTTCAGCAGTGTTTCCTATATTTTGAGAGCTGTAGCAGAGTGGGCTATGATGCATTTATACGTAGGCTTTCATGACTTCCATCTGACTTAACATCTGCAAAATTCTTGCAGCATTGCTTCCATGTGCATATCTGAACAAAAGAGAGAAAAAAAGAACTCAAGACAGCTTTCGAGGAGCTGAAAAGCATATAAGAGCAATTCTGATGCAAATGTTATTTAATCAGAAACAGTTTTGCTCTTCATTATATCTGATTACTATGGCAATTAAAATCACCTTTTAACTACCAGTATTCGGATAAATGATAGAATGAGCTTCCTCAGTCCCAATTAGTATTGAATTAATTGTTTTGAAGACATATTAACGTTCTCCCCTAATGCAGAGGAAGATAATGGAAATGAAGTTGTGTGCTAGTGGTTGATGGATATGCCTGCTTCCTTTTACAAGTACACTTATATAAGAATTCATATGCTATTTATTCAAGCTGGTATGTACTAGTATCAGCAATAATTCTGTTGTATTTCCTTGAATTGTTGCTAGACTCATATTGACTGTTGCAGGATACAATTCAAGAAGGTACTTTTGCTACAGTTCTCTAATGATTTTGTGCTTTGCTCTTTGTTATGTCTCCCTTCTATGTCCTTTAGCATAAACACAAATCCATTCTAAGCTTTTTACGAAATACCTATTATTTTGTAAATGTCTTAGTCTTAATCCTTTGAATTTATATATTGGCTAGTGATTGCATGGGGCACCTGGAGTGATAAAACTTGGGGCTTATTTACATTCTACACATTATTAGTTTATGATGCTGGATGCCAATGGCAAGTGTTACAATTCCGTTGGGAAGTCATTATCTTTCATACTGATGTCAATGGCCTGTTTGAATATGCTACACCCTTCCTGAAATGCAGTATTCACAGAAAAAAATTAGATAGAGATTTACATTATGCTTAAATGTGAGCATCTATAGAACCAGGATGAGGTTTGATTTTTCTTCTTCAAGGCAATTATGTATGACTTGCTCAAAATGTTTTAAGATCTGTTTATCCAGAAGTTTGAAGCCATCTTGAGAATGGGGAGGATATCAAAATTACTGTAAATGCTATTAATACGGGTCAAAACCAGCTCAAGAGTAATGGAGATAGATGTGATCATGGACAAGAAGTTAGAAAGAAACAACATCTTAAAGCTTAATCTCACCTTTTAAAATTTTGCAATGGAAAAATTTATGTTTGTTTATGAATATGGCATATGGTACCTTCCAAGTAAACTGATTTAATGAGGTAATTTGTCAGGGGAAAAAGAAATATTATAATATCTGAAATCTGAGGTTGGATGATTACAGGTGAAGAAAGGCAGAACAATTGAATTTTTTTCTCTTAAAAGTGGGTTTCTTGTTACTATTCAGTAAATAGTCCCCAAGTGGTAACTTTGGATAGTTGTCTATGTAAATTCAACTTTCCTTTTCCTTGGAGAAAGTATTCTGATTTCAAAAAGCAGGTCCTGTTAATTTTGAAAATACCTGTAATATTGTTTCTCTCAGTGTAATTGCTATGTAACATTATATTCATATATTTTTTAGAACTTCCAGTGTTAAAAAGCATTTCTGAAATAATTAAATTAGTTGATCAGCTAAATTCTTTAGTATAAGGTTTGTTCGGGAATCAGATAGCAAGGAGGAAAATTCCATGTAGAACTGTAGTGAAATGTAAATTTATTTGACTGTTATGTGGGATGAGGGGCAAATTTGGTGACTAAATCTGTCTTAGTGGAATGATTATATTTTTCTGTTGTTGTAGTATCTCATTTCTAAAGGAACTGTTAAGATGCTGCCTTCACAAGAGTAGTGTCCCAAATTATGTAGTGAAGAATATCATGCTGATAAGCCTTTTTTTACTATATGCTATTAACCCCCCCCCTCCAATTGCTTAACAGTGGTCTATATAAAGTTAAATTCATAAATTAAATAATAATAATTTCCCAATATGTATCATAATAGATCTTAACTAATAGTTTTCCATATGAAGTATTGAATAATGAAAAGTTAAAACACTTCCACAAATGTTAGCACAGTTTTGTACCCCAATACAATCATTGTACTTAAAGGTAATTTAAAAGGCTGATGATAAGGCAATGTGTATTTAAAAGGAAAAGTTCTGTAAGGCATCAAAGGACACTTAGTTTAATGATAAAAGCCTATTTCTTGTCAAATGTAGAGATCTAATTAAATTAACTCAAATGTTATGGCACTGATTTCAGTTGTTCTTTGTTAGTTGCATACTCAGACTTTCAACTTGAAATTGCTCGTCAGTGGTGAGTTGTGCAATCTATTGGTGGAAGATTTAAAATAATCCTAAACATACTGCATTTCATCTTTTAAACGTGCAGCAGAAACAAAGAGTCTGTTTCTGGATTTGTAACCAGAATACACATTTTTGTTGAAAGCAGAGAGTAGAAATATGGCTGGGTTTTTTTAGACATTGCCAGATGAGCAATAAAGGTAAAAGTGTGATTTTGCAGGACTGGAAACTTAGATTTTAAACCTAGAGAGACACCATTCTGTGTCATATTCCATAAGGTGAGAACCGTAATGTAGTAGCATTTGTCATGAGAGTACAGAATGTTCAACTTTACCATAAAAGATGATTTTCAGAGAGCTATCAAAAACTAAAAAGAAAATATTTCTTTAGACAATGAAATATTGTGGTAACAAGAAAACGACCAACTAGAAACTTTGCAGAAAAGTTCAAGAACCAATAGTTGGTCTGTACCAGTATAACAAAACAGGTAACTATATTAATGAGGAAATTTATATTCAAGGTTGGGCTCTAGATTATGAGTTTTGAAACTGTGTGGTTTCTGCCATCTTCCATATTTTTGTAATGATACACTCTGTAGTAATTGTTGTTTCGAGTGAAATTTTCCGTGGTTGCAGTAGGGCTAGTCAGTAGATTCCAGGTAAATCCTGTGACGTATCAGGGTCAAAAAGAAATTTCTTGTTGGAAACATCTTGGGCTACACATTCTAAATTCTGGTAAGTTTTGAAGTCTAGGTTGTATTCAGATTCCGTATTTGTCCAGTCTACCTGAAATTAGTTAATCATCATGGAAAACAATGTAGGTTTCAGGGCCACTTTGGAATCTGTGTAGAAAAGATTAAAAAACATGGACAAGTTATAGCTTGACATTTGCCATGACATTTTTCTGTGTACACATTCTTAGTAAGAAAAGTCCTGAAATAGCATGCTTGACTTTCCAACTGCTCTTGAAAAAGCTGATTCACAAAAATGAAACTTAATAAAGATCCTTTGAAGGATATCCCCCCCCACACACACACCTGGATTTATTGTGAGGTATTGTGCTAAGAAACGAAGTTTGGCAGTTAAGTCTGAACTAATTGCTTCTCTTTTTTGAGATTAAATGTGTGATAAAAGTGATCGTATACTGATAGGGCTGTCAGGAGCTGGCCAAGAATTCTTTAAGCCGTTTGATGAAAGGTAATTGATTCTCTATCATATGGGCATGCAGTTGTTTTTCCTCTAAAATAAAATGTATTTTTTAAAAGTTTTCCTTCTTACAAAGTCTGCAATAAGAAAAGGTCAGCTACAGAAGTTTTATTCTAAAAGGTAGAAAGGCTCATATAAAGCAATTACCATCTAATGAATATTATGATCTGTGTCACAGAGAGATTTCTTTGTTACCTATTTGACTTTGTAATTGTCATCTCAAAATGAATTTAAGATCAACATTGGTTGCATCTGGTTCTGGCACTGCAATCTGATATTTTTTGTGACATCGATTAGGACAATTAGCTAAAATTGCTTTAGGACTTGGAATAATTTAAATATAAATTGAATGCGGTCACTACAAGATTAAAGAATAATAGTATCGTAGTTTAACCTCAGCTAGCAACAAAGCCCCACACAACCCATCACTCGCTCCCCCCACAGTGGGATGGGGGAGAGAATCAGAAGGGTTAAAGGGAAGAAACCCACGGGTTGAGATAAAGACAGTTTAATAGGTAAAGCAAAAGCCGTGTGCACAAGTAAAGCAAACCAAGGAATCCATTCCCTGCTTCCCACGGGCAGGCGGGTGTTCAGCCATCCCCAGGAATGGGGGATCTCCAGCACGCCTAACGGGGACTTGGGAAGACAAACGCCATCACTCCGAACGTCCCCCCCTTCCTTCTTCTTCCCCCAGCTTT
>JANXJC010000040.1:17705338-17729001 GCA_027564655.1 Leptodon cayanensis | reverse complement strand
GGATATCCCTTGGGTCAGTGGGGGTCAGCTGTCCCGGCTGTGTCCCCTCCCAACTCCTTGTGCCCCCCCAGGCTCCTGGGTGGGGCGAGAACCAGAACAGCCCTTGACTCTGTGTAAGCACTGCTCGGCGGTAATGAAAACATCCCTGTGTTATCAACACTGTTTTCAGCACAAATCCAAAACACAGCCCCATACTAGCTACTATGGAAAAAGTTAACTTTATCCTAGCCAAAACCAGCACAAATAGTTTAAAAAAAAAAAAACAAAACACAAATCAGCAAGAATATGTGAGCAATCCCCCTTCCTCAAAATGAATTCCTGAGACTGTTTTTTTCCCTAAAATACTGCAGCAGTTGTTCAACTATAAGCAATTTTTAAAAGAATTGTTTTCTAATGCTAAAAGCATTGATGATTTTGTGTTGCCTTATGCATCAGCTAATCACATAAGTTAAAAGTTGCTTAGTCCTGTAACTGCAGTAGTAGAACTTGATTACAGATGCATTTAATTGTTCAGGTATCACATGGTCATTTTTCTTTCAGTTTTTTGAGCTGCACAATCTTTTCCTTCCCACATAGAAGCAATGTCTTCCCATTCGTTACTAAGTAATCCACGGTAGAGGATTTTTTTTTTATGTTTAATGAAAGTCATCCTTTTAAGGGGCATAAGTCCATTCAGAATTGGGCCCCAGGGGTAATGTTGATGCATTTCCATTAAACACATTCCTGCTGAAGTAGACCTTGACCATTGTGACATTTTCTGAAAATGGTAAAGTGTGTGCATTTCAAAAACTGTTTTCAATAACCTTCCACTACAACAAAGCTCATTTTTTCTCATTCTAATAAATTTATGTAAGCCTGAGATCACGTTATCATAAACAATGAGCTTAACTGGTATGTAAGCAAGGATTTGCCTTGCTTTGTGGACTGACGTGAGGTATAGGTTCACTTTACCAGTCATATTGTCCTAACTTGTTCCCCTTGAATTAAAAAGTAAATAACAGTCATGAGACTGTATTTCAGTGCAAAATGCTGGGGAAGGCTGCTTCCTGAAGATATTTATTATGCATGCAAAATGTATTTAGCAAATGAATAAAATGCAAATATATGAGGAGAACACAAAAACACACCTTCCAAAAGACACTGAAAACTGACCTTTTTAAGTGAATATTTTACAATTAAAAATTCTGGTACTGCTTATGAATAAAAGTCTTGTTTAGAAGTTTATACAGGACACATAATAGACTTAAGAAAAGTACTTGAAAGTTCAAAGCAAAACAGGGTAGTGCAAGATGTGAATAGAAATATAATTTTGAAACCATTTGGAGAAGCAAGCAGGTAGACAGTATATGTTACCTACTTTGGTATTTTACTGTAAGCGAGGACCCAAATTTATGAAAAATTTCCTGGGAGGTTCCTGTAAACTTTTGCCCAAATGGCTGTGCAATACTTACACTTTTTATTAACTTAGATTACTTTAAAATTAATATATTTGTAAAAAATGAGGACAAGATGTTTTGCAAGGTACATGTGGGTATTACCTCTACTGGAAAATGAAAGTGCACCAGTAAAATATATGTGTATTCCTGTAATTATCAGTAAGTAAAAAGGGAGGCAGCAGAACACTCCAGAAGCAAGAGCATGTTCCCAGGGCCTCTCGGACTCTTAGCTGTGAATCTGACCTGAAGAAAGCAAATAGATAGGAGGTGGATCTTGTTTTGGGTGCATGGGCTGAGCTCTTGAAGTGTAGTTTCTGTAGTCCTAAATTATTCAAGTAACTTAAAAAGCCGTAGCTATTTTGTTGTTTCATTTTACCATCAATAGTGCTACCGCAGTTCTTAGATTTCATTTAAGAAAAGTGGTAGTTATTGGGACTTTTTATGTTCTAATCAAAATAGCTTCCTTGCTAGAGCAAACTGAAAAAGCAGTGATCATGAAGGTCCTGAAAAAATCTGCTAGATGTTTATTCCTCCCTTTTTGATAGATGATAATATGCTGCAGGCTGAGATAAAACTTAGTGCAATAGAGGCCACAAAAAGAAACTGAAATTGGTCTCTCCAAGTTTCTAGTTCTTCCAATCTAAATCAGAAAGTTACGTTTCTGAATCGTTTCTCTCGTATGTGCTGAACAATTTAAGCTGGGAAAAAAAAGACTGCTTGTTTAGTGTGTGGAAACATAGGTGACATTTGGAGGTAATGTTTAGATTAAACCTCTTCCAAATTTTCTTTAAGACCTCACTTAAATCTACTCTTTATTTGTGCTCTGTAATGAGGGGAGCTGAAAGGAAGTTAAAATATTGCAATACTTTTACTCAAAAAAAAAAAGGGGGAGGGGCGGGGCAAAAAAGCAAGTTAAATATTTCAGAAATTTCTTTAAAAAGAGCTCATAAGAAGTGAGCTTGGCTTCAGGGAAATTGGTATTTGTCATCTTGAAGAAGTTAAGGACCTGTTTTTAGGACAATTTGGTACAATTGTTTAGAGGGGAGAAACTAAAAACTCCCATGAAGGTTAAATCATCAGAGCTGTCCACTACCACAGAAGCAAGTTCAAGAACGCCTGCTGAAACAGGGGCAACCCAAGAAGTTCAATATTCCCATCTTTATGGGAAGTCTATGAAAGAGCTCTAGTTTTATGCACATTTGTTATTCATGGTTCAGGTTAGTCCCTAAACAGAACACTACCACATGTTTTCTGGTGTGACCTTTCAGCAGTGCTCTTGGAATTGCAAGAATGACTTTAAAAGCCTCATAGGCTACAACAGACTAAACACATTTCAGTTTCCAATATGTAATTTTAGCAGCAGTTACTTGAAAAAAAATGAGAGAGTTAACCCTGTTGTCCTGGCTCAGCTGTAGCTTTTATTGCTCCTCAGGTTAGCACAAGAATGATAGTTTACCTATATATTTTTTGTCAACTTCAGTTGTCATTTTGATCTTATGAGTTATAAATAGGAAAGAATATTATTTTGCATTTAATATCAGGAGGTATGCATGTTGGGGTCTCTTTTTGAGGTTTAGATAAGATTTGCCAAGAAGTGATGAAGGAATGTAATATTGACAAAAGGGATTCTAAATCTAACTTAAGGGTCGTATTTTATAAGGTGCTAGCAGGGATAGCAAAGGGAGATATTTTATCTTCATCTCCATGTTGAAATGGTTGCTCTGTTGAAACAGAGAAAATGGCTACAGAAGCAGGTGAAGGATTGCATTTGTGCTGTGAAAAACAAGATAAACATTCTTCATCATTCTCAAGTGTTTGTTTTCTACCTTTATAACACAGTGCTCATGGTTAATTTAGCAGTGCACAGATTATGCTAAAATAAATTACCTGCCTGTACTGAGGAATCTTAGTTCTACATCTATGTCAGATACAGACATAATACAGTGCAAGGGCAGGCTGTTTCAAATAATTATTTTAAAAAATGAAGATACTTCAATCCCTCTGCTGTGTCGCACAGGTGGGTTAAATGTCAGCTCCATGTACTTAATTGTGTTGGGTAAAAGCCCTGATGTGCTTGATGAGCTTTATGTCTGGACAGTGTTAACTGCCTGAACTGTTCTTGCACAAATTCTCATACAGTGGGTACAAGCAACACAAGGCACACAGAACGGCAAAGTGTGTTTTTTGTTTTTTAACATTTCCTATCTTAAGTACTTCTTGAAGAGAGATTTCCATGGAAGGAGCGTGACAAAAAACTTAAATGTACATAAAAAGCAGAAGGGAGACTCAATCGGAGATAACAGAACTTGTCTAAAAGCACGCTTGAAACTTTGTCCTTCACATATTGATTATTATTTTTTTAAATCCTGATTTTGTGTTTTACAAAGGGAGGCTTAAGGATTGTGTAATACTATTACAGTCTTTCCTGCAATAATATTGCACATGGAAAGGCACAATTATGTTAATCTTAGCTTTTTAGAAAATGTTTCTTTTCATGCCTTGTTTCTCAATATCCAAAATTGTGAAGTTAATATTGTCGATCCATCTCCACGTGCCATTTGCTGATGGAGAAAATATAAAGAATGGTTTGAGTTTGGGACAGCTTATGTATCTTTGGAAAGCTGGAATTTAAAAATAATGTTCTGGAAATAGATTATATGCTTTGTTTCTATCTGATACTTAATTCTTTGGGAAGTACTGTACTTTAGAATTAAACTGCTAATTGATTGTAAAGTTTTGAATTCGGTGTGTTATATGAAAAAAAATCAAGACAGACTAGTCATACCTGATCGTACACTTTCTAATATATTTTTGTCTTGATAAATATTCCAAACAAACACTTAGTACTTGGAAGGACAGTTTTCTTCATAAATATAAAGGTCATATCTGCACTAGAAGACACTTGAAAATAAAAACGTTTGCTCAAAAGTAAAGGCTTAATTCATAACTACAGATACCCAGGAATTGTGTTCCTCATGCTGTAACTTAGGCAGCAGCCTAAGTGCCAGAAATTGCTTTCTTGCACTCTCATTCCCCATTTTATCACGTACGCTTTTTAAATATACACCATCAATAAGGAGCTGGAGGTTGATGCTTTAGCTAGAGTGGATTGAAAAGATCATGTGACTTACACTCCTGCTATTGCCTGTGCTATATCATATAATTATTTTCAGAATTTTTTGCTTCATTTTTAAAATCTTTAGATTTGTTTTTCCCACAGTCTTGTTTGGACACGCGTTCTAGAACATAATTTTTGATTGCAAAGATACTTCCACTAACTCAGCTTGAATGTTCTCCTGTTTGCTGCTGTACCAAAGCAGCCCTCTCTTGGCGAAGTTATCTGTTGGGAGGAGTTTTCTCTCTTGGAACTTCAGAGATTCTAAGCACAGGCGAAGGTTGTCATACCTCTTTTCAGTGGCTGTTTTATGTAGTCTAAAGAAATCATGCTGCCTTAGGCGTTTCTTGTTAGAATCCCCTCCGCTGCTTATTGTAGAGGCTTTTCCAGTTGTGATTTGTCTTCTGTGAATGCTGTAATCAAGCTCGTGTACCACTGCTACTGGATATCGAGTAAGCTGACTTTTTAACATACTGATCAGATTGGTAATTCAGCATTTGTTTCTTTCATCGCCTTTTTATATTGGAGCTCTTGGTTGTTCCCTAATGAAGAGATTCTGGCTTGCAACTGTAGTTATACATGCTCATTCTATTTCTATTTTTTTCATTTATTTTATTATTCCAAATCTCATGCATGTTCTGATCTTATCTTCCAAAAATGTTAGTATTTCCTATTTGTATGTCATCTGTTGTTGTGGCAAATCCGCTAATTAGGTTTTCAGAAAAATTCAGCTGATAAGCTCTCAAATGTTAAAGCTTCCTATCTACAAACAACCTTTTGTTTTTACTTAGCCAGATATTTTACTATTGAACATCTTTTGCACCTTCCACTAATGAATTAAACAGCCATTATATCAAGTGTTGAAGACCAGATAAATGAGAGAACTTTTCTAGCCAAATGTGCAGTATGTTGCGTTAACAGAAACCGGAAACCATAAATTTAGTCTAATATTTGTGGCAGAACTACAGTCTCATAATCTTGTGTTCTGTTGTCTTCAACACTTGTTCGAAAGGCCTTTCATGCTACCAGGTGAAGACTATCACACTTTTTTTCCCCCAGCTAATGTTTTGGTTTTTCTTATAAACAAATTCTACATTTGCTGTTCTCAAATAAGAATAGTAGGTATTTGGTCATTTCAAATGGCACATTAATTTCATAGAGATTTGCAATTTGCTTCCACATCAGCTGAGAGAACTTTATATTAGTTGATTTGGCATTACTCATCTCTGGTCATCTATCTCTCTTGTCTTTGTTTGAAGGGGTAGTACTTTTTATGTGCATTAACACAGAAGTGAAAAGTTCACTTAGTTTGACTGCGTTGAGATCGTCATACGTGTCTAGCAGTAGTCGCTGTTCTGTTTGTAATACTGTCTTTCATTTCTCATCCCCCACCCTTTTGTACATCCAGATTTTCAGTTTCTGATTTAATTTCTCATGATTTATCATAGGTTTCCTTTTTTGAAATTGGCAGTCTGGTTGGGAGTACTAATGTTTAAAATGTCATTTAAGAGAAAAATCTGACCAGAAATACTAAATGCTTATTAACACCAGTTCATCTGAAGTCTCTTGTTATTTATAAAAGCAAAGTGTAAAATCCAGAGTATTGCATTTATACACAGCAAATTTGTTTACAGATGCACGATATGACTATTCTTCAGCATTCATAAGTGGATGGAGCTTATGCCAGTCTCTTTTGTATATACTTCTCATGTTATGGCCTACTCTAATTCCTTTTTCTTTTTCCCTTCATCTGTTCTGTTTCCTGTAAGTGGTCAAAAATTATTAAAAGTTTAGGTATCTTCGTATTAAGTTTGCCTGCTCATCCCTAGTGTGACTTTATTTGTTCGTTGTATCGTATTCATTTCTCTGCCTGTGCCTCTCAGCTTGCTTGGGGCTCCTCAGCAGTGTAAGAATCAATAATATTGTTCTATGGAAGAAGCAAGTTTTTTTTGTCTTCATTATTACCATTGAAAGTGGCCAAAATCTGTTGAATAACGCTGGTTTAAATTGTGGAACCTGCAACAGCATGAGTCTTACTGTAACCTCCTAAAAACACACCCATTTTCAAAGCAGACGGTGCTAAACCAATTCTGCAATAGAATTAGCGTGAAATCCAAATTAAAACATATCGGGCCTGTAGTTAACACATCAATTAATGATTAAGAATTGTTTTGCCTTTTCCAAAAGTTCTGTTTAATATCTATAGTGAATCTGGCTCTTTGCTAAGGCTAATCCAAGCCTTATAAAGCCAGTTATAAGAGGAAACAGCTTGCAAATTTTTATTTTTTTTTTTTTTTTTTTTGCATCCATGCATACATTTACTGTCCCTTTAATGCTTGGGACCAACTTGGAAAACAAAGAACGAGGAAAAAAATTACTTGTTGCAGGTGAAAACCCTATCCTTGTGTACAATAGAAGGTATCTAAAAGTGAAGTAAGGATTATGTATTTTATTTCCACTGACAATTTCTGTTGGAATTTTCTCAGTTTAGAAACTTCTGGTAGTTTTTGTCTTTGTTTCTACTTTGTGTCTACAAGTTGCTGTAGGTAATACAAAAAAAAACAAAAGGCAAATCAAGGACGTAGCTGGTAATATGTGAACTATCTCAGCAAGAACTCTGGGGAAAGGCTGAAATTTCTGTTGAATTTTATTTATGAATTTTAATGAAGGCTAACTGAAAATGCAGTTCTATGTCCAGTTTCCACTTAATCACCTGATGACTTTGATTAAGATGCAGTGCTGAGATCAGACCTAGCATAAATTTATTTGAGGAGTTAAAATATCTCATCACTGTGCTCTAGAGCTTTGTTAATTCATGTGTCTTTATATTGTGTATTTTGATATTCCAAAACTAGGGTGGGTTTTAGCAGTTGCAGTAATTAGCAGGTAGAGTAGCACACTCAGCAAAAAAGAAGTGGAAGGCTACATAAACATTTATGAAGTATTGAAGGATCTTTGTCTTTGAATAAACTCTGCCAACTCTTTATTTTTAATGAAGATTGAATGATATTGTAATTTTTCTATGCATAAAATATTCTATCATGTTAACTAATTCTATGTATTACAGTCACATTCATTAAATATTTCAGACCAACTTGATGTGTATTAGTTTGGGCAAAGTATATTCACAGACCTTTGATTTAGAAAATAAATTTCATCCAGAGCCAACAATAAATCAATGAATAACCATGTGTAGGATAAGGAGCACAAAGAAAAATAATTATGTTGTATGCTTTAGACAAGATTCTGGCTTTATATATTTGAGTGTGAATTGAGAGAAGCTAATTTACTTGTTTTGCCAGAGCTTAGTTTTTTAAGGGCTTTAGATGGAGTGTAATTAAAACTGGTATTTCAGAGTCTTCTGCTGGTTGCTACTTTTGCTCTGCTCCCTTTCATCTTACACTGGAGAGAACTTTATGTATGTGTTGTATGTTATACCTAATGGTTTAAATGACGTTGATGTATAATTTAAATTTATCTAGTAGTTACACTGATGATCATCATGTAGAAATCTGTACAAGGTACTGGTTTAGGATTGGTGTGCTCTTATATCAGGTCTCGATTTAGTCTAATAAATCTAAATGTAATAGAGAACCAGGGCAGAATACCTTTTGTGTTAATAAGTTCCTTTTAGACTTGAACATTTGAGAGCTTGAATGTGCATTTAACCTCCTACATTTTGTGTGAGTCATAAGTGTTTTACTGTAATGTAAATCTTTTGCATAAAGTAATTACCTTCCCACTCTGTGATGGGGAAATTTATATTAACTTGAAGTCTGAGAGATGTGAATAAAATGTCCACCTACCTGCTGAGTCTAGTCTATAGTTTAGTTTTGGGTTATAACATAGACATAAACAGAAAAAGAGGCATTCATCAATAGTTCTGTAACATTGCAGTTTTTTGACCTCTATTTCTCATGCTCTTGAATGCTGCTATCAACTGTTATTAACAGACTGAAATGCAAAGGAAGTTAAAGACTTAAATACATAAAAAGGAAGTAATCTTTCTACCCAGATTTCCATAATGCGCCATAAAGTCCAGCAATTTAAAGGCTACAGGTTAGCTTGGATATGAAAAAAAGCAAGAGAAAGATTTAGCAGAAGTAGAATTCAGCTTTTTAGAAACATTATGCCACCTACTTTCACTGCATGATTCTCCCCTCTTTGTTCTTTCCTTCTCTTAAACCTGAAGTTCGTCCATGGTATACTGTTACATGTGTCATATGTATCCTCGCATGTCATATAGATAAATTTTTTTTCCCCAAGGATTTAATGTATCATGAAGATGGGAGGCAACATATAAAATATTTGCAGTACTACAATATTTAACTTTGTGCCATTCAGTTTCATCAGATTTTCCATGTGCATTGCTTAAATCAAAAAGAGATGACCTGTTTCTACTTCAGGAAAGTCTTAAAAGAATTTAACAGTGAAACAGCAGATGCTCACTAGCAGCTGTCTGTCTGCACGCTGAAGATGTCATCAATAATGCACAAGATAACATCTCGAAGTTGAAAGCACAGTAAGATTGGCATCAATTTTGCTTAATAGAGCATCATACGCAAACTAGGCAGTGATACCTGAAGCACTGACAGCATCCATTACCTTAAAATGTATATGTCTCCTATTTGGAAGTGTTATGTAAACTTGACAACGCTTTTACTTTTTTTCTTGCTAAAGTCTGATTTCGATTGCACTGAGATTAATATTATTTTTCTCCTATTTTAGAAGGTGATGAGACAGGAGTGATGGATAGTCTGCTTGAGGCCTTGCAGTCGGGAGCAGCATTCAGAGATCGCAGGAAACGAACACCAAGAGGACAAGGTAAGACGCTTTCTAAAAACCAGTAGTTATAAACTGAGTGGGAAAAAGTTGTTTTCCAACGATTTACCAACAATTTTCACTGAAAACCACTGAGCTACTGTGAAAACTCAGCATGCTCTTTGTGATCATGTATTTTTAACTTGATAGTTCTATCTTCAGATAGCTCTGTGCTCTAAGATATGACAAGAGTTCCTGTTGTATTTGAAATGGCATTAAAAACATTGCTGCACAAAGTATGTCTGTCTTAATCTTTAAAACCGTAAGTGTAATTAATTTGCTGTAGATGGTGCTGTGAAAAATATTAGCTTCTTACACCAGTAAGAGTTTGTGCATATAGCTGATAGTCTTTTTCAAGCATTGGTCTTAGATATGTTCTGGTTTGGTTGGAAGTCATAGTGTGTGTAATCATGTAAGTCAATCTACAATATGGTAGCTTCACTTTCTTCAGGGAGACAATAATAATGTACTGAATTTAGTCTGGTGTACTGGCTTAGTCTGAGCAATCATTGCTTCCTGCGAAGTTGGTTTTGAGAAAATTTGAGAGAGGGCTAAGCAACTGCAGTGTTTTCTCTATTCAATTCTCCTCTGCTTATGATATACCAGTTGCATACAGGTTGTGAACTGTGTTTACTCCGCATTTATTTTTCGTCAAAGATCATGGTAGTATAGTGTATTTTTTCAATTTTTCTTTTAAAACATGTCTTACAATAAAAAAATACAGTCTTAAAAATTTACAGTTGAAAGATTATAGTTATTTGGCATAAAATCAAAAGCTTATGTTGGATATGTGCTGCTAAAGGTTTGGCAAAGTGGAGTCATCTTATTTTATAAATAAGTCATGTTTATCTACCTAATCCTCAGTGAGCTAGGGTTAGATTCATGTTGACTGATTATTTTTTCTTTTTTTAGAGGAACAGAAGAGTAAAGGCAAATTCTACTACCCTCTTTCACCTAGCTAGCAAAGACCATTTACCAGTAGAATTATTTTTAATTTGCAATATGCCTGATCTTATGGAAAAGATGAAAATAAGTTATATAATTTGTTCATACTAAGAAATGAATTCTGCTACAGTTCCAGTATCATTCCTAATTCAGAGCTTGTTTCTGCTCTCAGATCAGAAGTGAAAGAACTCCTTGATCAAAATGTGTTTTTTTCCATAGCTTGAGAAATATCAATGTGAGAGATGGTCTGTCTGTGTTGTGGCTTGAGGAGAGATTTGTCACCCAGTGGTGACAAAGAAAAGTTTCCCAGGAACCAGAGTTGATGGTGAAAATCTGCTGCAGCCAAGAAAGCCAAGGCGATGACTGAACCAAGGTCCAAAAACAGTGACTCCTTTGCAACAATGGGGGCAGAGCTAATTAAAAATCCCTTTTATTTCTCTTCTGTTTCATATAGTCTCTTTGACTTTTGTCTATTTGAAATGTCATTGTGTCAGTTGATATTCTAGTGGGATCTGGCTTTTAATAAGGAGTTGATTGATTTTGGGGAACTTATTGTGAGAAAAGGTCTAGGTTATCTGTTTCCAAGCTCTGGTCTACTGTAAGTCTTCTCATAAGTGGGTAAGACCATTATGTGAAGTTTTTAGGGGTTAGCTAAAGATTTAGACAAGAGGCAATAAATGTTAGTCCCAGTCAACTATCTGATTTAAACTGTTACGTAAATTTTCTCATGTGATTTAGGAACATACATGACACCTAGTCAGTAACTTGTCTACAACCCAGAAGACACTTAAAAATATGGCTATGGCATCTCTAAGCAGTAAATTAACAGCATCAAAAAAGCATGGACCAAGTTTACAAACTTCCCTATCTCTCCTTAAAAAGTGGAAGGGACAATGACAGTTTTCTCATTGGTACCATCAATAGACTCTGAGTATTCTGGAGAGTTTCATCCAGTGAGATTTTAGTAAACAGTTCTCCATGCTTCCCATGGTTCAGCAGAAGGAAGAAAGAGTAAATAAATAAAAGCTATGGAAAGAAGAGTTTGTGGTATTTCTGGGCTTGCTGGGTCACGTGCTTGTCACTGGTAAGCATATAACTTATGGTAATAGTGCTGTCTGTACATGGTGCACAATGTAGGAGTTTCCCATACATTACTGATAGCTTGCTGCACCGTCTCTGTAATCAGCATGTGTTCTTAACACACAGGAAACAAACAAACAAAATTAGGTGATGCTATTTTGAAAGTCTGACTTGCACAGCAAAGTTTTGAGCTTAAACTTGTGTTGGTGTCCGTCATGGTCTGAGAAAAAAAAATTGTTCTTTTCTGCTTGTTTGGACACAGATTTCATTTTTGTCTGTCAGTTGCAGGTGGTAGTTTAAATCTTGTGAGGAGAAACAATGACTTTTGTTTGCTTGCTTTTTGCAGTTTTATTAATTATTTGGTAACAGTAGTCCCTACAGAAAGCATAAAAACAAACTAAAAACAAACAAACAAACAAACAAAAAAACCCCAAAAAACCAAAACAAAACAAAAAAAACCAAAACTGAAAATGCACCAAAAAAATGCTCAGCAATACAGTAAGTTCGCTTGGTGTACATTTTCATGTATGTGCTCTAGATCTGTCTTGTTGCAAACTTGCTTATTCTGTTTCATCTACTCAGGGTGAAAAGGAAAACTATAGAAGGTTACAGCCCTCTCAGTGGTTACAACCAGTAGACCATGAAAATTTTCTTCCAGTGGTTTCACAGAGTAAATTTAACTGAGGGAGCAAACTGTAGCATCACTACTAGTGGCATTCTTGATTGGTTTGGCTCAAAGGAAAAAAACCTACAGCTTTCCAAAAGAAAAACCTCTGCAATGGCATGTATTCACTGCTAGTTTTAGGTGAGTAGGTTGGACCTAGGAGGGATCATTTCATTTGGATAACAGAGCTCCAAATACTATAGGCCTACAACTACCCCAGAAGAGTGTCATTCTACCGAAGATTGTTCAATTAGCCTTTTCTTACAGAGATCACTGGTGTACCTCGTAGCATATGTTTGTACTTAGCGTGGTGGTGTCTTTAAAATATTTAAAGAGTAAGAGACAGACTGGCTGGGTAAGAGGTGGAGATAGGAAGGGAACGGTGCTCTGTTTGTCTAGAATGGCAGCCCTACACAGTGGGGGACTAGTCAGTATTGCAGTCTTCCTACTGGGCAAAAAAAATTTGGTGAAATGTACAGACAGGTTTGGAAAAGTAAAACTCATTTAAAATATGTTTAACTGCATTGGGTTTGTTTGTTTGTTAAGCCTGTAAATGAAAAGCTACACTTGAATGGGTTGCATTAAAACTACAGACTTTTCCAGTAAAAATCTTTTTGTTATCAGGTTGTGGACTTAATAATAAAAAATTCCTGTCCTCCTCCCCTAGTTTTTCATTTCATTGTACTCGTATGTATTCTTCGTTATGTATACTTTTCAGTGTGAAAAAAAAGTTTCTGTGTGGTTTCTCTCTCCTAAGCTTATTTACTGTATCTTCACTGTTTCTAGCTACTGGATTTTAAGTATGGAGATTGTGCTTTCAGTAGATTGCTTTGCTTATAGAGGGTGTAAAATAATAATGAGAAATCCGTTTCTAGAAACGTTGCTTCCTCTTCCAAAACTATACTTGTCTTTTGCAAGTTTGCTGATACTGGAATGAGAGTATGATAAAGAACAGTATTAGGTGGCATTCATCACAGGGTACCAGTTTAAAATGTGTGTCCGGCGCTACTGTTGCACCAGTTATCCCTGACCTTTTTTTCTGGCCTTGGGGTATGATGTTATTAAAGATGACTGATTCGGGAATATTTTCTCTCTAATATTAGTTTAAGCAAATGTGTGCATGGAGCTAACTATTCTGTTAGGGTTCTTTCTGTTAAGCTGCTAAATTTTTTGCCATCGAATTGGTTTAATTTTTTTAGAAATGTTAATAACTAGTGCCCTGCCCTATATATCCGAACTATTGCAACTGCAATGATAATACGTGCCATTGTTTCTGTAGTCTTTCACTGCGGGGAAAGCATAGCTATAAGGAACATACATGCAGGTTCTTTCTGCTTTAGATTTCAGCGTAAAGTATATTTATCAAGTATTTAATGTGGTCTGTTAGTACACAAATTTTTGGGTTATTTTTTAATCCATGCATCAAAATCAAATCAATGGTGAGATGCATAATAGGCACAATTTAGGAACTTGTGAATTTGATGTTATTGAGAGTTGCTACACTGTCATTACTATTTCCATATTTGCAGTACAGCTTGAGAGTGAAAGAGAAAGTATGAACCTCCCTTGTTCAGTTTCAACATCTAATTTGAATCTTTTATGCAAGCCATCTGAAGCGCTGCCACCGCTTGTTTAACTTCTGTGAGATAAAAAGGAGTTGAGGCAATGGAATGTTACTGCTTTTTAATGACTTCTGGTAATTTTCAGATGGCATTCAGACACTTCCTTTAATTTAATATGTGGGGTTTTTTTAAAATAAAGAAAAAGTAGGTGCATATTTACATCAAAGTTCATCAGAGTTCTGATAAAAATGTTATAGGTTTAGGAATTTTGTGTCTTCTGCTTGAAGATACAGCTATGCTTGAAATTAAAGCCTGACTTCTATGTTTACCTTTGCATTGATTATATTAAATAATTTCTTGAGAGTTAGTTAGGTTTCTGGGTACACAATCCTTATTTACCTAAAACATTCAAATAAAAATCTTCAGTCAAAGCATATCTGCCTTCCTGAAAGCATTGCGAGTCATTCTGTATGTGGCAGTTTTGTAAATAACCTGATTTTTGACATGCTTACATCTGTCTGTGAATTGATGAGAAGATTTATCAGTGCTAAAATCCAATAATGTGGTAGGTGCACTTTTAACAGATCATGATTTGTGCTCAATGAAAACGGTGTTTGAGTAGCCTTGTTAGCTGTCTTTCAGCTGAACAGTGTGTCATCATCTTTATCATTAAGTATCTGTTCTGAAGTTAGAAATAGCCATAGTGGACTATTAAAATACATACTGTTTTTTTAACTTGAGATGGGCATTTTAAATGTATTTCGTCATGTTTTTAAACATCCCGTGATAAAGAACTAATATTCCTATTGTTAAGTTCAAGTGGTATCTCTTAATTTTTTGTTATTTTACTTTGAGAAGCTGAGTATTTAAAAGTACGTGTGTTACCTCAGTTATATAATGGAGGTTTTTTTTGCTTACAGTCAGGAATTATGGACTAATGAGACTTACGTGTATGATCTAAGTGCTTCAGAATTATCACAACTATAATAGCAAGAGCTAAACAGGGTCACCAATAATAAATTTACTGGTTTTGCCATCAAGGCATTATGGTGAGATTTAAGTTTGCTTTTATTTCTAAATATAAATGTGGGTTGTGTAAGGAAAATCTATTCATAGTACCATTCAAATTGAGTCTTAGCAAATTACCTTAGTCCAGAGAGCTCCCTAAACAGTCTCAAAGCTATTTAAAAATAGGTATTTGTGGTGTAATCTGTTTTTACTGTGTATGCACTTTAGCTTATGGGTTTTGTAATTAAAGGAGTAATATTAGATAATATATTATTCTGGTGTCTTTGCATGAAAGCAACAGCTGCAGTATGCCAAGTTTTACTTTACATTTCAGAGGAATTCTACTTAGAAGCAGGATGAAGGAGAAGTGGTGAAAAAGGGAGGGGAAAAAGGAACTAAAGCAGACTTTAAGCTCCGGCCTGCTTAGACTGGATTCTCCAGTTTTTTAGACGGACAACACCCTTCAGCATGCAGGGAATGAAGAGGCTCTGAAAACACCTCATGACCTATAAGTGTATGGACATAAAAACAAAAAATGCAAGAACTCTATACATTTGAATAATTGTTTTCACCTGTGTTATTGTGTTAATTACCCTTCCCTGGAGCAAGTATTGAAGACTGATGAGTTGTCTTACAAATTGGTTCTTTGATCTCGGTATACACGAGATTGTTCATGTATTGACATAGAGTGTGTACAGTACTTATGAATGTTTGGTAAACTGGACAGGCATAGAAAAGTGGTATTGTGAGCTCTGGACCTTGTATATATTGCTGCTGCTTTGACTAATTCAAAGTTGTTACTTGCCGTTTTAATTTTTTTTTTTTTCTGAGACAAGAATTTTACGTGAATAAATGAAAATATGCTATGAAACAGCAATGGCATATACACATTCTGAAAAATGTCCTTCAAAAAGATGGTGCTATATAATTGTTACTAATTACATCTGGGTTTGTCTTTCATCTAAAGCATGTAATAACTTACATAGGCTAAGGAGAATTATGTGCCCCTTGCTTTTATTAGTGTAAGTGCTTCAAAATGTATTTCAGTATAGTATGAAAAGTATGCCCTGTAAGTTCTTCTGGAAAAGCATTACATAAGATTTTACACTGAAACTATCAGAACATTTTTCAAGTGTTAGCATTTTAAAAAAAATCAACACTGGTATTACTTCACTCATCAAGTCCTAAGATCCCAAAATATAAAGTTCTAATTTTTGTGAATTAAGACATAGCAGAGTGCCTGTTTCCTTTTGAAGTAAAAACACATGGCCCGTTAATGATGATGAGAATTACATAGAAGTACCGAGGATTATTCTGCAGCCTCATGACATTTGTAAGTTGAATCGTGCAACATCTGAGCTTATGCCAGCCAGTGGCAAGACTGTGGCATTTGCTTCAGACATTGAAACTGCCTGTGTTATATTTATTTCTTTAAAGTTGCTTTTGTCCGTTTCATCATAGGACTCTGCAGGTACCCAGAACAGCTATAGAGTTCATAGAAAGTGTATATTATGGAGTTTCTTTTTCTAAGAGTTGACTTGACGCAGTTTGTTCTGAAGCTCTTAGAAGCCTTTAGAATTCCAAAAGCCTTTTTGAATGTCTTATGTTGTGAAATAGATTTTTAGAACTAAAACAAAGCTTTTCTGAGAACCAGAGAATTGTTCAAAGTAACCAGCTTCTCAAAAAGCATAATCCAGAAGGAGACTGCCAAGTTCATGTGGTAGAATTTTGTATGAGTTGGAAGTAACCCACAGTTCTGAATTTATTTATTTTTTAATTCACACTGAATCTGAAAACTGTTCTATATTAATGAGGTATGTCTTACTAGATGTGAAGTCCTACATTTCTAGAGATGGATAGCTGAGTTTTGGCTACATCTGTATGCAGTAGCTGAAGTTAGAGAAACTAGTTTTACACACGGAGAAGTGATATTCATGCATTCATTTACCATCTACATGAGTAGTAATGAATGATATGCAAGGCTAAGTTAATTTACATTTGGACATTTGAATTTTCTTTGTCAGCACTGACACTGTTATCATGCAATTATTGTGTAACACTTCTATTTGAAAAATTTTCTACCGCAGTGCTGTTTACTGAGGTAATGCACATTGGCTTTAATATTTTAATATATATACATAATGAATGTAAAGGAAAGGAAAGAGGTGAAAATCACTGTTGCAGTGTATGAGTTGGTAGCGGATTAATTTAACTGACATTAGGTCAAAATGGTTATTTTGCAGATAGGGATGCTTTCTGTTCCATCCTGGTTTAGGCACATAGTTTAGAATTGACAGTCCTCTAACCTCAGCAGGGAGAGACTGTCCCAGGTTGTTTCATTAGTCGTTGTCATCTTGACCGTAACAACTTAGTTTACTTTCTGCAAAGACAGTATTCACACTATGGGTTATGATGTAATGGAACAACCAATGCAAATTCTGAGTTTCTTTTTGCATTATCAAGAGAAAATGAGATACTCTGCTCAGCGTACCCAAAATAATAGTGTTTAGTTACAAAGTACTGATACCGTCTTAGCAGTAGACATGTATTAGTAGTTAGGCAGTTACGTCATTGTGTGAGAAGCCAGAATCTCGGCTGCTGTATATTGCCATAACTCTTTTTATTTTACTAAAGTTTTTAGTTGAATGATCTGTGACAGGTTAAATTATGGATCTAAGCCAGGGTGTCCAATGACAGAGGGACAGGTAGAAGCAAGCAGTCACTGTTGGAGAAAGAGGCTAAAAAGATTTCTAAAAATGATAGAAAAGCTCTGCCAAGAGAAAGGGGAAGGAGGGCACTACATATGGACTTGACAGTGCAACCCACCGACTTAGCTTTTTTTTTTTAATACTTTCTTCTCTGTTTACTTTTACGTTTTAAGTCCCTGATCCTCAAAAAAAAAAAAGTCAAGGTGACTTGAACATACTCTACCATCTTTGTCTTAACAACATTCTCTAGCAACCCATTGATACATTTTTACAGTACTTTATCTGAATTACTTTTTCCCTGAAACCATCGTCTTTTATTTTTCAGTTACAATAGGTTCTCAATGTTTTAAACTTCTTATCTGGGCGAAGGTTTGTTAATAGCAGTCTAATGGATTCCTGCCCCACCCCCGTGTTTTATTCTGAAGTCAAACAAGCGGTGGGTTTAAAAGAGAGTATTGGTGGTATTACTCTGCATTCATTGTGTTGTCTTTATCTGAAAATCTGAAAGCTCTTTACAGAAGTGGGCACTACTCCCCTTCCATCATTTAACAGGCGAGTAAACAAATGCTGTAGTTGTATGGTCTTTCAAAGCTGGCATACCTCAGCTTTGGTACTGAAGGAGCAGTCTAGCTCTGGCAGCTTTTTTTTTTTTTTTTTTTTAAGCTTGTAATAAATTTAATGATTCAGTTTCACTTTCTGGCTAGCCCAAACCTTTATTTGACTCTCTAGAGTGTCTGTTCTTCATGCAACAAGCTGTACGTAAGTCCAGGGTTTATTGTAGACAGAAGAATGCTGTACAACCAGGCAGTCTGGCATTAAGTAGTGTCCTTTTTTATTGATCTTTCTGGAATCCTGAAGTTATATTTGCATGTAAGTTTTCTTGGGGCTTAGCATGGAATGATGCATTATAATTACAGTGGAGCTATAAAAACGTCTCTGCAGTATTCCTAGCTTAATGCATTTTTGTATACAGAAATACCTGGGGGAAAAAAAAAAGTTGAAATATTCAAACCAGATAGAACTGTGTAGTTCTCAGCTGTCTAGGGAAACATTCAAACTACTGACATGCATTGGGGGACAGACTTTTAGTTGGACACAGACTTTTTAGTAGGGCCTGTTGCAATAGGACAAGGGGAGATGGTTTTAAACTAAAGGATGGTAGACTCAGACTATATATAAGGAAGACATTTTTTATGATGAGGGTGGTGAGCCACTGGACCAGGTTGCCCAGAAAGGTGGTAGATGCCCCATCCCTGGAAACATTCCAGGTCAGGTTGGACGGGGCTCCGAGCAACCTGATCTAGTTGAAGATGTCCCTGCTCATTGCAGGGGGGGTTGGACTAGACGACCTTTAATGGTCCCTTCCAACCCCAACCATTCTAGGAAATACAGCATCACTTTCAATTTAGGAAAGGGTCGTATGCAACATATAACATTCTTGAGCATGGCATCAAATTTCTTCAGTCCAGTGTTTAAAGGGGTAAAAGAAGCTTGTAAGAAATCTAAAACGGTACCCTGTGCGTATTTATAAAATCAGGTGGAGTTACTTACTGTTCAGTGGATGGAATCATTATAGGTAATGAGTTTGTTTAATCTCAACAGAGCAAAAGTCCTTACTAAGGTGCAAGTGTCAGGGCGAGTGACAGAAATGCCTAGAAAGGGCACTGTTGTGTGTAACAGCAGCAATTATGAGACTTGCTAGGTGCTGTGCTTGATAACAGACCCTGGGCAATTGCTGCATATTGCATCGTTTTCCTTGGGAGCGGACTGTGGTTTTGTCTCTTTACAGCTTAAGTACCTTGCTTATTTCTTGCAGAGAAAGACAAATCTTGTTTTATTTATTTTCAGCTTGTTCCCCGCATGCCTTGTTGAGATGTATTGTATGGTGGGTTTGGTGATGTGTTTGTAAGGGCCACCTTCAGCAGTTGGCTGAATGCCTTTTTTAGATAAGTCAGCCGAGACTAATTTGAGGGTATTACTATTTTGCTTTTCAAAAGTTTCACTAACAGGGAAGAAATTCACTTTTTTTTTTTCTTTCCCCTCCCCTCCAGTTTTGTGTACTACATAGCGTTCAGTAAGTTAGTATTTGGGAGAGCTGAGTAGTTTCGGTGTATTAATCAATCCCTTATAAACACTTGTCTGTCAATATTTTATTCTGTTCACTGACTTGCGTAATTCTCATTTAGCTTAATTTTTACAGAAGACTGTTTCTAGACAAACAATAATTTCTGATGGAAAGACACTCTAAGTTATACGATACTGGTCAAGTTTCAATGTTCCTATTAAGATTTTCATGCAAAAGTGCAATTTTTAATTTATTTTTAGCGTACTGTAATGAATGATTAAGGTACTGAACTGGAGAGTACCATTGCAAATACAAGATCAAAGAACAGAAGTCAATGATAGACAACAGAAAATACCACGAAACAGAAGAATTTGCCTGTGAAAAAGTAGAATAGTTTAGCTGAGGAAGCAAACTGGTCTTAATTAGAGTTATAGATAAGGCTTTATATGATCTGTGTTATTTTTTTCTATGCTTAAATTTTTGCTATTATTATGATGTTAATTAGAGGCATGCTACTAAAAAAAACATACTTTGATCTTTATAGCTTATTACAAGTGGAAAATTTTACCAGTTTGGGGGTATAGATTTTTTTAATAACCAGCTCAGCCTGAATTGATTACTTTTATGCTTCTAGGAATTTTGGAGAAGATAATTTTAGAAAGATATTTTGTGCACCAGCAAGTTGTTGGCTAGTTTCATACTCTGTTTTTTTCATCTTTCTACAAAGCATCTTTGGCCATTCATTCATAATATACTGGGCTTAAAAGACTACAGGTCTGACTGCAAGGCAATGTGCTTTGTCAGATTACGTTTCCTACTGTTGTGCTGCAAGCAAGTTTAAATATCGGGGAGCATATTGAGACCTGGTCAATCAACATTTTTAACACACCTTTGTGTCAGTATCTCCATTACATTTCTGAAACTGTAGCACAGGTGGTTCCTCTAATAATTGCGCATTATTGCTTCAACATAATGTATCTGAGCTGTTACCTTTGTAATATATGTAGTTCTGAAAATGCTCTCGCATCCTAAAAACTATCAGTGCTCGTTAATTTTAATACATTTGTTTTGCTAAATTGTTTCAGTTTGAATACTGTTACATTTTAAAGGGTGCTACAATTAGGGTGAATTTTTTTTTAACTATTAATAGAAAAAGATGTGAGATATTGATGATGAAGGTTAATAATAAATCTAGCAGTCATATATTTTGAGTAACTTTAATTCCAAATCCTAGAACAATTTATATTCTGTAAAATCAAGACACCAACCTTGACAGAGTTAGTTTTGCTTAGTCCTCTCTAAAACATACTGCGGAAGGTAACTTTTGAGATGATTTGTTTGTGTTTGTCTCAGTAGAAGATCTCTGCATATTATACGCCTGTTTTCTTTTTTGGAGGAGTAAGTGATACATTTGTGAGAAGGTTGTAACTAGTATATCTATCAGTGTGTGCATTAGCTCATCCTCTTTTACCCTCTCATGGAAGTGTATAATATCATAATATTGTTATTTGAAAACCATATACATACTGCACAGTGCCTTCCAGAGGGATGTCTAAAAATAAATTAGATACTGGAGTTCTTTGTTAGATCTATATTGTATTTACTTCTCATTTTCTTTGTGATTTCTGTATTTTTTTTCTTCCATTTTCTGTTAACGCATTAGGTGTTTCTTCTGTTGTTGAAAAGGATCCTATTTAAATAATTATTAAGTCAGGTATATAAAATTGTGCAACAATGTCTATGTGCCTGTAACTCCATGAATATATTACTGGAGTGGAATGTCAGCCTGTCTGCATTTTTTCCTACACATTTCAGTTACAAAGAAAAATAGACATATCACATTGAAATAGGGAAAATGTTCAGTTATTGTGAGTATATTTTTTTTTATTTTTACGTGAACAGATTTCTAAAATAACAGAATAGGGGAAAAAAAAAATCTTATTGACAGCATTCCTGCAGGAGGTTATCTTCCTCAAGTGTTTACAATGAGGTTTTTTTGGAGACCTTGGAACTACAGTGATATCATTGGTGGTTTCCGAGACAATGCCCAAGGTAAAACTTCAGTGAACCACTTATCAGGGGATGTGTGAAGGCTCTTGGGCTGAAAGGTTCCTTAGGTCAGTCTGTAGAAGCTGTCTGTCAGAGTAAGCAGATGAGAGTGTATTTGGGGTTTTTGCTCAGTAAAAGACAGAGGGAGAAATAATCCAACTTTAAGGGGGTACAGCTTTTTCCTTCTGTAATCCAGTTACATTGTCAAATTATGTAGCTCGGTGCTCTGCAAGATTTATGGATAAAATAGAACTGGATGGAGGACACAGAAGGTCCTTATGACTTCGTAGACCATAGTTTGAGTTTGAATTAAGTTGATTTGAGAATAAAACCAAATTTTACATTACTGGGGCTGATTAAAATCTAGCAAGGTGTTGAATCAACTATTTGGAAAATAATTAATTATTTCCTTACCGAAAAAAAAAAAAAGTTATATCTGATGATTCAATCCTGAAAAAATATTTCATTGCTTTTGTCAGACATTCCAAAGATGCTTCATAATTTCTTCAAGTGTAAACACTGCTCATTACAAGATGGAAATGACAAAAGCATATTTTATTTTTAAATCTTCTTTACTAGAGCGAAATCCATAAAGGGAGATTTACTAAGAGCTTCATTTCTTCTCTGAATGGATAACCACTTTGAAGGAAGCTAGAATTATGTTTATGGAGTCTTTTGAATATTTATTTTCTGTTGAAATAATGTAGATTCTATTACTAAGGAATATACATTTCAGAAAAAGATGATAACTCTTCACTGAAGGCAATCATGATTTTCCTTTAAAGCAGTAGCAACATATCATCTAAGTGAACAGAGTTTAAATCTGTTTCTGTGTTGTGCTTATACTTCTTAGGAAAATCTTTTAAAATGTATTGTTAAAGAATTGGAAAGTTTTGTAGCACTGAGGGGACAGAATTTCGAGGTATGTATAAGCTTTTAAAAAGCTGTTTTAGTGGTTTGCTGGAATTGCATTTCTGTTAGAACTCTTATTGTTAGAGAAGTAGTTGAAAAGATGAAACATTCAAAGACAGAGCAATCCAGTGGAACATAAAACCTGAGAGAAATTGTTCTTCATTGAATGGAGATGCAGTCCAAGATCTGCAAATATTTCTGTAATTCCGGCCACTTAAGGTACAATGGAGAATAAAAATTACATCATGAGAGAGAAAAATATAATTATGTGTTGTGCTTGTTTGTCAGTTGGCAGGTATTGAAGGCACCCTAGGAAGACGTGATGCACCATACAAGTACCCGTAAGGGTGAGCCTGTAGATGGGGACTGATGTGAATGCATAGCTGACCTTGTCATTTGATATTAAGGCCACACATTTGCATACGGCACCGGTGTATTTAAATATCCACTGAAACATTTATCTCTTCCCATAAGGGTGTAAGATGGTGTGTGAGAGGGACAGCACACGCACATATGTGCAGATTTGCTGGTAGAAATACCCCGAACAGCTTCAACACACTCTGGTCTGTTGGTTTTTTGTTTGTCTTGCAGAATAGCATAAATGATGTGGGTTTTTGCTTTGCTGGCATAGCACAGGAACATTTAATGTTCAGAGAGCTTTCTGAAATTGTCTCTATGACTCTTTTTTGCACTGAAGCTTCACATAATATCAAGATTGTTTTTGAATTATCACTGATAGTTTTCTAGATACAGGTCATTAGATACCATCCTTTGTAGGTTTTGTTCTCCTGCAGAACTTTGGCAAATAATGCTCTGTAATTTCCTGTGATTGTTTCATACTTGCTTTGTCTACTTACCTGCAGTATTATTTTCTTTCAGGATGAATACAATAAGCTCTCAAATAAAAGTAAAACTTAATGTTAAACAAATTATTATAGGGCAGGGAAGATGACTGACAAAACATAAAGCACCTTATGTTTCTTACTAAGCAATTGCTCTTGTTCTGTTTTAAACCTCTTAAAGCACCACATTTATTATTGTGACTTACAGGCAATTCTTCTCTTATAGTCCAATGCCTGATTTTGGAGTGCATTCAGCTCTCCAGATGTCAGCAGTAATGTCTTCAAACACAATTTTCAATGTTCTTGTGTGGCTAGAATTCCTGACTTGGAAAAAAATCTGTTGACCTTTTCAGGAAAGCAAAGCTTTAAATTGTCAAAAGTTTCTATAACTAGAGATAAAATTGGATACTTTTCACTAAAAATAAAACCAAAAGAAAACAAACAAACAAACCAACC
>JANXJC010000040.1:17677335-17705238 GCA_027564655.1 Leptodon cayanensis | reverse complement strand
CCACCCCCCCCCCCCCCCCCCAAATCTTTGTTTAGTGCCTTCAGCTCCTGGAGGTGTCATCTGGCCCACGGAGTAATGAATATAGTCGTTAGCAAACCCAAGAAGATAGTTCCAACATGACAAAAATAGTCCGGATTCTGTTAAAATTTTGATGTGTCTTGGAATCTTCCACGCTCCCAAAACACGTGTCCCATGCCCTGCAGTTTCTTTACAGTTCATTTGTATTGAAGAACAGAAAGATCAATGTAAGCTTGGATATTCATGTCTTTTGTTTCAAAGATGCTCATGTAGTGTGAAAAAAACTTTACTATGTCTTAGAGTAAAATGCAATGGTTTAGTCTAAGTTCTTTACCCACTAGCTGTCTTGCAGTTGTGTCCTCTTGTAGAGATATGCACTGGAGAAATTATCCTTATGCTGCCGAAAGATCAAAACATTTCAGAAATGAAATGATGCAAGAGGATTCTTAAAGTATCACTAAAATATCAATCTGAGAGAAAAGTTTCTCTAAAACGTTGATAATAAGGCAATGTTACTTTGAGAATTACATATATAGAAGCATATGAAACCTGTAAAAGTATCCGTGGTTTTTAATTGCACATTGTCATCTTTAAATAGGATGGCCATAACTTTAGACTGCTAAGGACTCTTTAAAAAGTTACTTATAAATGGACTTATTAAGAATAGGAGGTAGAGTACATTTGGAAAATATTGTTGGAACAGTTTGTGTTTTCTAGCATAAAATACTTTTGTAGGGCTCTGGACTACCAAAATTTGAATATGACACGGCTTATTTTAACTGAAAGTAGGAGCTTTCCTTAAAACAGGATTTTTTTTTTTCTCCCATGGGTTAAGGAAGAATATAGTAGAATAAATGACAAAAACACAGAATTAGAACCAATGCTCAGACTTCCTCAGACTACAACTATACAACATTTTTAGACGGGTCTTTTAAATTTAGGCCACAGTACATTACCAGGTTCTTGTATATAACTTTATTGGTCTTATAAGGACTGTCATGAATCCAGATGCATGTTGGGTAAAAGCGCTTCTTTTGCTTCAGTGCTCTATTTTATATTCCATTATTCTATTTATAAAATATGGAGATGTATTCCATCCTAAAGCATCATTTTTCCTTGTAAGCAAAAAAAATAGTTTAATCTAAATAAGAGCAGTCTGAAAACAAGAAAGAAAGAAAAAAATTGCACCTCCAGCTATTAACAGGTTGCATTTAATGCATTGAATGAAGTACCACTGTAGATCACATATATAATTGTTTTAATTTTGTAGGAATGTTTAGAAGTACTTGAAATCCTGAATGCAATTATTTGATTACAAAAACAGTGACAACTAGTTACTGAATCTGAACAGAAGTTCTTTTTCAAAAAAAAAAACCAACCCAAACCCCAAAACCTAATCTTCTATCTACAAATCAAATTAACAGCTGGTGTTCTGTAAAGGTTGTATCAGAAATTGAAACATGGAGAGTGCTCTGGTTTATCTTGCTAAAAATGAGCTCAGAAATTTGGTGGTTGTATTGATGTAGGTGATGAAGGAATGTGATCTTGAGTGATAGTAAACAGAAACAGTAAAACAGTAAAACTAGGTACTTGAAAGACCAATAAGTGTTGTCAGGCAACTGCATCATTATCTGTTGCAGATAAGTACGTGCGTGCAAATTATGATACTTTGTACTGGAGTGACTCTTACACTCCTAACCACGACTGACTTCGAGAATTGTTGTAGGTAGTAGGAGAAATCCTCTCCTTCACTTGAAAGTATTTTGTTTTTCTCTGAAATGCAGAGAGAACTGAAGGCTGCATATTCTTCCTTCTCCTATCTCTACTTTTTCAAAAGAAACAAATATTAATCTATAAGGAACAGATATAAAACTCTATAGTTGGGCAAGTATTCTCCCATCACATTTTTAGTTTCAAGTGCAGTCTTGAAGCTTTCTCTGCTTAGCCAGAAAGCAGCTCCACCTCTACTGTATTGTATTTCGTGTTCTTTTTCCAAGTGCCTGTTTCACAAGTTCCTAACAAAGAAAGGACATTCAGAGAAGTCCAAGGCAGAGTTATAACAACTCTCCTATGGTTACCAAGCACAGATTTCTCTTTATTCTTTAACGTTTCTTGAATTTGTTGTGCATACCCTATTCCAACAAGAACACTTTGATGCCACGGTGAACTGCAAGATAAACATGTTTTTGTTTCTTAAAAATTTTTTTTTTATTTTCCAAAAGTGTTTCTGCAATTCTGATTTTAGATGAATTTTTTCACCAGATTTTTCTTACAGATTTTAGTATCTTCTTAACGCACTTTTCTTCAAGTGAAATTCCTGTTCCCCAATATTTTTTTCATGAATTTAGAACTTGATATAAAATACAAAAAGTACTGGAGAATAAGTTGTGTATAGGACTTCTGATTTCCATTTTCAACTCTAGTGGAGTAAGCTTTCTTTGTGAGTGCATATATATATATATATATAGGGTTTTTTTTTTTAATGTTGTCTTTTTTTTAGAAGAGGCTTTATTTTAACAGTTAGGATTAAAAGGTTGCATTTGCTGTTTTTTTTCAGTTGGTGTTTTAAGCTGAAATCTCTCACACAATAGCTTGCTTTTACTGTCAGTATTTCAGGTCAAGTATAAGTAGTGTAGGCTCTGGATTTAGCCTTTTGAAAGTTATTCAATACGAATTTACTGTAATGATGGGCTAATTAGTTAAAGTTCACCGAATTTAGCTAAACATACAGTGTTTGATTTAGAGAGATAAATCTGTGGTCTGTCAACCTTTTCAGACATAATCCTACTTTCAACATTATCTGACAGGTAGTCAGCCCATCAGGCCTGAGGATGTGCTCCGAAGCAGCTCATCTCTTCACTCTTGACTAGTTATTTATCTTATGAAGCATAATTCACACCTGGCATATGGAAAGTGGGGAGGACCAAAGGAAATGTTCCAAGCTTTCCTCTCCTTCTTTCACGCAGTATGAAATGGTTTGTAGATGTGGCTGCAACTCACATTCCTTTGTTTCAGGATTTTGTTTGCATGGCAAAACATACCCAACTATAACATCCTTTGGTCACTGTGAACTGTCTCTCAGGGCTGTATGTTCTGAAATAGGTATATTTAACCATGCTCTGTTATAAATAATATTCTGCACGAAACCTTTGTTACAAGTGGTAACCTAAGGTATCTGTAGATTTGATTGTGTTTGAAAGGAATATGATAGTTTGTTTCTAAATATCTGTTGTTGCTGTAGGCATACAGAAGAATGAGTTTAAATCAGTTATTTACCAAAGGCTGTGTCTTTGTCAGTTGGTAGATGTAAGTCATTGAAACCAGGGTGGGTACATGGTCTTCAAATTCACGTCCTGATGGATGCAATATGCTCACTTGGTGAAAGCAGCTTTCTTGAGAGAGCATTGAAGTACCCAGCAGCAAACCCTTTTTTCACCAAGCTGCTGAAGTAGTGTGATCCAGAAGGAACTTACTTCTTGGCCATAGAAGAGAACTAGGTGTTTAAAAAAACAAAACCAAAAGGATCCACAAATGTTGTCTTTAACTACACAGAATTTTCTAACCATTGTAGAAGTGTTAACATTTTAGCAAAGAAATAAATTGGAAAGGACACAAGGGGAGAACCATTATGGTTCAAGGAGAAAATAACCTTGTCTGAATTCTGGTTTACAAAAAAAATAAATTTTAAGCAAGTGAATAACCGATCTGAATAACTTGTACAAATTCAGAGCTTATCCTTTAAATATTTGTTAGATCTCTAGGCACATGAAAACTATAACAGACAACTTCAAAATTGAACATACCTCTTTGTTGTCTACAAAAGTTTTAATCCATATTTGTGTTTACGATGCACTTGGAGAAGTTTGGCTTTTCCCAGTGCATGTGCCGTTAATTTGCCTGTCATCTGTTCCAGTCATGGCCAATCTCTTTACCCCAAACAGAAAAGCTTGCAATTGCATTCTCCATGGTTTTACTTTTTTATGGGCTAAGCCTTTCTATGAAAACCTCAGTCACAGTAAAACACTGTTTTATCAGAAACATAAAAGGAAAAGTATTTTTTAAGAAAAAAAATATCTAACCACACTTTTGAAAACTTTCCAAACTAGTAGTTTTCTTACAGCTGTAGACTGTACAAATAAGTGGTAGTGTGGACCACACCATTCTTGTATAACCCCATTTTTTGTCATGAAAATGTTAAACTATATTTTAAACTACTATGTATATTTGTACTTTTGCTGAATCCGAGAGACTGGTAGTGCAGGTATTCATGTACAGGTGAACTTCTTAGTTACCTGTTACATTAATTACAGTATGAAGTGTTCTTTTTTAAGTGCTGTGTTTTGATGTAAGAATAATGGATGTAAGGTCTAATCCCATTTTCAGAACTAATCTTCTGGATCAGTTTACTTTGAATATGATGGGGCATTGTACAGTTCTACATTTGCATGCACATATGCAGTCTTTATATGCAGAAAAGTTCAAATTACTTGGTAATAATATGTCTGTGGAAGAAAAAAAGGGGGTTTTTGAAATGGCTATCACTCGATACTGCTTTTGCTTCACCTGCTGGGAGTCTGTTTGTCCTACTAGAAGAATCTTGGTCTTTCATGAAGTCTTATTTCCAGATGAATGAAATACTGTAATATTTCATTTTTCTGTAACCTCATGCCTTTTAAAAGCATAGCTTTTTAAATGTCAAGGTAATAGCATGTATGAAAAAAATCGTTTTAAATAGAATTGACTGTTTGGAAATCAGTTACAGTCTGTTTTACATAATAAGTTTTTAATACTATGCAGGAAAAAAAAGCATGATTGCCTTCCTCGAGTAGAATCTTTCGAAGTGCTAAGATAGCAAAGGCATCTGAAGTCAGGTTTCAAGTGATGTCGTTAACAGTTCTGGGTTTTGGCCAAAGGGTCTAGGAAGCTTTCATAGGTAGCGCTTTCCCATATGATGCCCACTTGGTCCATATGTCCATGGATACCACTAGGTGGTACCATTAAACCTCCCTTTTTGAGAATATTAAAACTGACTCGCAACCAAAGAGTGTGTTTTTTAAGTACTTAAGTAAAGATTTATTCGTGTGTGTGTTTGTGTGTGTCTGTGACTGCAGAAATAAACTACTACCTGCTTGACTGAAATTATTTTCGCTAAATAGGCAATACAGTCTTTCTCATACCACCATCGGGATGATACATACTGGCAGTAATGCAACCTTTCAGGTGTACTCAGTCTGGAGTTTTTTGAGTATGTGTCCCAGCTGCTGTCTAAAATCCACTTTGATAGTATGTAATCAGTTCTCAAAAAAAATAATTCGGGCTTTTAATATAAGCTGCAGGTTTTGTACATTTTTGAACCAGTAGTGTCAATGAAGGAGAGCACTAGAAATACATTTTTCAAAAACACTTTTTATGCTTATATAGCTTAATTCTCTTCTTAACAAAATAATAAATAATTCTTCATTGGAGAAACGATCGATTTGAAACTATGATTGTGAATAAGGGATAAGACCTCTTTTTTCTAATTTCCTGTGCTTGCATTGTCTTATATTTTAGCTCTCACATGTGGATGCTTTTATACAGTAATTAATCTTTTAGTACTGTCACAAGGCCGTGCTAATTCTAACTGCGAAAACCTGAAACATTACTGTAAATGGAGATCTGTTGTGAAATGATGCAACAGCAATAAAAAACAATTGCACCTTGAAATTGCGGAACACC
This sequence comes from Leptodon cayanensis, assembly GCA_027564655.1. NCBI lineage: Eukaryota > Metazoa > Chordata > Aves > Accipitriformes > Accipitridae > Leptodon > Leptodon cayanensis. Next base: position 17,699,502 of record JANXJC010000040.1, on the reverse strand, counting down.
TAGTAATGGAAACAGGTGAAGTTTGTTATTGTGCGTTTTTTTGCATTGGTGGTAATGACTGCAGTAAAAGATTAGCAGAAAAGAGAACTTTTATATTGATAATGGTTCCCTATCTCATATTGTCTCTTGTGTCTTTCACTTAGCAAAGGTAAAGCTTTTCATCTCGGGATCTATACAGTGCAGCTGCAGACAGCAGGGGGAAGAGTTTGGTCAAATTGCCACTATAACAAACATCTATAAAACAAAACAAAAAAATTTACATTACCAATGACAAATCAAAGCTGAAAGTTCGCCTTGCCTGTTGTCATTCATTGCCATTCATATTTAGAAAGCAGACTGCTGTGATAATTGATTTGATGGTCCAGCTTGAGTGGAAGCACTTCTGGGCATAGCAGGCCTCAGAGATGCCAAAAAAGAAGAAAAGGTGGGAATGAAATAATGCACTACTTTCTCCTCAGAGGCATGTGGCCCAGTTTTTGAGAACAGAAAAACATGCTTTAGAAGAAGGAAGAAAAAAAACTTAGTAACTCAGTAATAAATACAGAAATGACCATATAGCCTCAGTCAGATAAAAATAGGCATTCAAACAGAGACAATGAGTGTACATATTTTACTGGCAGGTGAATAATAGGAGAATGCTGTGGAAATAATCTGATTTTTAACGGACTCTGTCCAAGGGAGTACCTTTTTTGCTGCTTTTTTTTTGTGTAAGGACAAAAGAGGTTCCCTTTCCTAAAAAAAAAAAAAAAAAAAAAAAGCCAAACTGAAAAACAACACTTAATTTTTTTAAGCTTTTCAAAGAGGAATTGATAGTTCAGAAGAAGGAAAAGAAAGCAGTTATTGAATTCGAAAGGCAATGTATGTGCTTGGATTATCTGAACTCCTATTGAGTTTATTTACTTCAAGCAATAGGTGATAATGAAGCTTGTCTCTGTATTTTTGACTAGGGGATAGTGTTCACCCATAGCATCCTGCTGATGATGAATAACTTAAGACACTAAAGTGCTAGTTGAGCGAAAAAAGTAGATTAAAAAACTTTTAAATTCAGTGTTTGACCTCTTAATCACGACTGCCGGCTCAACTGTGCACCCTGTCATCAATTTAAAGAACCAAACAAAACCAGATAAAAGACGTGAGCTGTGGAAACACAAAATGTAATCAGAACTGGTTTGTCTTTTGAGTGATGCTTATTTACTTGCAAAAACAGTATGGTCCTTCAACTTTGCTGAACTCTTGGTATTCATAGTCTTAAATCTTTTATACACAGCGAAGCAGAAGTAACTGAAATTTACCAGTAAAGATTAAAAAAGAGGAGCTTGATGAAGTAGCAGAAGGTTGTAAGTATGCTGTTCCAGGTCATATATAAATATTACTATCTCTAATTTTCAGGTTATGGTAGTACCTTGCCTGCCTTAATGAGATAATAGTTGGTGTAAGCATCCAAAATATTCTAGACATATAAAAGAAAGTCTGTGAAAGACATGCTAAATTATTAGGAGAATATTTCAGATTTTCTTGTTTGTTTATTGTGACTTTTTTAATTCCTTTTTTATATATTGGAAGCAGAAGCTCAGAGTTTGATAATCCATTAAGCATCCAAAAGTGGGATAACCCCTATATCAGTATTGCTTTGAATTCTTTCTGGATTTCTATCTACTTATCTATAAAATTTCTTTTTAAGTGTCAAAACACTCCATTAAATTTATGGGTAGGAAACTTAGACATCACATGTGGCACGAAACATGTTGAATGATCTACACTGCTGCTTCTAGATCCTTTCTTGCTGTTTGAGGAGACGTAGGAAAATGAAACACAGATGCATCAGAAAAACTGACCCATTATGAAGATTTAATAATGAATTGACTGGTCTTATTCTCTGTGTGAATTTCTTCTATGCACATGCAGAAATAGAGTTTAGTGCGCTATTAAATGGCCTACATGCCAAATAGAGATTTCAAAATTCATCCCCTTAGTATGTATTTGATTTCCATCTCCCTCCCCGGTGCAAGGAAATGAAGATGGTATCTGACCCTTACAAGAAGTCACCACTTCACAAATGCAAAAATTTATGTCCAGGACCCCTGATCCTTTCTGGCTCTAGTGGAGTATCAGCTTGCAATACCTAATGCACTGCCAAATTCATTACCTGTCATCAATACTTAAGTTATTTCCAGTCACTTTTTCTATTTTTCCTGGACTTACACTACCCTTTATATGTTTTCCCTATTCTTTCCCAGTTGTTGTGTGTTTTCTGGCTGAGAAGAAAAGAAAACAGGGTCTAGCTCAGGAAAGCTGAGCTTTATCAGCTTTGATTCCTTTATCTCTCATACCTCTCTCGTGAACATCTGTAGTTGTTTTTGCCTGATTGAAGGGGGATGATGGTGAAAGAATTAAGTCTTTGCAAGGCTGTGTATCTGAGCAGGATCCAGTCATGCTGGTATCACTGTGCAGATGAACCATAAGATGTGATCAGTCTGAAATCCTGGTGGTGTGGTTTAACCCCAGCTGGCAACTAAGCACCACGTAGCCACTCACTCGCTCTTCCCCCCTGCCTGCTGTGGGGTGGGAGGAGAATTGAAAACAAGTAAAACTCGTGGGTTGAGATAAGAACAGTTTAATCCTTGAAATACATTAATAATAATAATAACAACAACAATAATAATAAAAATGAAGATTAAAAGAAGAGTGAAATATAACCCAAGACAGACAAGTGATGCACAGTGCAATTGCTCACCACCCGCTGACTGATGCCCAGCCAGTCCCCGAGCAGCGATCCACCCCCCCTGGCCAACCCCCCCCAGTTTATATACTGGGCATGATGTCACATAGCATGGAATATTCCTTTGGCCAGTTGGGGTCAGCTGCCCTGACTGTGTCCCCTCCCAACTCCTTGTGACCCTCCAGCCTTCTCGCTGGCTGGGCATGAGAAGCTGAAAAATCCTGGACTTGAGACTAAACCCTACTTAACAACTACTGAAAACATCAGTGTGTTATCAACATTCTTCCCATACTGAACCCAAAACACAACATTATACCAGCTACTAGGAAGAAAATTAACTCTATGCCAGCTGAAACCAGGATACTTGGCTATGTCATTTTTATATGAAATATTTTAATAAACGTGTATTTTTACCTGCAAGGGAACCTCATTTTGGTAGCAGCCTAGTATGCGTATTGAATTAGTTTTTATTTTTTCTTTTATAATAATATAATCTCAGTTTAAAGGTTGCATGTTTCTGCAGCATGCCCATCTTTAACAGGTGCTCTACTACTCTACTTATCACTGGGATTTTTTTCCCTGCTGTGTTATCCAGCTGCTGGCTGGCAAATGCTTTCACTGCTCTGTAGGAAGCTGTAGGATTTCAAACATGGTATCTATTCTGTCTCTAAAAATTTTCAGGAAGTTTCAAAACCGAATGACAGAAGGACTCCAGTGGCAGTGGTATCTTTGCATCAAAGTAGTCTTAGTGTCTGCTGCCGTTGAACTCAGCCGTTTTATTCTGATTTCTCTGGAGTTGATTCAAGTTACAAGAAGTAATTGCATATATGCTTGAATTTTTATGATAAGTATACAGTGTCGTCATTTGTATTACATTGCTAGCAATCATATGGCCATTAAGTATGATCTGGTATTAGTGGTGCATACACACTTCCCAGAATTTTATCTTTTGACAAATAATTAGCAGAAACACTTAGCACAAGGTATAAATGTGCATTGAAGCGCTTTTGTGCAAATGTATTTCTACCTATATAAGCACACAAATTCTACAATATGTTGTAGAAAAGAGTTGTTGTGGTTTGAAGATGATCACGTTTTCCACAGATAGCCTAGACAGAAATTATTGACCTGAAGTATACTCACATCTCAGCAATAAAACCATTGCAATCTGCTATTTCAAGAACTCTAGGGAAGCAGGATATACTATCAACTAGTTAGTGACTAAAATGCTATAGCGTTTTCTCCCCAAAGATACAACTATCCTTTCTGAAGACTTGCAAAATACTTTAAATTCGTGGGTTTTGTCCAAATGTTCCTTTTTTTGCTTTCCTGCTAAAGATATTTGGAGAGAATATTTCTCATAATTTGAGGGAAGGAAGAAGGTATTTTTTGCAGGCGGTCTGCTAGAAATTGATTTGAGCCTTAATGTTGAAATAAATTCTTAGTATAGAGAGGGCTAGTTACTGCATCCATAACTGTCTGATTATCTAGGGATAAAATTTATTTTTTTGTTACATGTCCATGGAACTTAACATGTTGATATTCTCTTCGCATCAGTGTACGTTTAATACATGTAGATTGTTTCTTTTTCTTAAAGTCTGAGAGTCTCCTGCTCTATACTGAAAACATTGTTTCCATGCCTTCAAAAGGTTTTATGAAACTATTTGCTTAAGTGACTGTTGTTGCATTTCAGTAGATTTTATCATTTAAAAAATTTTAATACCGCAAGTTACATCCTGTTTTCAAGCTGTCCAAGAAGTAAAGAAGCTTTACAAGACGTAAAGCAAAATTTATCTTCATTATATGAAGATTTTTTAGAGTATTTCTTGTATTGTTTGTTAATAGTAAGCAAGAGAATGTTTTACGTAGAAAAAATGCCGTATATAGTAAATCTTTTTTTACTGTATTCAGTTGCACTTTTAAGGGCTGTAGATAATTGAACGGTAGCATATAACTACTTCTAATTTCTATGTTGTTTTCACGAAGGTAAACACCCAGTTTAGATAAGTACCAGAATAGACAGTAACTGAATATTATAACATATCTGCCTACTTATGTTTGAAGGAAATGCTGTTTGTATATCTTCTCAGAAGAAAATTTCTCTAAGAAGTCTTGGTTTGAAGGTAATGCTGAAGTTCAGTGGCAGGTGGGATGCTGGTATTGTTCACAGTGAGCTAGAAATGAGGTAGTAAGGAAGGTGGGACTAGTGAGAATTGAAGAGTTCTGGTTTAGTTATGACAAATTCGTACAGACAGCTAGAAGGTGATGGCAGGAAGAATGCTCAGCTGATGAGGAGGGTTGCCTGGATTAACCTAGCTCCGGATCATTTGTACGTCAGTGCTGAGTTAATCTGCATCTGAACCCCAGATAAATTTTACGTTACTCCAAAATGTGGAAATTTTCCTTCGTATTTGTGGGAAAGCGTGTACTTACTTTCAATGGTTTTGGAGACATTTGTGACAAATTACTGTAGTTCCTAAGCGTACAGAACTTGGGTAGTTTATTGGAGCTGGAACTAGGAAAGTGCTTCCTGCTGAGCACACTGTAGTAAATATTAGCAGACCTTGATTGAAATATAATTTGAGTAATTTAGATTTTTACTGCAAATTTTGTGTGAGCTAGTGTATTAATAATGATTTCTGGGCCAGAGGTTTGTAGGCATTTCTAATTATTCTACTTTTAAATTGGTCAGCATCAGCATCGCCATCCTTCACTAATTGTACGTGCCTACCTCTCAGGCAGATCTAGTCAGCCCATGACCTGCACGAGGCTTAAGACCGGAGAAAATCCAGGAAATGGCCCATGCTCAGCATCCTAGATGGAGAGCACCGTGTGTAAATGGAAGATTGTAGCAACTGCCGTATGACTTAGCTTATATGCACATATATGCTTGTGCAAGCCCCGTCGTGTAGCCTGACATGAGGAGCCCTGCACAGTGGCAGAAGTAATCAAGAGACCTTTTCACAACTAAGTACATTTCCACGGAGCTGCTCTCACTGTATTACCTAATTTATTCGTACAGTAAGGGCAGCTGGAATTGCACAGATAAAATCCCCTTCATCCTTTGAAACATTCTTCTTCTGGCCATCTTCCTCCAAATGGTCACACGGGAAGGGAAGAGAACTGCAGTGGTGGTAGTTTATGTAGCCGGGTTCAGGTGTTCACAGGATCGGAGAATAGTCTAGTCTGGAAGGGACTTCTGGAGGTCGTCTGATCCAACCTTCTGCTGAAAGAAGGGCCCTAGATCAGGGTCTGCTTCCCTGTCAAGCTGTCTTGAGTAGTTCTAGCAAAAAACTTTCCAACACTTGTCTGGGAAGCCCGTTATGTTTAACTGCTGTCACACTGGAGTTGGATTGTTTTTCTCTTACATAAGGAAGGAATTCACCCTGAAGGAACTCTTGCCTTTTGCCCCTTGTCCTGCCAGCATGCTCCCTTGTGATGATAGTGCCATGATCTTCTCTGTAACTACCATTTAAGTGTCCAGATAATTCTTTAACTATGTTAGGTAAAACTTAATCTGATCGCCAGATGTCATAACATTCCAGCAAAGAGCTGTGTGTTCTGTAACTGGTTAAATGTGCTTTCCATACTGTCACATCATTTTTAATAGTCATACGGAATTGCTAAATCATAAAAACAACCTGTCCAAAGCTCTTCTCAAAGCAAAGGAGAGATCAGCACAAAAGCACCTTATTTAAAAAGGAAGAAAGCTATTGGAAGGTGACAGCTGGAATTCCAGTGCTTAATCTGTGTAATTAAAACTTTTCTAAGGAGCAGGAAAAGCAGGTTGGACTTGAGGTAGTTTTAGGAGTTAATTAGCAAGGTCTTTTTGAATATTAAGAATGCCTTTGAAGGATAAAGTTTTGAAAACTAGTTCAGGGCTTTCAAACAGCATAAATTAAGGCAGAAACTTTTTTTTTACACATTCTTAAGCTGCAGACAGAATCACCCTCCCTAACCATGCCATTTCCTTCCATCAGAAATATAATCATACATCCTCCTCAATGTGTGATCTTCAGAAGGATTTACTAACTTACTAACAGTACCATGGTAATTTAACTGGAAATAATATTTTGCAGGGGTTTTTTACACATTCAAAATTGCAAATACTAAAGTCATAGCTCTTAAGTCATAAACCGAGTTTCTTTGCAGGCTGGATACTGTAATATATTACGAATGTTGAGAACAGCAACCTGTATATTTCAAGGTACAAGGTGGTCACTTAAGTTATAACAAAAATGCAGTAACAATAATATGATCTTGATGTCTTCCATGTTTTCTTCTGCAAGTTGCATTTTTACAAGAGAATGTAACTGAAAATGTGGCCTTGCTTGCTTTCACACACATTTTGTAAGCATTTGCCAAGAAATAAGACTTAACTGCACTGAGAGTTTGGCCAAATCTATTAAAACATATAGATGACTTGTTCTCTCCATATTTTATGTACGTTTATGCTTTGTTTTGTGAACGCTCTCACGTTCACAGAAATAAGAGGTCTGTGCTTTTGTACTTACATAGATGGGCAAAATTTAGAAGGTGTACTCTTTTTATTAATTTTGATGTACTTAGTGCTTACAGGATTTCTAACCTGTGAGCTGTTTTACACAGCTATTATAACAGCAGAGTACATCTTGATATAAAACTAAATAAATTCATAATTCATATAGTATATTACCTGTGAATTTGGAAAGCAAATCAACCCAATAATTACCTTTCAACAATAAATATATCAAAGCAAGACATACTTAAAATAAGACTTGAACGGTAGTTAAGTTCTTGAGGGATCTCTAGACATTTTATTTAAAGAATAGTGTATTGTGAACTACAGAGGAACTGCATCATTGTGTTGAAGAAGTATATCATTTGATTACTCTTTCTACAAATGTTCTGTTCAATTAGTATTAGAGAAGAGTAATCAAAGTGGAGATATGAAGTAGTAGTGAAAGAGTTTTCCAAGTAGTGAACTTAGGCAAGTATTCATTTATATAGCTATGTATGGTGCTTCTAAAATGTTATAGACTCTTTATTTAAAAAAAAAAAAAGAAAAAAAAAAGAAAAAGATTACCCATAGTCTGAATAACAGATTACCCATAGTCTGAAATCATGCTGAGGATCTGGTGTTCCCACTGTACTCTCAAAAACTGGACTTTTTATTAGTTATAGGTATGTGAGTGAAAAAGGGTTACGAGTTTCTTTGGACAAACTCAGTGATTGGGAATCCCTGATTGTTCTGGGTTCAGCTCAAGAGTGGTTGTTTCATACAGATTTAGATATTGCCTAAATGCCACAAATGAATACTGAAGATTTCGCTCTGGGTATATGTATTTAAGATGTTTGAAAGTTGTTAACACTTTATAGGATTCAGTCATTCACGAGGGATTCTTTACAAGTCATTATTGAAGTAAATTTTAATAGAACATATTTGGCAATTAAGCATTTAGCTTCCCAAACTTAAAGTTTCAGCCAAAGTCAACAGGCTTCTAAATCTCTTGATGAAGAGTCAGAAAATCCAGCCCACGTGACAGCAGTGCAAAGGAGGGTGAAGGTGTAAGTTAGTATATCAAGTTTTACCTATGATCATTGGTGAATTATTTAGAAGTATAGCACTGATTCCTTCATAAATCAGTACTTATCGTCTTATTCTTTAAAAATACATTGTTCTAGAAATTGTAGAAATTTTAAACAGAACTGTCCAAAAGTAAAATGCTCTGCTTCTAAGAATATGAGCCTATTAGGGTTCCTGGTTAGAGGACAGAAACAAATAACAAGAAAACGCAGCTCTGCAGTTCATTATAAAACTATATTTTAATGGTACTATTAAACATTTGCCCTACACTGGACTAATTTTCACAGATATGTATGAAATGTTGCTGTTGAAAAGGCACATTACAATTGTGATCTCAGCTGCGCTCAAGCATCATGGTCCAAGGATGAGAATTTGTTAACCATGAGAGCTGCAGTTCCAGCCCAGTTTGACTCTATAGCTGTGCAGATAGATTTATCAATTAAAATCACGTTTGGCATATAATGAAGGCCTTCATGGTTTGTAATTGAAGTATATTAGAGTAAAGAAATAGTGGCAAACATAAATAATTTACTCGTTTATTCAGAGTGTTGTGAGTTTTATGGTAATCCAAAAGAAAAAAACCTAGTAGTGGAGCAAATGTCATGTCTTTTCTCTATTATACTTTGGTTCCATTATATAGGATTTTTGGATGCCTTTTCTTTTGTCACATTTATCTTAAAATCATAGAGGGTGACGATGATCCTTGTCATGTTTGTCAGTGTGCCCTTGCCCTGATTCTAGCAATTTTCAGAAGGAATTATGAAGAAATCCTTCATGTCATGTTATACATAGGAGTATCTCAGACAATATTTGAATGTAGCAGGCAAACTCTGAGTGAAATGCTCCATGAGCAAGACTGATATATTTAAGAATGTATTTTAGACAACCTGTCTGTGGTACAAATTATAGATGTGAGAGGTAAAACACTTTTAAAGTAAATGTCAAAACATTTTATCATTCAAAAAATACCATGTCTTTTTATCACTCACTTTGCCATGATGCTGTATAATGGGAATATGCAGGTCTTAAAAGTAATTTTTGCTGTGCAGAAAATAAGACTGAAAAATATGTGTCTGTATATGAGTTATACATATGTAAATGTATGTTTGTTTCTATTTTATATTGACCCATAGCAGACGTTAGCTCAAAACTGAGTCTGCCTGCGGAAACAAACCAAAATGTTGAATAATTTGTGTGAGAAAGCTAATATGTAGTTTCAGTTTATCAATTTATAAACTTTGAGTTTATCTGACTTGTAAATTTTCCTTTTATGATAATCCATGCTGCCTGTTAGTTTTAGGGTCACTTCTGCTTTTATCTCCAATTGTCATGCTTTGAAGAAAATGTTTAATTACAAAATAATTGTAGTTATTTCTTTAAATATTAGTTCAATTTGTCTTTATTTCTCATTTTCTATACAAAAACCATCTTTCTGCTACTTCCCTTTTTTGCTGTAAAATTTATTGAGCAGAAATGTGCAATCTGTATACCTTTTCCTTGCTAAGGTTCTATACATTAACAGTACCATTTTCATTCCTTATGATATCAATGCATTTCCAAAGCAGTAGCGTATACTCAAGTAAGAATATAACTTGTTTCTATATAATCTGTAGAACCTATTGCCACAGCAGTCTGTGGTTTGTTTGTTTTTGTTTTTGTTTTGTTTTTTTTTCCCTAAGGAGTTTTTAAACATAAGGTGACTACATTCACCAGCTTGCCTTCCAAAAGTTTTTTTGGCAAACTAGTTACATGACTTAGATCAAATTATTTCAGCTAAGGGTAGGAGACGTAAGTGTGGCAAGTGAAGGTAAGAATATGTATATTATATATACATTAGGGTTGTAAGTATCCCTAAGTGCTTTAAGACTGAAGTGACAGTCACTTCAGCATTATACCTGATCTAGAACTTTGTCTTTGGAATAAGACCTGGAAGAGAAAAGGAAAGCTCTCCACATCTACAAGTGTGTTCACTTAGGCAGGCATAAAAGTATTTGCAATACTTTCAGTTACTGGTCAAGGAAAGAGTATTCAAATTATATCAGTTCTCTGTAATCAGTCCTCCATACTCCTTCACAAAGCAGTAGCTAGTTCAGTATACTTTATATTGCTGTATTTCTGATTTTAGGTTTTCTTAATTGAGCTTTTTCTCAGCTATTAGTGCAAGACCAAATGATCCATTGACATTTTCAAGTCAAGTGATTTCCCGTACTTAGTAGTGCAGTTCCATCTTGGTCTCCAGGTTATTTGTAGCTTTCAGCCAGACTTAGGTGAGTACAGAAGTGTCACTGGCTATGTCCTAAAAAAAGAAAAACCAAAACCAACCCCAAGAAAATGTCTTTGCAAATTTCTTTATTTTGTTGAGTATTTTTAATTTGCTATGGAGTGGGCAAGATAGTTGTAGTAGTATCTCCTAGTTGTAGTCTTTACCTTCTTTTAACTATGTTTTAATTTATTTTGTGAAAGCAGGAACTTATACCCTGGGGCAAATACACAAATACAACATAAAGTAGTACTATTAGGTGTATTAATTATGTGTGCTGAGCTTGCAATTCTTATTTATAGTGGCAAGATGGCAATCATCTTTTTGTGTCAGGCATGTCACTCTTCAGTAGTCATGCTCATTAAAAAGAAGTATTTATCAGCAACAGAAAGATGATTGTTTTGGTCTTATAGTTGTGAATTAGTGTTAATTTTAAATATGTGCTTTTCAATTCTTGATCTTTGAAGTATATTCTATTTCCAAATGGACTTGGTCTAGATAACCATTCAGACCTTTATTGGGGCTACTGAATAAAGCCCATGCTCCAAGCTCTAAAGCCAGTTTTTAAGGGGGTTTTGGCAGGTGATAGCAACCTGTTCATTGATTAGGTTTATTTTTCCTATGATGGGCTTTCAGGTGAACAAGTGAGGATCACACAGTTGCTTTAAAACAAGTGCAATTGTGCTGAGAGGAGTGCTATGAGGGAAACAGTTTTTTGTGTCGAGTTAATACAAGTTGTTTTTCTTCACCTTTTTCTGCCTTTAAAAGCAGTAAGAATCATCACTATCATACACCTAAACCCCTCAGAAGGTGAATATAAGAGTAATGAGGTATTTATTTTTACAGCGGGGAAAAACACACACAAAGTAAGAAAATGCTTTTATCATCATGAAAATTGTTTTGTTCTATTTCACACAGCTTTCATTTAATTAGTGACCTTTCTTGAAAAATTTGGTACTTATATTTTTTAAGGATGGCAGAGCATTCTAAATTTCAATTTATCTTCAGTTCTTTTATTGATAGGGTAAGGGATATAAGAGTTCAGAAAATGCAGCCAGTATTTGTCTGTGGAATGGAGTTTCCACAGCAGTAAGTCCTCCTTTTCCCTAAATATTTTCAGGGTCAGAAGATGCAGTCTAAAATGCTTTCACATTTTTGTTTGCTATCTTCCAATATTTTGTTGTCAAATTTTTGCTGAATAATAAGCATATTAAATACTAATAAATAGCGAAATAATGAATCAAATTAGACAACTCAAAGCTAATGATAATTTTTAGTACAGATGATTAGAATATTGCTTTTGTATTGTATGTTTCTTTCTAGTGCTAACATAGCACAAAGAAACTTTTCATGTCATAACCCAGTTTATTCCAAGAAAAAAGTAGATCTATTTGACTAAATATTTCTCAGTTGCAAATAAACCATGCAACCGTGCCTTTTTGCCATCCCGGACATGTTTTCTTTTCATATCTACCAAGTATATCTCTGCTACTTTAAATTCTGCTACTTGAATTCCTGTAGAACTACTATCAAGGTTGGCAGGAGTGGACTGTTAGCCATTTTGAGTTGTCAGTCTTCACAGATACTTCTATTTACTGTTTAATTATCTGGTGTTTACATTCATGTATTTGTATCTGAAAAACATGTTTTTATCCGTGTAAGTCTGAAGCTTCTTTGTTGAGAGTAATTAATAATAGTTGCTCATATCTTTGATCTTAAATTATCATTATCTCTCACAAACATAACTAAGTGAAGACAGTGATTAGATAAATAAGAAAGGATAATTTTAAAATACTTTTCAATAGTAAACTAGAGTTTATTACAGCAACCAAAGAAAAAGAAAAATACTTGCATCTTAGAGTTTCTGTTGTTTTCAAAGAAAAGTATCTGAAACTACCTTTTCTGGGGGTCTACAGAGTATGTTGGTCAAGTGGTGTCCAGTTTCATATCTGGCTGCATAATTCATAATCCAAATTAGGAGCAAATTAGTGAAGATTTTAGACACTCTGAGGAAGTTCAGTTTGGAAGTGATTTCTGTAGAGATAAAGCTATAGTGGTCTTCTGATATGTGTCATTTTATTCTAACAGAGTTCATATTACGTAAAGGGCAACAAGTTGTCTTTAAGACAGTGTTGATTTTAAAAGTATAACCTCAAAATTAGTAAATTGAAATACATTACTTTTTTTCATGCAACTTCGCATATAGTCTGATTCTTTAAAGAATTGTTTTAAAGTAAAATATGATTGTGACCACAATGAAATGCATATTACAGTTCCGAAACGAAGTATTTAGGGCTTTTGGGGGAGAGAGGTGAAAAAAAGCAATATGAATGTGATGAGAGACAACCCTGGTGGTTTGGCTGTTTCGTTGTACGGTGCCTGCTTCCTGCTTTGAGCAGAAATCTGGTGATATAGTCAAGGTGACTTACCATAGCAAAACCCACAGGCATCTTGACTTTCACATCCCCTCGCTGGATTATGTAGAAATGAAAATAGACAGGAACATGGTATTTATGTTCTATAAAACTAAGTATTTAAAGACATCCTAATAAACTTATCTTGAAAGCACTGCTGTGCACTAGGCGTGGTATCATGACAGTGTCTCTGCAAATGTTTCTGATACTGTGGCTTAGTGTTGTGATACCTCTAATATTATACTGACATTTGCAGCCTTTGCGCTGCGCTTTATTGGCCAATATTTGTAATACGTGACATTCTTGCTAAGTACTGTCAGGTAGAATCTATCATAAAACAATCCTTTAGAGTATACACAGAGACTACAGTCTTTCTGCAGGGACACACATCCTTGGGAAGATATTCTCAGTTTAAAATCATCTGTGCCCTAGAGAATTAAAAATATTAGGAAAATCCATGTTTTAGGCCAGAGTAAGACATCTTGCCTTACCAAAATAGAAAATTCAACTTCAGGTGCGATGCTAGCAATTTAAAATTAGCCAGGTAGCTCAGCACAGCGAATTTCTTATGTGGCCCATGCATGACAGTTCTTTTCCACTCAGCTCTAGCAAAACCACTTAAATTATTCTAAAGATCTTCAGACAAAAATGTTCCGAAGGCTTTAATTGCATCAACTGTGTACCTACTGATAACCTTCCAGTCTGCTGAAGCTAGATAGAGAAAAGATACAGACTTTGGGGAGTGATGCAGAATTTTTTAGGTTAATTCAGACTTTTGTTTTTCAGGAACATGGGCCAGGATTTCATTTAGCTTCTGTGCCCTTTATGAAAGAGGAATAAGGTCACGAATTCCTCTGCTGCTAAATAGCTGTAGGTGGATTGGACGCAGTCGCTGAAAAAGACTTTTCATTATGTTTCTAAATCAGATAGTTGGTTAAACACATGCCCTCTTTTTCCCTTTTGAAGAAAGAGGTGCAAAATTCATATAAAATGGAGATAAAGCCTTGGCTTAGTTGTGTTCTACAGCTGATGAGGTTAGGAAGTACATTCTTGTCAGCTTAAGAAGAGTTGTGGACTAATTGCATGGTCATAATTGAATAAAACCATTTTGTGCTTATGATGAATTGAGGATATAAGAGCTGCCTCTAAGTTTTGTAGATTTGTCTAGAATGTTCAGTTTTATAAATTGCTAGAACATGCTTGTAGGTGTAATGCTTAAGTGTTAGGACTGGATTACACATTGGTATACATTTAATGTTTTCAATATAATTCAAATACTCATTAATTTGCTTTTTATTATTTTATTTACTCTGATACCATGTTTCAGAGAAAAAAATTATTACTTCATTGGATCATCATCTTTTGGAACTGTTCTGCTATAATTAACCACACAAAGTAATGAATTCTAAATTACATTTTCAATGACTTGTGACTAAAATTATCTTAAATTAAAAAAAATGGGGTTTGTCCAATGGAAAGCTTCATTGCTTTATCTGTGTTGTTGTGGTAGAGCTCTAGATTAGGGTAACTTGGTTTTTAAATTAAATGTCAAATATAATTTGCTATTAGAAACATAAAGTGTATGCCTATAGTCTGAAGGAGAAAAAAAGCCACTTCAGCATCATTTAATAGTGATATATATGTAAAATCAGCTTTTTACCAATTAGATAATGTCTGGCAGAACACAAAAAGTGTGTGTGTGTATGTGTGTATCTATATACGTATACATACATACAGTGCTATAAATACAGGAATCTGCAGTTTGGTCACAGATCCTTTAGAAATAATGGATTCCGTAATGTAATACTTTTCATAAGATATGAATGACTGTTGAAATGTGAAATTCCTGCTCTGTTGGTCGTTGGCATCTCAGGATGATGTTATGTGAGTGGATGTGTTTAGTAAACAGTCACATGTGGTTATGTATAAATCGCGACTGTACAAAACAGCTACCTCAGCACAACGGAGGGGATAGTAAATAGCAACACAGGAGCAGATCAGGATAGGAATTTAAATTGTAGGGGATGTGTTTGGGGACTATATGGTAGGTAATGGTATGAGTTACAGTTATTCAAAGTTTTCATTGACAATCTTCAAAATGAAAAATTTTATCTTCAATATTGAGGTTGAAAAGAAGCTTCTAGTGAAAAAGGAGGTGGGTTTTTTTCTCATCATGTACAGAAATATGTTTTGTAAACATGGATCTCAGTCTTTGCCCTTGAAGTAGGGTTTTTTTTCCTAGCAGGTTAAAATAAGAAAGTAGTGAGAGGTAAGCATTTTAATTAAAGTATTCAAGATGTTAGGATTTTTTGGACCAGTCTAATATAAAGGTTTTAGGAAATGTTAGTCCCTAATGTTAGGGAAAATTTTGTGTGTGTAGTTAATTTGAAACCATAACAGCATAATTGTTAGCATCATTTATCATTATCACTTGTATTTGCTGCATGGAAGACAGCAATTACATCAGTTCCACAAATGCCAGCATCTGTAATTTTTTATGTTACAACTTCGGCATTTAAAATTGCAGACAGCAAGTCTTGGGGGGGAAAGGAGGGAAGCTGGGAGGGGAGGAAGTGCTTGGCCTGCAAAGTTTAAAGCTCTTCAGGAGCAGGACTGTGGTTCTCATGGTCTGAGAGAGCTATAAGGCAAGCCGTTTCCCAACAGAGACGCTAGTACATATCCTCTTAACGCTCTGTGCAGAAAAAAGGGTTCTTCTCCTGCCTATATCCCCATGAGATGAACAGGAGTGGATTAAGCACTGCTCTCCTGAGCAGCTGCCAAAATGTACAATAAATATCAAAACTTATTTCCGGCTCATTTTCTAATAGTCTTGACATGAACTGCTAGCAATTTTAAGTTAAAGCACGTGAAGATTTATATGCTGAAGCAGGAAAGGTGGCATCAAAGAATTTTAAAGCATCTTTCAGATCAAGTTTCCTGTCCAAACTCTTACCAGGGTTCATGAATCTATGCCGAACACCTTCGGAGTAAAAGCTTAGATTTACTGCATGAAGTTTTTAGCATAGGAACTCTGTATATTTTTACATTTTAAAAGACTGTAACGTTATGTACTTTAATGTAGCTTACAGGCAAAACATCATCATCCAATACTTAAGGTTGGCATAAACTTGAGCCTTATTCAAAGGTCAAATTTAAGATACAGAAGGTGGACATATGTTGCCAGCCAAAAATATTTTTCATGATTGGTATAGATTAATGTTTGTATATAGAAAGAGTTTAGGGGGAAAATAGCATTTTTTGGAAATGCTGCAAGAAAATGTTTGCTTTTCCATTTCAGTAAATATTAAGTTGGCTTAAAGTTCCTATATTTGGTTGTTTAAGTTTATGCTGTTCCTCCTATAACTTTAATGTTCGATATCTACCCTTTATGAAGGGAAAGTACTATCCAGGCAAGTTATTCCTTGATGATGCCTGTCTATTGCTGTTGAGTAGCAAAGATTACTACATTCTCTTGAAGAAATACTGCATTTATTTAGTTTTTTTTTTCTCCGTGTTCACTCTGACTTATATATTTTCAGGGTTTTTTTTCCTTGCATTGCCACTTCCCATCTTTGTATTTTTTGCCTGTGTTTCCGCACTCACGCTGATGGTATAAGAAGCTGTATTAAATATGTCAAAATGATCTTAAATCTTACAACTCATGTTGTTTTCCTAGGAACTCAGGTTACCATCCAGTAACATTCCTGAAATCAGGTTCTATGACTGTAGAGGGTCATAAATTTGGTTGCTTTTATAGGCCAAGTTCACTGCCTGTTTGAGCTTCCAGGTATTTTTATATTCCTCACTAAACTTCCCAGGTACTTCCTTGTTACTTCTCTTTCATATATTCAATGTAACCTGCATCTCAATTGTGTCCTCATATCATTCACTTTTAATGTATCACCCCTGCCATTACCTCTACATATACTTGAAAGGAGAAAGATTAACTTAAGCCAACATTTACTTAAATTTCTATATGTAATGCTGAGTTTCCCTGTATAGAAACTTTAGGGAGATGAATATACCTTATATCAACACTGTATGTCAAACCGATCTGTACTAGACAGCTGTTAATAGAATATGCATTCCAATCGTTCAGGTATCCTAGGGGAAAGCTCTTCAGATAAAATAATTACCTTACATTTTGTAGATTCATGAACAAATAAAGTGCTTTGGAGGTTGGGGAATTCATAGAGAAAAGTAGCAAGAACTTCACTGCCAAAAGGACTAAGCCATTTCCCGGCTAAATACAGATATGGAAGGTGGTTGTTTTTGCTGAAATCCGTCATATGACGCAGACATAGAAACTTACTTTTGTATTATTTGGGAATAAAATTGTGTTCCTTTCAAAAGTTCACCTCCATCAGCCCTTCCTCTCTAAAACATGTCTAATGGGATTTGCCTCCTTCATTGTAACTAACATAGTAGATGCAGTAATACTGATCTTTATTATAAAGATTGTATGTATATCTAGGCTTTTTGTAGTATTTCTTAATGGGGTCCTTGATTAGTATGCAAATTATCAGTCTAACACATTTTCTGTTGGGAGTTTGTTGATTGACATTTTGTTATATGAGCTTTCGTAGGAATTTCTTCCCCAAATTCTGTTTGTGTTTCAATCCAGTGCTCAGTGCCCATTGAAATGACATAAATTCAGTTCAGAATGTTTGGGGACGGGGGCAGGAGGAGGATGTTTCAGGGGAAACTCTTAGGATTAGATCAAGTGTGTGTAATTCTGAAAATTCATACTTACTGAAAAACTACCTAAAACCTAAATAAAAAAAAATACCAAGTGGATTTTTAAAACAGCCTTCATTTTGCTTTTCTTGCTTTTATTTTAAGCCCTAAGTGAAGAAAAAAGGCATTGACACGTTGAACAATAAATTAGTTTGGCCATTTGTTTTTGGTGCAGATACTGCGTGACTCTGTTTTCTATCACTAGTATGACTGCTTTTAAAGCTTCCTTCCTCAATGCTTTTTAATAACCAGACGATATGTCAAAATAGTTTCTCAAATCCACAAAGCAAAATGGGAAGATAGAGTAAGGGAGGGGTTTAAAGGCAGAAGAGAGTTAATTGCTTCCTGCAAGTCCCAAGTTCCTCATATACTACTTAAGGTATTCAGCACTTTTCTGTCTGCCTTTTAGTTTTTATGTTCAAAATGGCAAAAAATAGATTTTATAGGTAAGAATGACATCATTAGGGAACCCAGAAGTCATAGAAAGTTATAATGAAGGACAAGTCAAAGAAGCTTTCACCTTTAACTCAGTCTGTATTCTGCAATCCACTTAATAGTAGCGATGTATACAAACCAAGAACTGTGTACAGATCAAAAACTTAAATGGATTAAATGCATGATTTAAATGTCTGGAGGATGTCATAGAAATATATGGAAGCCCTTTGTTAATGTCAGACACATGCTGTTAAAAATAAAACTACATTTAGGTGAAATACATGATGACCGGCCAAAAATGCTCAAGGAGTTAGAATTGCAATAAGGGAGGAAAAGGTAATGCTCTTCTTGTCTTTCATCTTCACCCATCGTTTCTGCAGATGTAAAGAAGGTCTCCAAAATCTTTTGTCGATTGCTGTACAGAAATGTTAAGAAAAAGAATCAAACTGTGCTTTATAAAAGTTTGTTTGTGTCTCACATTGGTAGGTCTTAAGATCTTATGGAAGGCAAAAATTGGAGATTTTGCTGTAGCTTTCGTTCAAGGAATTAACATTTCTTAACTTATGTATTAGTACCTGAGATCAGGGAAGGCTTCTCAGCTGTTTTGGTCTCCTTCCCTGAAATGTAACTTGGTGTTGCAGAGCAGGGCATGTTCCCACCCTGCTTTCTTCCATTTGATATGTATTGCTGAAATGGTCAGGGTAAAACAAATACATTTGGCGTCAGCAAGAATTCTTTTTTTACAGGTCTGATTAGTGGAAACCTCTAAATCCTGTTTTAAGTTTATACAAGTAAAGGATTTCAGAGAAGCATCTGTCAGGATTTTTTATTACAGCCAGAATGTAGTGGAACTGCCTTTAGAGCTTACTTTGGCTCTTAAATTTTCTGTTGTAATCTTTTACTCAGTGCTAGACAGAATGCTGCCCTGGTTGAATTTTTTGTTTATAGGAGCTTTGCATCAAGGAAAGGCAATGTACATACATTGGAGAGATACGATTTTAATTGCTTTGAAGTATAAATATCATTAAACAATATACGAAATAAAAATGAACAGAGTCATATATAAATAGGTTGTCATTGGCTCGTTTTAAAATGTTTCTGCTGGCAAAAAGAACTCCTTGGCAAAAAAAAAAAAATCAATGCAGAGGCTGTACAATTTCTGCATCTTTTTTTTCACACCACTGTTAGTTCTAATGTTACTTCCCAGCAGACATGACCTGAAAGCTAAAAATTTACCTAAAAATCATTTACAGCATATCATTTTTACTAAGTTGAAATCAGTTTCTCTTACAGAGAAAGCACATTATTTTAACACTTTTGGCCTGATGTGCTTTGGTGAATAGACAGCTTGATCTTGAAAGCAATGTTGTCTCAAAGTAAGCATTATTATTGCAACAAGGTCATTGGGTTAAAATTCTTTCATACATTTTCCTATTACAGGCTCTTTTGAAGGTGTGCTTGAGGGGTTCTGTTTGTCTATTTTGTCTAAGTAGAGGGTAGCAAGGTAAAAAGTCCGCAGATATTAATAAAGGTCCCCTTTTTGCTTGTAAACTTTTTTACTGTACATATCAAAACAGAATTTTTTGTTCTGTATTTTCTTAAAAATCAGTTACTGCCCCAAAGGAAATGCCTAAATGGACATTCTGCATGCTGTATTTCTTATATATGTAAAATCATTTTATTTTGTCTGAATTATCATCTAAGTTTACTTTGTAATTCCTAAGGGTTATCAGATGATCATTAAATCTTGATTTTCTGTCAGGAAGAATTAATAATCTTGACTTCTGAGTGAATTTAGAAGCAATAGGGGACTGGAGTCAAATATTTGAATACCATTTCAGTGTTAAATCAGTTATTCATGTTTCAACTTAGGCTGACTGGTAGATAAAAAATAAATTCAATTCATAAATCCTTCTTTGCATTTTAAATATTTTTTTCTTTCCCCTCAGCTGGATTAAAAATGTACGTGATTTCAGGTGGGGATTGCTGCTTGGTTGTCCTGTGCTTAGAACATCTTTTCATACAAGTTCTAATAAAGAACTTATGTAGCCATATGCATAGATCACATATAATGCTATCTTACAAGTTAAAAATAAATTCAGTGGACTAAAATAAGAATTGGTTTCTGGGTGTGTTGGTCAACTTTATTTTAAAGGCAAGCTCAAGTTAAAAGAAAGACTTTCATATTCTAATACTACCTTACAAGAAACTGCCACTTAACTTTAGAGCCGGTGTTCTGGTTATTATCTCTTATTGTATTTACTTTAAACGGCTGTGTTTTTATTAATTAGATGTCTTTTCACTCCTCAATCACAGTCACTAGGAACTCTGAGAGAAAAATCAATTAAGCTGCAAACATTTAAGAGATTTTTGTAGTCTGTTTCATGTTTTATGTATTTTTAAGTCTGAGGTATCAGCGAATATAGAGCCATATTGTCCCCACACCTTATATTCTCTTGTAGTGACATGCCAGACTGCTCTTGTTGACTCAGTATGTTCATCCACCACGTAGCATGGCTTTATCTTTACAAGATATGGGAGGAAGTTTTATTCTCTGCTTTCTTTATTCTGTTTCTTTATTTAACTTGTGTGTGCTGCTGCACATCATTTAATGTCTTATCTAAAGCTGCATGAAAATGTTCTCCTGAGCTGTATTATTTCCCATTAATTAACTTCTCTTCCTTGTTTTTCCTAGTGTGACAGATTTCTGATCAGCTTTCCCAAATCTCATATATTTATCCCATATATATTTGTATACATATATAAATAACATACATACAGTGCATACGTCGTAAACGTACGTGTCTAGTACATATTATGTATGTGTTCATAGCTTTAGGCTTGGAGTCTCTACAGTATTTTGAACCCATATGTCATCCCGTCTGTCCTTTTAAAATAAATAAAATTACTTGCCTGTATTTTGTTGTTCCTTCTGTGTTTAGGCTGAGCTCGGGGGTACGATGTTCAGCCCTCAGTGATCCCCAATTTCGCAGATTAAATCATATTTTAGTTTCTGAAGTCCAGCTTCAAAAAGCCATGAACTACAAGGAAAGGCGTGTTTGCAATTAAATCTGAATAATTATTTTAAATTCTCGATCTAATGTCAACGGAAATTAACCCTTTTTGGGATAACAGGCAGGTTTACTAGAAGCTACAGGAAAATATTTAGAAGGTCGAAACCACTCTGGTTTACTGTCATAAAAGTTAGTTTATCTTTCTTATTTTGTTTTCCTGTTGATAATGCATAGTCTTTCCATATAAAATAATATTTATGCTTTCCAGAATAAAAGCTATTTTTAATAATGTTTTGTTGGTTTGGAGACTTTTTTTCCCATTATGTCTTTCAAAGAGCGCAAAATCTCGCTAGACGGATATTGTTTATGTGGGAGGAGGGGAATTTGATGCACTTCCAGCTGAAATGGGTTTGTTTGCATTCCAGACAGGAGCCATTAGGGTTTCGACTTCAGCACCCATGTATATTCAAACTTCGTGGGCATACAAGATGACAGCATATTACTCTTTAGTACCTTTTGGTAATTCTTCTCTTCAGTCCTGTTTGGACCATAATTCTACCCTGAACAAGGGCTTTCTTGACAGATGTAGTTTTCACTGCTGACTGAAAGTTATACCACAGCTCAAAGCAAAATCAAGAAGATTATCACGACAGTTTTAGACCGAATAATTTACCATTTCCTTGAAGTTGCCCTATAGTTTTTTTTAATAAGTTTAGCATATGTCATATATTTAGAATAAAGCAAAGATGAAATTGATTGTGCTTCATGTTTTCAGGCCATGCACACTGGAGAGACATCTGGCAATCACTCCTGTCCTTACAGATGCAGTCTTTGCTATAATAAGGCCCCAAAAGAAGTAACAAAACAAGCAGAAACAGCCACCAAAAAACCTCACCACACCAAAACCACATACAGATGTCAGAAATCTCTTTTCTCTTGGTCTTTCACAAAACAGTCAGTGCTGTCTTTGGGGGGGGGGGGGGGGGGGGGGGGGGGGGGGGGGGGGGGGGGGGGGGGGGGGG
>JANXJC010000040.1:17655370-17677325 GCA_027564655.1 Leptodon cayanensis | reverse complement strand
TATTTCACAAAACAGTCAGTTCTGTATTTCCCCCCCCCTCCCCCCCCAATGGTTTCTTCTAACTTCTTACTTTCCTTCTGTTTTCCATGCTGACTCTTTTCTCAGTTATACTTCGCAGTTATACATCTTTTTTCTGGTGGTACACAACATTCAGATATCTCAGTGACATCTCAAGAATTTGTCAAAGCTTGCTTCTCTTCTTGGTATTTTCTTATTCTTTGCTGTTACAGAGCAGATTCTGTCTGTATTGTGTTCCTTTGGTGAAATCCGTCAGAAATCGAGGCATTATCAAGTTAAGAAAGGATAACTATGTTTTCCCAGTCTTCCACTTTTCTCCCCATCGCCTTCATTATCCTTGCACAACTTTCTCTCTGGACTTTTAGCTGAAGATGATGGGAGGCAATCTCAAGAGCTTTTATTTATTTACTTTTGCATAATCCAGGGAGGCTGTTCTCCCTGGGGCAGTGCTGAGGCAGCACATGCGCCATGGGTGCAGGATTATAAAACACTGTGGAATAAACCTAGCTAAAAACATAGAACTTCTGCCCCGTGTCCATAGCAGCACTGCCGAAATGCCTGTGTTATGGGTTTAATCATACCTGACCATGGTTGTTGTAGTTATGAATATATTACTAATAATATTTTAGATCTATCAAATTCTGAACTGTTACTGGTAGTTTTGTGCAATCAGAAATTTATCAGGCAGCTTGCCTGAGTCCTAGTTCTACCATATATTATCACTGAGTCCTCAGAGAGTGGTGAAGATTCCCTGTCTATAACTTTTGTTTATTTTTTCAATATATGCTTTAGCCTCTGGGCATATGTTAACTATTTTAAGAACAAAGCTAAATAATAGATGTTAATTTATTTTCATTATGTACAGTTACTTATGAAGCAGTCTCACTGAAGAGTTCTGGCTTAAGCTTCGAACAGATTATAAATGATAAATTGGCAAAAAAACCCCTTGCCTCTTTGAAAAATATCACTGAAACCAAAGCCTTGGTATTTAGAACTGCTGAGAGTATGGATGTAAATACTAATGACAAGCCAAAAGTAACTAGTGTTAATACTTATTATTTCTGAATCCCTGATATGAGCTTGCCAGGAATCAGGGAGTAGATAGGGCTTCTGAAAATCATCTAGAACAGCCTCCTGCTTGAAGCAGGATTATCATCACACTACATGGAGTCAGCTGTGACTTGTCAAACCAAGTCCTGAAAACCTGCATAACCTCCTGGCTAACCCATTCTAGTGCTGCTCTGCGTTCCTAGTGTAGATTTTTTTTTTTTTTTTCTTTTCCCCTTAACATTTAAGCTGCAGGTTTGGACTGCTGTCTGTTGTTTTCCCTTCTGGCATGACCAAGAAGCATTTGAGTCAGGTTTTGTGATTCACCTTCAGGCAGCTGAAGGTTGCTGTTAGATCCCTCTTTAGCTCTTCCAAGAGCCACTGAGCTCAATTCCTTCAACCTTGTTGTAGTTCATGTGAACAGTGAGTCATGTCATAGGTCATCTGAAAGAAAGAGCAAGACAAAACATATTAAGAAACTGAATTTTCTTCCTTTCATAAGGAAGAAATATCAAGGCTGTATGATATGAAATAATTTGGGGTTTTGTACAAAAAGTAAATTTTGCAAAGGTGGGGGATTGGAGACGTAAGAATCGATGTGTTTAGTCCATTATGTGAATATGGTCAATATTAGTATTATAGATTAAATATAAATTCTGTAGGATAAGAATTAATGTTTAGTTATATCAGTTGTCAATTACAGGCAGGGAGATTTTTAATTGTATAAAGCCAGACTGGATGAGTAAGCCCTTTTCAGAGTAAAAGAAGGAAAGACAGCTTAACTGCTGGCTAAACTACTAGGATTAGACCCAGAATGTCCGGGGCTAAGTGGTTTGCTTAAACACTGGCTGTCTTGACCTTGGATAATTTAGAGATAGTTAGTGAGATTTTCAATACCACTTGGATGTATAGGAAAAAATTCTACTTGCCATCTATTGGTTGGGGGGTGGGGGGGTTGAAAAACCTCTATGCTCTTGCCCTTACTCATATGGTATAGTGGAAATAGTAATAGAAATAATATTACTATTTCTGATCGGGTTTTGTTTTGTCTTCGTAAATTTTTTGGTGGTGTTCTGCATGCATGTGTAATACTTAGTACTGGAGTCGTGATGCAAAGATCACGCTGCTTTGTTTCATTACTTCAGACAGGATTTGAGTGTTTGGAAGGATGCCTGCTTCTTTATAACAGCTTCCTATATCCCACTGCATAATCACACCTGGGTTTTTTTTCCTGCATCTTAAACCTATCGCTGTTACTTGGTATATCTGTGCTGTATATTTCTGGATAGGGTATGTTTAAGCATTCTTCATTCTGCCTGTAAGAGGTGAATAATCTGTCCCTGAACTTTTGTTTGTTTGGGGGTTTTTGTTTGTTTTTATATAGGCCTCCTTCTTCAGGCTGAACAGAACTGGTCAGTTTTTGGTGTGGTTTTGCTCATGCAAGGTTGTTAAGTCCCCATACGACATGGTTACTGTTACAGCGCGGACCTTAAACTAGATCCTCTAAAAGCTGCTGCGCCCCAGCCCGAAGGCTGCCTTTCCTCTTTTGGGCTGCTCTATGGGATGATCACCGATAGCGTTGAAAGGTTTGGTCTCTACCTGACAGTCCAACGTGAGATTTACCCAATCTGGACGGCGTAGGTAAAGGCCGCTCTATTGCTGCTGTGTTCTGTGCCCCTTCTCTCCTCTCCTCGTGGTGCAGCCAGCATCTTTATTTGCTCTGGCTGTTAGCAGTGTAGACCCAAATATTTTCCCACGGCTGTTACTTCATACTCTTAACAGCCTTCAGTATAGTACAGAATTCAGTTTGTTTCTCCCATTTATTTCTCCTCCATATATTCACCTTTCTTTTCTGGAGTGGCTAGATTGTGGTGTTCAACCGCTTAGGTGAAATTAGATTGTAGATGTAGATTTTACTGCTCTACAAGTTAACTACTGAGTTAACTAATGTTCTATGTACAAAAGTATGAGTGCTAGGCATTTGTTAGAGACTTCAAAATGTAATATTGTGAGGAAATGGACTTGGCGGGATGTAAATTATTTTTCTCAGTGATAAATTGGTATGAAGATGCTACCCTTTTATCATTGTTTGTTTGTTTGTTTGTTTTAGAAACCTCAGGGGGTTTTGGTGACACAATTTAATACGCAAAACAGTCTTTCCGAGGCTTGTCTCTATCATGAATCTTATCAGATAGCCCTTGGCAAACTGCAGGCTAAAATCCTGTTAAGTATCCTCATTTACACACACAAAAATATGAATCCCGCATGGTTACTGTTGCTTTGTTTTGGTTTTTGCGAAGATTCCGAAACTTTCTATCACATCTCCTTAGTATTGTCTAAAGAGATGGACATTTAGCAGCAGATTTAACCTTTTGTACTTCATCTTATGAAGCAGAAATAAAATAAGAAAGAACATAATTTGAAAAAAATAATTTGGTTACAAACAAACTCAGGAGAAACTGAGGAGAAACTCAGAAGTGTACAAGGTTAAATAATCTGTAAATGTGCATATATATTTCATAAGAAAACAATGCACTATGCTGTTAACCCCTTCATTAAAGAATGAAACTAATATTCTCAGCAGCTATTGTACAAAATACTCCCATTATATCAGCTGTCTTGTCTGCAAAGCTGACAGGGATGACCCTGGATGGGGAGCATCCAAGAAAAATATGAGAGTTATATCAGTGCTTAAAGATCTTCCGAAGGAGGAAGAATTGATGTTTTATGTAATAAAGTATTTTCAGAGAACTTATAATTTGCTGGAACCATATTGTTTACAGAAATCTTTAGTTGCCCTAAACCTAAAGTTCACTTTAGCTTTGAAGTCAACCTAAAGTTGACTTTTCTGTTTTAAAAACGTTTTGGGAAAAGTGTTGAAAATTGTTCAATATTCCATGTCAGTGTTTTTTTAGGAAAAAGTTTTGGTTCTTCATTTAGTCAATTTATCAGAACTTCATTTTAGTATTATTTTTAGGATTTTTTTGAGAACATTTTTAGACCTCTATTTTTTTTAATTCAGATTTCAGATGACAAAGAGTTTTTAAGTGCCCTACTATGACAGCATTTTTAAAGAAGGATTAAATTTTACAACTAGTTTGAAAGTGTTTTGCTCGTAAGTGTCTTTAAACTGCAAAATCATGATTGTTTCCATATGCTAATCACTGTTCAAAGGACCACATATGAACAGTAATACAGATTATAACCATTTTTACTGGATTATTTTAAAGCTTATAAATTTCCAGACAATGTACAGGTAGTCGTTATCTACGTTGTGGATAAAAAATAGGAGTTTTGGATATCAGCTATTTAGATTAGCTACTGTATCATTTTTTCCAGTGAGACTTCGCATGTTGAAAGACATAATCTATTGTTTCTCTAAGTGATAAAATGTGTTTCTGTACACATACATAAACATCTAAACTTATTTTAAAGCATATAAGGCTTTTTTATTTAATGTTCAGAAGGTCCCTTCTGTGAACAGTCTTGTCATCGTATGTGTGTCATAACATAGAAGAAAAAGGGGTGATCTTTTTTTGAGAGGCACCGTGTGACTTGAACTGTTTTAATATTTCTTTTGCTGGACTGCTAAATGATTGCATCAGTCACATCCAACAGCTGTAAGTGAACTTACACTAATCGCAGTGCAGAGTGCCCTTTTAGTTTGCTCATCATTAAGCTTAAGTTAGTAGACCTTTCAGCCTGATGCAGATTTTTTTTTCAAGGCACCCTGCTGTACTTTTCCTGTTTAAACTCTTGAATCGTTACCTATTTTAAGAATCTACTGTGCCCTGAAGGTATTGTGACATTTATTAATCCTTCCCACTGGACTTTCCAGACATTATGGCTGTCTCGTGCTGTGCTGGACTTGAAGTACATAAGGCTTGTTTTTGAACTATAACTCAAAATAAACACAGTAAATCAAGTTGTAGGTAGCACTTTGACTCTTATTTACTGTTCATGCATCTGTGTCATTCAAAGAATGTTTAAATGCATTCTTGTCAAAAATTTTAAAAAGGCATATGAAAATACTTTGCATACTTTAGAGTATTTCTCTTTCTTGTTTTTTTCCCTTCTGTATTATAGATATCATTTTCAGCCCTTTGCAAACATGCTGTTGTATGAAATAATTATTTGCCTTAAACTGCATTCAGTAGAACACTTGGAATTTAAGTGGCAAGATTTGCATACTTTATGAAAAAAAAATCTATGTAACAAATTCTGTATTAAAGCTTTTGAACATTTTCCATTTAGAGTTTGCTTTTCTGTTACTGCTGAGTAGGATATTCCAAAATCACAGATGTAAATTTCATAGAACTAAAAAAATATTTTTAAAAGTTCCCATCCTAACAAAAAATAGTCTATAGGTGGCTTTCTGTATCCAAAGCGTAGCTAACTTCCAGGTCAAGTTGTTAAGCTGAAATGCAGGCTGTCTTTTATTAACTGTTGGGTTTTTTTGCCATTTTCTATTTAAAT
This sequence comes from Leptodon cayanensis, assembly GCA_027564655.1. NCBI lineage: Eukaryota > Metazoa > Chordata > Aves > Accipitriformes > Accipitridae > Leptodon > Leptodon cayanensis. The sequence continues at coordinate 17,671,784 of JANXJC010000040.1, read as the reverse complement.
ATTAGGTTGTAAAATTGGAGAAGTTTGCCAATTGAGTTTTTCTTTCATCATAAACAGCTGATGAAGTAGTTTAAGAGCCTCAAAAATGTCATTTGTTCTTTAAGTTTACATCATTGTTTCCTTGAGTATCTAGTGCAAGGCAAGTACTTGGACATCAGCAAGAATTATCGTCAATGTTTAGCAGTCTCAGTACTGTTTTGTAGAAAAGCCTGTCTAGAACATCTAGTTAAAGAGAATACAAATAAAAAAGGTAACATGTCCTTTGATCAAAACCTTAACTCAACAAAACAAAACAGGCTTTGCATTGTGTGCTCTGAAATCTTCACTCTGCTCCTGGTGGACAGTGGACAAGCTGTTCATTATTTTCATTGCTTTGGCTTCAAAAGCAAGCAGAATTCCTTGGCTTTAAGAGTTATAAGAAAATAGAAGGAAGAGGTGGGTGATAGTTAAAAGGCCATAGTGACTAGTGAATCGCAAATAGGTGTAAACCGTTAACACACTGACTTTGTTATTTGTAAAGATGAAAACAGTTCAAGCATGAAAAAATATTCCCTTAGATGAATTGAAGGAGCTTGTAGTTAAAACTGTTTACATACAGCAAAACATAATTCTAAAGGACTTTGCCAGCTTTGGGCAAAAAATATCTGATGGATTAGTGTTATTTTAGTGACATTAAGGTTGTATTTTCCCAATCATTTCATCTGGCAGCGAAATCTGTGTCAGTTCCTACTCTCTCCCACCCCAGACAGAGGCTCCTGACTTTCTTTTCTTCCACGTAAATTCATAATTTCCTCGTTTGTGTGGTAAAACTAGTTTTGCAGTGGTATTGACTGTAAATGAGATTTCTAAAAGGGAAAAAAAGTTGCAAAGAAAATTAATGTTTATTTTGTGGCACAAAACATTATTTTCAAGGCTAGAAGGCATCTAAGAGGAGACGTGGGATTCTAAAGTCTCTTCCATGTGACAGTGAAAAAGATTACCCGACAACCCTCATCCTTATTAGCAAATCAAGTCCTCTGTGGTCAGAAGATGCTTAAGGCCAAGCTTTGTCCCTGAACGACTTGCTCATTTTTCTGCACTCTCAGCAGTGACCTGTTCTGAGCCTCTTCTACTACCTTATACACAGGCAAGCTACCCTTGCCCTATCCTCTTCTGTCGCTTCAATCAGGAGAAGGGTGAAGAGCAGAATTTGAATTCCAAAATCTTCCTGAGCATCTTTGTATAAGGTGTCATTACTGCTTCCCATCCAGCCCAAGTGAATATGAATATATTTCTTCAAGCTTTACATTCACACACGTTGCATGAGCTGAATAAGTGAGCTGTTTTAGTCCCGCTGCATCAGGATAGATAAAAAGACTAAGTGACTGTCTCCTTTTTTTTTTTTTTTTTTCAAGATACTGAGCAGCATGGGGAATGGTGGGATGCTTGCCTAATGTTGTGGATACCAATCAAAATTTTTGGAAGAAAGGCTATATAGCCATGTTCTGAAAATACTGAGAGGGAAAAGCAGGTAAAAATGAAGCTGATTCACCTACAAATTAAAGCAAAACCAGGTGTCTGAGTAGAGTGGGTTCAGTGTGGAGAGGAAGTTGATGACAGACTCTGAAAAGTTTTGAAGAGTCTGGGTAGTAGTTGTGTTTCATCTTCTGTGATGAAAAAGGCTGAAAATGGGAGAGGAGGTTGAGACAAACAGTAAGAGAAGTGAGGCTTACCTTGTCATTCCTACTAATGAAGTAAGAGAAAGCATTTGGGATACGTTTGTTTTTTTTTTTTCTCCTGTCTTCATCACTGCTGGAACCAAGAAAGTACAGTCATGGGAAATCATATTTTCCGGTAATGTAATCGGGGGGGGGAACATACTTAACCCATCCCCTGTTTCATGTTGTGCTTCAGATTCTTGCTGATAGAAGCATAAATAAATGACAAAAGCATCTGGTGACTGTTCCTGAGCTAAACAAAAAGGTGAAATGCAGGATTCCTTATGGTTGTCTTTGTTACCTAGAATTTGTGGTATCTGGTTTGTGCAAGAGTTGAGAAAGTACAGAAGATTTGCTATTCCTGCTCCAAATAGATTTTCTCAGTAGTTCTTGGTTCCCTGTTCATCGTTATATATGCAGCTAATTTTCAATTATCAGTGCGGAAGTTGGAGTATGGTATCAGTGTTATCTTAAAGAGAATTTTAACGTAGTGTAAGTTTAGTGTGTCAGGGAAGAACAACTGATAGATAAAGTATTAAGGAAATTAATAACTGACAAAGAGGTCAGAGAACACAGGAGGATTGCGCGCAATTGATATGAAGTAGTTTAACTTTCAGAAACAATGCAGTAACCAAGTGAGACTTAAAAGCACAGAACAGCAGTTCTCGCTGCTCAGTGGAGCTGGAGAAGTGTATTTTTCCAACACAGTATAGCTAGAGTTCTCCAGTGAACAAGAGGGGGAGCAGTGAAGCTGCAGAGAAGCCAGACTGCATGGCAGAAGTCAGCAAACAGGTAGGTGACCGTAACCAGCAATCCTATGTTATCTTAATTAAGGTTAGCTAACTAGATAAATTTGTTTAACACCAAAAGGGGCAGAGAGGAATTTCTTTAAATTTATATAAGATCTCTAGGAGAAAAGACTTTTTACGGTTGCCAGAAACCTTTTGGAAGAGTATGTTACTTGAAAGAAGGTGGTCATGCCTGAAGTTATGAAGAAAGGACTAATTTTCTAGTGTAGTCAGCGCATTACTATCATTTTGCTTTCTTAGCATTCATGTATGCAAAAATGTGTTTATTCATTTTATGAATGTTGGCATTAGCATTTGGATATAGTTATTTTTGAATCGAAATAATAGTTAAAAACTCATGGAAAAATACTTCTCGTTCATCTCATTCATCTGTTACCTAGCTTTGAATGGTAGTGTAAGTTAATTTCAACTAAAAGTGCTTAAAAGACAACATACAAACATTTAACAAAATATTTTTTAAAATGTGTAAGCAATATTAAGATTGTATCGCTACCTGACAAAAACCAGTGACAATCATTGTTACCTTTGGCATTGCTTGCTCTGGAGCTCCTTTTGTAAGCAGTGAGTAATTTCATAAAAGTTTATAGCTGTGGTATTGAGAGGTTGAAAGTCGGCAGTTAGTTTTCCATTTCTGACATTTGTCCAAAGAGTGCAACACTTGTGGGTTGTAATAAGGTATAATCTGTTAATTGATGACCTCAAGAGCATTTTTGGTAGAAATAGTGGGATGAAGAGATCTCAGTCAGTTAGAAGAGCTTAACTTCTTTTTCGCTCTATATCATTTATTTTTCTTTCAAAATAAAGTGAATTGTTATTTAAAACTTCTGGAACTTGCATTGAGAACCTGCTACATATTCTTGTTACTAATAGGATGTGTTCTTTAGTGTCTATCAAGCCAGACCTGGTCTTGCTTTTAATACAGATTATACCATTTTTCAGGGCCCTTTTCATAATGCATAATACAGGCTATCAGCACCGTCACAGCTCATTGTTTAGTAAAGGAAGGGTTTGTAGTTTTGCATCTAGGAAAGGTAGAAAAGCTTGACATAAGAAAGAAGTTATCGTGTGTACAGGTATCTTGCTTCTGGAACAGTTCTGCCCGTATTTATACAATTGCATTTTTTTTCTAAATAGGGATTAATTTAGGTAGTCTGACTCTTTTGGAAGTAATACTTTGGTGTATGGTCTTAAAAAGCCTGAGTTTTAAAACCTGTTTTTAAAAAGCATACAATAATAGTACACCCAAACATCGTTGTCCCCTTAGTCTTTGCAAAAGGGCGGTTAAGGCAGTCCAAAAAGACTCACAGGTTCTTCGGAACCATGGGAATACCAGGTGCACGTGCTGTAATCCCACGCTACCCCTGCCCTTCTGCCTTTGAGGTCCTTGCTGTTGTGTCAGAAGGAGCCCTGTCGATGGGGAAGGGATACTTTCGCAGATTTTGCAAGCAAAATAGATCAGGATTATGGAGTCATCAGGTGCTAAATTGGGGGTCCACTAATACTGAGAGAGTTGTTACCCAAGTAGCAGAGGAAGCCTTCCAAAGTGACGCTCCTCAGATACAAGTATTAATAAATAGAAACTATTTTGAGCTCTTTAATGAAAAGTCATTGCCCTTTCACAGCATTAACTGCTTCTGTACTTTTATTTTTTATATGAACATAAGGGGTCAAATTCTGCCTTATATGAGCACTGAGGTCTCATGTTGAATCATAATGGAGTTGTCTGTGCTCAGCCAAGAAAGAAGTTAGACTCCTAAGTTCCTAAAAGTTATTATATTTTACCTGAGTCTGCCACATATAGTCTAAATAACTTTCTTGTATGAATTCTTTTAATGAGCAGCAGTTTCACATTCACATAACCTGCATAGGCCTTTGTTGCTAATAATTTATAGTAAAAGTCACGTGCAGTATCTAGTTAGTCTCAGTTGGGGTGTGTAGAGAAGTAACAGGTAGTGAGGAGATCATCTTGCCAGGCTCAGACGGGAGCTTTTATTTAATGTTATAACATGAAGGTGCAGATGGACACAGAAGACTACAGCCTCTGCCAGCTGGTCATACAGGAGTGATGTAGTTTTAAGTTTTCTCATAGCATATTCAATTCCATTTAAATATTGCAAAATGCTGAATTGTAAATGTTAACCTAGCCATGAATAAAAAATGCTGATATTTTATTTAATAAAAAAAATAATTATGCATAGTCTGCCTTTATTGTATTATTTAAAATACTTCATTTTACGTGTAGACTACAAGTTACTGCAGAGTTATTTTTTTAATATATATATAAAGAGAATTTGTTTCTGCCACATAAAAAAAAATGGGAGACAGACTTTTGTGGGCTACGAGGAAAAGAGTTTGCCTTTGACTAGGGCTGTCATTGTTTGGGTGTGGAGGAAAACTATGGTAGCCAGTTTCCCTGAAACAGCAGGAAGTACTTGCTTTTCAGGAGTGTTATTCAACTCCTGTTCTGAAAGAAATTCCTTTACGGAAGAGAGAGCTTTCTCTTTATTCTCTACCGTGGAGGTCATTACTTTCACGTTCTGTATGTATGCATGGGAGATGTAACTTCCAGTATTTAAACTGCTAACCGATAAAAATGAGAAGTGGAGGTGGGGGTGATCCTACTGAGGCAAACATGTTCTTACGCCACTCTTTAATAAAATATTGTAAGGAATAGCTAGAAAGCTTTCCCTTTGACTTTCATCTGTCAGGTTTTGATTGTAACTTTGTAAAGGAATTGCTATTGACTTCTATCAGGCAGTTTCGGAGAAGAGGTGAAGAGCCTTCTCTCTTGACTTTCTATATGTTTTGTCAAATCGAATACTTCCATTTGAAGTGCGAAGTGAAGGCTGATGTCAAGAAATGCCTTCAGCACAAGCTGGTGCGGGTCTCTCGCGACTTTCTTCTTTCTTAAAAGTATCAGATTAGATCGTAAAATGATGGCAATCTAGCTGGACATAAACAGGTTTATTGCAGGCTCAGCAGCCATTACATATCATTAGTGAAAGGAGGCAAGGGGCAAGGGGACCACTTTGATGTCAGTTTGATTCTTTTTAAGGATAAATGCATTCAGATGAGAAGATGCTAACTTTATGGCTGCTTGTATACTTGACGTTCAGAACGTATTACTCTCTGGCTTTGTCCTCTTCGTAACCTGACTTTCAAAGCAAATACAAATTATAACAGCAGTAGCGTTAATAGGGGAGCTGGGAATAGGACATTTTGGAAGCCATTTTAAATTACATTGTTTATGAAGAATATGGTTTATTAGCATCAGACCCAATCTGTTCAAAATGTGAATACATATTTTTGCAATGTCACGTACTGTTCCTTAACAGTAAAACAGTAGGTACAATTAAAACAGGGAAATGCATCTTTTACATCAGCAAATCTGTCCTCTGTGACATGAAATGGTTTTTATTAGAGGATCTAGTTTTACTTTTGGACACCTGCTAGAAGTGTGTGTAGTCATGAAAGGAGAGACACATTCTCTGTGTTTTGAGGTTTGGGGTTTTTTTCTTACTGAAGCAGAGGTAGTTTATTTACTCTCTGAAATTTGTTTCACCCTTCTTAGTCATAAGATAGACCTTTTTCACTGTAGATGAGATGCAATAAAGGTTACAAATTAGAAGTTCAAGGGAAAATATCTGAATAAATGTAATTTTATTGCAGTGAATCTCTTTTTCTGTTTCTTTGTTACCGTTACTTAGACCTGACCTTCTTCCAGGATTTGACACATCACGTCACATATCTTGTTCTTTTTCTGTGTTATTTTATGAAGTACTTTCAGTTGTCTCATTTGGTTTAAAACAAATCATACGTTCACGTCCTAAATGTTTCACTAGTCAGAATAATTAAGCTGATCAGGTCTGGGAGCATTGGAAGGAAAATAATAGGGTCACTGAAGCATTCAGGCTCTAATGGGAACCTGAGTTCATTCAGATATCAAATCTAATAATTGCTTTACACCTGTATACACACTCCCAATGAGCAAGTTCCCATTAAAGGTTCAGTGGTACACTTTCAATACTCTGTTTCAAGGGAATTTTTAGTGCTGTTTTTAAAAGACTAAGTTATTTTGACTTTTTTCAACTTTCTTGTTGTTTTTGTGTATCAGTTGTAGTTTAGCTGATTACTCATCCTTATGCACTGGCAAATATTTTTGCATGAGAATTTCTTACTAGAGGTATGATATGAGTAATGTCTTACAAATCACATTTAATAGCGATCAGAAAAATATGAAGGCTATCGTCTGAGTTTCACTGCTTTGAAACAATTTATTAGCCAAGTCAAAATTTACTGTATACAATTTAACAGTATTCAAAGTCTGAAACTCTTGAGTTTATATAAATGGTTGTGTGCGCAGCACAGCATAAGGATTGTAGGCTATTGTACTCATAGCCATGATTGCTGCTTGAAAAAGGCAATTTCATAAGGATGAGGTAAAAATCAGCATTACTTTGTGAAGTTGTATGAGAAATGAAGCGATAATTATAACTTCTCAGTTTAACTAAATTCTGTGACAGATTTCCGTGAATGCTGGTGGTACAGGCTGTCACAAAAATTTAAGTAAATTTTATCACAAGAATAAAAAAATACCGACTAGGAAAATGACAGCTATTCATAGCAGGTTTCAGTAAATTCCAGACTCGAATGCTGGTCACAGTGCTGCTTGTTATTGGAGAGGATTTGTACTGATGCAATCGTTCCTCTTCATCATCTTTTTATTTTCCCACCCTTATAAGTTTAGTTCTCAGCTGAGAATTCAAACTGAAAAAGAAATGGAAAATGGCTGTATATGTGCCTGCATTGTACTGACATGAAGGCCTATTTTCCTCTGTAATTTTAAAGGCCAATTACCTTTGGAGGAAAGGAGAAAAATAGATTGATTTATCTTGTAACCCCCGAGGCAGGCATGTGTTGTCTCAAACTAAGGCTTTTCCGTTGCAACTCTTGTGGAAGAGCCTTCAATGCATATCCCAAGTGGTACTATCAACAAAGCAAGCAAAGTTGCATTAAAATATTAAATAAATAATTTAAAGGTTTAAGGAATCTCAGCTTATTGGGCCAGCAGGTTTTTTGTGTGTGTCTGTGTGTGTGTGTTTTTATTTGTTTGTTTTGTTTTGTTTTAATCTTTAAGGCCTGGAGTAAGCAGTAGTAAAATTTATTTTAAACAGATTACTTGAAAATAAGGTTTACAAATCCATTTTTATTCTATAAATACTTAACTCTATTAGATTCTCGTCAGCTCTAAATAGGATAGGTATTTATTTGGTTAATGGAATTGTGATACAGATGGTCAACATCCTTGATTCTGGTTGCAAAAGTATTACTTTTATTGTGTTCCCATACTGTTTTGACTGTGGTCACAGCTGGATTGCACTGAGCTGGTAAATGTCATCACACATGCCATTTAACATGAAAACTTCTCACATTATTTATTTTTAAATAATTTTTATGTATAACACATAGAGTATAAATAAATGTTTTTTCTCCTGATGTTCTGCATTTTCATACAACTCAAAGGCTACAATTAACAGTGCCCAGCAAGCTAGGTCTGAGTGGCAGCAGTAAGATTAGACGTGTCTTTGTTCCCTTTTAATCTGAGTGCAACCTCGTTGTGTCAGCACTTAAATCCTTTAACTCTCTGTACTACAGTGCTTCTAGATATTAGCAACTTTTATTTAGCAAGTTAAAAAAATCCAGAAGAATCCTAACATCCACATATGTTCTAAATGAGAAATTGTGCACCTAGGCTGGTCTGGAAACCTTCTTAAAATGAAGGAACGGTGTGTTATCTAAATGACTAACACTTTTGAAGCAAATATTTTCAAACAGAATACATATCTACACACAAATCTGTCTTACCTTAAGGCTTACTACGTTATGATGATAATTTTAGCACTCCTGACTTCTGCAGATAACTCAGGAGATGTGTGTGGCTGCTTTCTTCTGAGGAGGAACCATTCAGTCTTGAAAGACCTCCTTTTAAATCTGTTACAGTTCTCCTTAATGCTTTTTCTTCCTATCTTAGAAATCTTCTTAATAGCTACACAGACCCATTCTTGTTCTTCCTCCTTATTTCTTCTAAAACATTTTTTTTTACTTTTCAGCAGCTTTTCTTACATATCAATATATTGGTAAACATCCTACTAACCAGCTCAAGAACATAATCTTTAAATTATTATAAGATCAACATATGATGCCTTTATATTCAACTTGTTTCAGCTGTTTATATGTGATATCTGCTTTTGGGGGCTTTAAAAAAAAAAAAATGTGCTGCTATTTCGTTGGCCTAAGGTTAAGTTTCTTTTTCTCCATCGTAACAACATATAGTGTATATATGCTCAGGTTATCACTCAGCTTTCCCGTGAAAGTCTGGGATTGGACTTAAACCAAAATAAAACAGGCTTTATAGAATTTGACCTCACAGCTACAGGGTTTGCTTGAAATCTCAATGTTTTCATTGAAATTGATGCTAAAATAACCATTTTAGCTGTCGTTTCAGTTTGATTGTCAAGGATTTGAGATTCTGTTTAGGAAAAAAAAGCTGAGAACAGGGATGCTGTATCACTTGGTCTTTTCTCATCTTTGGTTACAAAAATATCAAATCCAAATGAAGGTAATATGACCCAGTGTGATGGTTATAAAGGGTCTAGTTCAGATTTTGCCAGGCATGTGTAGGGTGCCTGCTGAGGTTGAAATAAGAGTGTTTAAAAGATTAAAAGAAAACATCTTAACTGTACAGTTTCCCTTAACCCAGTTAGAAAACTGTTTTATTTGCTTGTTTCATCTATTTGCCATAAAGATCTTTTGGAAAGTGCTGTCTGTTTCAGAGAGTTCTTTCTGATGTGTTATTTTGGCTGCATTTCTCCCATAACTGATTTTTACCTCGTTGCTGTTTTTTTTTATATAGGCCGCACATTTTGAAAGATCAATTTGAAATCAAATCTCACAGGGATGGACTGAATCTTAACAGAATTGAGGTTAGGAGAGCCATTTTCTCTCAGGGTGCTGTTTCTCAAAAGGATTTTGTTCTAGACACCGAGAACAGTTTTGAAGCGCTTTAATTTCCTTGACTAGTTTATTTCTCAGTTGGTATTCTCTGATAATGTCATAGGTACAGGCCAGGCAGTATAGAGAACAGTGTTCAGCTGTAGCTGTTAAAGAGGTGCTGGAGACTGATGGGTTTCCCTGCTGTTTTACACTATATCAGTTCTGCTTCTGTCTTACGTTCTATCAATTCCAATTTCCAAAAAGATTTCTCTTTCTTTGTTGGTAAGCTAAGCTGATGAAGGTGCATGCAGTCAAAAAAGAAAAATAATAAAGTTAATTCTTGTCGTGGGTTGCTCTTTAAAGCTATTGATAATATGCTGTTACATCAAATGACGTTGTAACTTGGCTTCAGTTTTCTGTATGCATGGATGGCTCAAGGAGAAAAAAAGAGACTACCCAGGCTGAAGGGATTTAAATTTATTCTAACTTGTCCCAGTTTTAATCAGTGACACTATATAGAAAATATTTAGTTATCTCTGTCAGAAAAAAAGTGACACTTGTAAAGTGCAATTGAGATTTCCACCTTTTTCTAAAGAAGAAATGGCGATGTCATCAATATCACGGATGCAGTGTTTGCTCCCTGGAATTATCATCTATTGTGACAGTTTATCAATTTCAAACATTCTTAAATGACCAGCTTACTCATTTTTTGTGTAATCATTCCGTACTTACAGGAAATTTTCTTGTTCTTCTGATTCTTTTCCATGTTATATATGTTTGCGGTGCTTGCTGAAGTACCTGGGACTGTATGAGTATTTTTCCTTGGGTTGCTCATGAAAACAAGATGTGTTTCAGTAGGATTTCCTAGTGAACAAAATTTTACATGAATGAATAAATAAATGTTTGATGTAAATGCTTTCATTGATTCCCGAAGGCATAGGCCATACAATTTCCCTTACAGTATGCATTTCTGCATCTTTTGCGTAGTCAAAATTATTTCGAAAAGATGAAATTTTAAATATTTTATTCATTGCTGAGTGTTCTACCTTCTTCATATGGTCATTCTCAAGTCAACTCAAGCTGGTACCTTCTTTCTCTGAGAATTATACACCTTTTATTATCGTCAGCTATGGGCAGGTGAATTCTTTCACCTTGGGATGGTTAAAGAAAGATGTAGTGACTGTGCAAGTTAATGGTGTGAGCTTTTAAAATAAATTAGCATTTCAGAGTTCTCCTTACTGGGGCTCATGCCCTCCAGCGTGTGCTCCAGCACAACAGTTGCTAGCTGAGCACCCAATGTTGTCCACTGCCCCTTTTCCACATTCAACGTTTTGGCACTGTTTGAAGCTCCTATTAATCTGATCGACATAGCATTTATTAACTAAGACCTTCTTTAAAATAGGTGTTGTTCAGGTATGAGGGTCCTGTGACCACTGTCTTTGAAGAAGGCAAAACAGTTCTGGTAGTATTTATTCCTGAAAACCCCAGTATTCTTTTTAGCCCATTTTCCTCAAACTTTAGTTCAGGTGCTTCACCTACTGCATATAGGTTAATGTTTCAACTTTCTGTTTTTAAAAAAGGGCAAAAAGTAGTCAGCTGTGCCAGTGCCAATTATGGTTGGTTGTTGGTTTTGTGGGGGTTTTGTGCGATTCTGGGGGTTTGTTCTTGCTGGTTTTTTAATGCTAATCAAGGGGTACTGCAGTTATTTACACTCGGGAGATACTCTCCTCATGAGGACTCTAGGAAAGTCTGCAGGGAAATACGATTTCAAAATTAGTCTAGTGTTTGAATTGACTGCTGCAATTAAGGCACAAAGAAACACTTTTAACGCTTTAACTGACTGGAAAAAAAAAAACAAAAATATTTAATCCTGGAGAGTTAGTCAACTAAGGAACCAAGCCCAAGGTAGCAGTTTATAATATATTTATAATTTTAATATAAGGCATATCAAAGAGAGAACTTTTTTTGTGGTTATTACAGGGTAATACAAATTCCAGTCGAGTACCTTTGAGGTATGTTTTTGTAGACTCTGTCTTTTTCGTTTATCAGGTATCTCAGTGTCATGACTAGCCTGTTCCATTGCACAACACCTATATTATTACTAGCATTGATTGCTCATGAAAAGTAAGGTTTATAATTAGGAAAGCACAAAGTTACTACCTGGAAGAGTGGATAAGAAGAAAGCAAAATGGAAAAGTCACTTAATCTTTGTATTGCAGTTCTGCAAAATTCCATTTATTTTTCTCCTAATATAACTGGGTTTTACGTTGATAGCAAGTTACTGAGTTAATAAATCTGTTGCAGCTGTTGAGACTTCTCTTTTAATAACAGAACTAATGAAGGAGCATTAAGGAAAGGGAAAATACATTTTGCAGAGTATAGTTTTTGCAAAAATATTTTCCTCTTCCCTACCACTGTGTTTTTAATTGATTGTAATTTCTAATGCTTTATACACACAGAGTATAAGGGAGATCATCTTAAGGGTGAAGTTGTCAGATTCCATAAAATTAAAATACATTGTCTAAAAATAACTGTTTAGGGTTTTTTTTGTTTAATTCATGGCATATATTTATTGTGCTTATAAGCTAAGCTTATTGTGGTTTTGCTTTTTTCTTTTTTTACATCAGTAGATTTACATTACGTGGTGAATGATGTGTATGTATCAAAAGCACATCTACAAATATCTTGTATGTTGTAGATTTATTCCCATCTTGGTACTATACTGAGTGCAAGAAGACTCAAGCAAGTAATTGTTATAACAAAGTCCATATATTTCTTCCAGTGGAGGTGTAAAGTTTGCATGGTCAAGATTACATTCTGCTATTATATATACTAAAAAGGAACCACTGATTTGATTTCTCAGCATTTAATTGGATATTTACTTCATTTGAATTTGATCCAGCTAGCTAAAAGATGGAGATTATTTTATGATATAAAAATATGCTTTGTTTTCCATTTTAATCCTTCCTTGCTCTACCTTTTACTGCTACAAGAAAAGTCCGTTCAGCTGATTGAGAGACCACTTTTAAGTTCGTGTGTTCATTTCTGAGATAGGTTATAATGTCTGTAATATGAGCAGTGTGGATGCTTCTTAAATGCCCTACTTTTCTTGAAGAGATGGACTTCTGAAATTAAGTGAGAAACAAAGTCTTCGTCTACATAGGTAGATGGGTTACCCAGAAGGCACGACTGATACACACAGAAACTATTATCATGTTTTCTAGTCATTTTTACATGCTCCTGAAGTATACACCTGAGCCTTTGGGCAATGATTTTTGGCTTAATTTTAAGTACTCTTAGGTTACTGCTACTGCCTTTTATTTTCCCTCCCCAACCCCTCCTCAATACAAGTAAATAGTTTTATCATTTATTGATGTTATATGTAGTTTTACGCTAGAATAGTCAGTCATGTTTATAAGCCAGTCTTGCTTTGTGTTATATTCAATATGGTCTGTAATGTAAAAAAAAGTAAATACAGCTGTTGGAGATGACTGAATGTGTATGTTGAAAGTGTTATAAATGTCATGATTTTTTAAAATTTTTGCTTGACTAACTGAAATACCAGCCCAATCCAGTTTCAGATCCTAATATGAAACCCTTTGTTTTAACCTAACGAATATGTTTATACATATACAAGCACATTATACATTTAATGAAGAAACGAGTCATTTCTTTATGTGTATGTACATACGTATGTACACATACTAATGCTTCTTTTTTTAGCCAGACATAAATATGCACGCACACACACGCAAGGTTGCTTGCAGATTCACTGTTGAATAAAATAGGTCTCTCTGTGAAGAACAAGAAATACTTTATATCAGCCTCCAAAACTTTCAGATACATTAAAGCTTTCACGTTGATAGTAACTAAATCAAATCCTCCCGTCCCTTTTTATAATGAGCTGAAAATGTTATCAGAGTGTAATTTATATCCTGTTTGCCTTTGTTTTATTAAGACTCACTATAAGGCACTCTAAGCTTTGCAGAAAAATCTCTTGCAAATGCTGACATTGTTTCTTACCGGTAATAACTGAATCTTTGTACCCCAGTTTTCTTGATTAGAAGAACCTTGTGGTTCTTTCCAGTCTGTCTTGAATCTTCCAGATTTTTTATTCCTATCTCTACAAAATAAATTTACTTCCATTTAAAAACTGGAAATAATTTAAAGGAATACATTACTTCTACTAATTGGGAATTTACTTTGTTTGTCATCAGCTGAAGAAAGAAATGATGATGCTTTTAGTTTTTGCGGTTTTGTCTTGTGTTTTCTTTAAGTCCCAGCTCAGTTGTGCAATTACAGGAGAGTCTGAACTGTCATTTGCAGAAAATGTTGATTTCATCATCTACCATGTTGAAAAAAAAAAAACAGAAAAGAGAAAAATCTAAAAAAAACACTTATGAAGAAATCAACAGTTCTTAGACTCTCTTAAATCTGTTTTTAACCTGTGCAGTTGACAATTCTGAAATTATATCAAGAAATAGTCTACTGGTGAAGGCAATTCTCCCCCCTGAGAGCAAGTATTCCTAGACTCTTTTCTAGCCACTGTTATAGAGGAACAGCAGCCCATTTGAGTTGACAGCTTTCCTTCTTGGGTTTTAGACAGCATTTTTGTTCTTTAATTTCCAGTGCCTAGTGACATTGCAACCAGTGTAGAGATTTATTCCCATGCAAAACAGATTGACTTAGGGTAATTTGAATACTTTATGCATGGATAGATTCATTAGGAAAAGGAGGCGAGGCAGAACTATAAAAAGAACTAATAATCTTGCTAAAGGAGCCGTTAATTCCCTATAGCGTTGGAGACACTTTCATTGAACAGGGAAAAGGAAAGTTGATTTTGCAGAGCCCGTGCAGTCGCCACAGGCATCCTCTGTTCTTTGTCCAGAAACAGATCACAGAGATGACTTGCTTTGTCTTCTCCAGAACCTTATTTAATGTGCTTGGACCACTTCGGGCTTTGTTAGCTTAGAACAGAACCACAAAATGGTTGAGGTTGGAAGGGACCTCTGGAGGTCATCTTGTCCACCTCTCCAGCTCAGGCAAGGTCACCTAGAACCAGTTATCCAGGACCGTGCCAAGACAGTTTTTGAATATCTCTAGGGATGGAGACTCCGCAACCTCCCTGGGCAACCTATTCCAGTGCCCGGTCACCCTCACAAGAAAAAAGGGTTTCCTGATGCTCAGAAGTAAGCTCCTGTGTTTCAGTCTGTGCCCATTGCCTCTGGTCCTCGAACTGGGCACCACTGAGCGTAGCCTGGCTCTGGCCTCTTTGCACCCTCCCTGCAGGTATTTGTATACGTTGGTGAGATCCCAGGTTGGTCTTTGCTCCAACCTTTCCCTTGGTCTCTGGAACGTAACGATTCAGTCATCAGCTTTTTCAAAGTATGTATTTCTACCCATCGGACGCGTTGGGGTCTCGTGCTTTATGCTTGAACCTTCTGCCTTGGCCCAAGTTTAGCACTCTCCCACAGCAGCACCAGTAACGCGTGCTTCTGTAGCCTTTTTATATGCTGCGCTGTGGAAACAGAGCTAAATGAACTCATTTGGAAAAAAGCTGAGAAAACCTGCTTGCCTGCCGTTTGTCTGTCAGACTTCTTCCTTCTGGAAGTGACTGTTGTTTTTATAATATTCCAGTACTATGTAGGAGTTCCAGCCATATATTGCGTAGGAGTTCCAGCCATATATTGGGACACTCTGAATCTGTAGCAATGTAGATACTGTACTGATACAAACAAAGAGCAGCAACTTGAATATGATATAACAGAAAAGGCTAGGTCAAAAGTAAGCAGCCACCAAAAAAAAAAACCAACCCAAACCCCACCAAAAAAACAACAACTGCATGGCAGGACCACATTTTAGAAAAAGAAAGATCAAAACCTCCAGAAAACTAAGTGAGGGTTAAATTTTTGCCCCTTTCTGTGTTTGTGCATGTGTCTGTTCATAGCTTTAAAATTTTATTTTAAAGGCATTTAGGAATGTGGCTGGTACTTCACAATTGTTTTCCTGTTATAGAGACATATTTATTATTCATTACAATAATTACTGTGTAATATTTATACTAAAAGTTGTTCACATTGCACAATCAGGAAATGCTTAGGAAGTGGCTGATTTAACTGTTCTATTTTTAACTCTGTACCAGATTATAGTGAACAGTGTTAGCGCTTTTATACTCGTAGCATCCCGTAGGCTTTTCACCACTACACCGGTCAGTACGTTCTCATTAAACTTGAAATGTATTTTTCCAGAGCTTTTGTGCATAAATTGTTTCTAAAATAAGATTTTTACCCAGAATTTTAATTATTGTGTGCTGTTTCCAAGGGGACTGTGTCTCAGGATTCTCCTAATGCTTCTATCACCCAGCTTCTCTGATCAAGAAAGTAATTTATTGCTGATTGCAGAACTCTTGAACTCACTCTGGCAGCTGCAGTGTGAAACTTCTCTGATCCAGTCTCCTAGTTACTTATTTACATATCATTTGAAATGATTTTCAGGGCTGTTTGAAAACCTCTTGACATTGCATTATCCATGTTTCAAATCTTATGGTGATTTGTTTTTTCCTCTCTTTGTATTACAGATAACAAACGAGTAACTTTGGAAAGGTCTCGCTCTCGCCACAATGGAACAATAGCAGCTGTATGATTCTTCTGATGCCAAAGAATTAGTCAATTGTTTTATTTACAGTTAAATGGATATACTTTGAAAAGAGTTTATCACACAAATTGGCAATGATCATAAAGGAATACTGGTATTGATTAAATGAGAAGGTGTATAAATGTTATGTATTTCAAAAGCTATTGCTAAATAATCCACATACTGTATCTTATTACCCCAACTACCAAGATCTGTAAACAGTGTTAAACAGTAGGATATATATCTTATTTTCTTACGTTCTTTCTTTTCTTCCCTACCCCC
>JANXJC010000040.1:17588091-17655359 GCA_027564655.1 Leptodon cayanensis | reverse complement strand
CCCTTGTTTTTTTTTTTTTTTTTTTGAAGCTGGCAACTTACATGAAAGGAGTTGGGGATTTCTAGGTTATGTTTTATATGGGTAAGAAAATACAAATTTGTTGAAAGAATACAGCTGTGGATTCCATTTGCAGTTCTGATTTGGACATGAAAGGAAAAAATAATAAAATTGTATGTTAATAAATTCAAAGATGAGCTGGTCTACATTATCAGAATCTTTTTGTAACCATAAAAAAGCAACGCATAGCCCCAGTCAGGTTGCTGAAAGTCTTATCTCAATGTAAAGCCTGGTGGATTCGCTCTTCTGGCTGCAAGTAGGACATACCACATATCTACGCTTTTGGTGATATGATGATGTATAGTTACTTATCACTGCTAAAAAAAAGATTTAATATAACAGAGCATAGGATTTTACCACAATTAAATGATATCAAGGGCAGGATATGTTTTTAACTGTATCTAAGGAGGGATTTTTCTAATTATGCACTTATATATTCTTTATAAAGATATTTGGGGGAAAATATGATTGTCCTATTTTAATTACGCTAAAAATACCTTTGTGTAGGTTTTTAGAGACAAGCTACATTATGAAGTTACGCAGAACTGCCTCTGAGTTTTTCCTCTGTTCTCAGGTAAAATATGTAGCGGGATCTCTACTGGTGGATTTTAGTGCCGAGGGTTTAGCAGCTCCGAACAAATTTTCTAGCTGGAGCACTATATAGCAGTGATCAGTGATTGCAGCAGTCTGATTTTTTGGGAAGTTCCTCCCCTTCTACTTTGTGTACGGGCCCCTTGCACTGCAGTACCTCAGGTGAGCAGTCAGTGTAGTAGCTGACACTGTGTATGTTCGGCCACTCCATGGGAAACTCTCGTTCCCTTTTCTCCCCAGACTCTAGTTGAATGTACAGTCTGTTTGGTGTTCAGGTCAGTCTTCACCATCCTTTTTACTAAAGGTTCATTGCTTCTCTGGATGGGATGGAGGATTTCAAGTGGGAGTTCCAGCGGAACTACTCATATGTTGCTCAGCTATGATATTTAAAAAAAAAAAAACGGGATACTATAGAGTAGATGGCACTTGTTCTCAAGTTATTATTGCTTTTCATGGATTGATGAATTCTTATGAATACTTTTAATGCCTGGTGTTACGGGGAACTTTTTTCTTAGTGTTATGTAAAGAATATTTGGAAGGTAAGGTGTCACGTTGTTTTCTGTGCACAAACTGCTAGCTCTAGAGGAGCGCTTGATACTGGGGCAGTGTAACTTTGCACTACTGCTTGAGCCAAGCATCTTTGTACAGCAGATTCTTTTTGCTTCTCTGGTAAGATACTATCTGACTAGTTTGGGATAAATTCTCACCATTTCAAACTACAGTGATCAATATCCAATTCTTGTAAGAGAAGATACAGCTCCTTTTCAATCTAGTATTGAAATAATTTTTTTTAAAAATCATCTTCAAAGGAAACAGGGGCTTTGCCCATTGCTATATTTCTAAGCATAGGAATATGACTGAAGCCTAGTGAAATGCGTGCTGTCAACTAATACTCTTCCTAAACTGTTTGGGGGTTTTTGTGGTTTTAGTAACAAACTAAAGAGTTGTATGGTACTTCAGGAAAAAAAAAAAAAAGCATGCAACAGGATTCTATCTCCCTGTTTATCAGTAAGAGATACAAAGAATTATATCCTGTTTTTGTGTAAGGTCAACATCAACCTTGTATTCAAGCATAACTTTTTAAAGTGGAACTGTTAAATTTACAGTTCTAAAAATGTGCTTAATGTACGAGGAAGTTTAAAAGGATTAGGTTCATAACGTCTACGTAAATTTGTTCTACAATCAACAGTGTATTAGAATTCAAATTTTAAAATGAGCGTTTTGCTGGAATTTACAAGTATCGGTATAATCTTTATATGTGAGAGCTCAAAAGCTCACAACAGAATCTTTATTAGTGCAAGAGTTTTTCATTTCCATGGGTTATATTTTCAAGCTCTGTGAAAGCTGACTACAGATTTTCAAGAACCAAATCTTAGGAAAAAAAAAAAAAAACAAATCCAAAATAACAATACCATCCGATGCTTCTATTTTACTACTATTTTTTTCGTATTTGGAACATTTATATAATTTAATGGACATATCTGTTAGAACAAAAGTGTCTTTCAAAGGAAAACTAGTTTAGAAGATAATTTATGTAAATATAGGGTGCTCGTATTTATGAAGTCTAAAATATTTTCTGAAATTGATGCTGGTCACTTTGTCTTTTGATAGTTTTTCAGTCTATATTAAATTGCAGATATTTTTAATGTTTTTATTATTGATCTAATTTTCAGAAGTGTCACATGTTTATCTAGAAGTGTAGAAGAGTAGCACCTTTTTCAGAAATGCACTTGCCTTATTTTCTAATTTTAAAAAAATGAAATATATCAGTTAAATTATATTTGTATTCAAAGTAATCCCAGAAAGAAAATCGCTGGAGGGTTCATACATAAATTTCTTGCTAATTATGTTTCACTATATGTCCTCTGAGACATTACATTAACAATATACCAGCACATCTGTTTGCATTCACATTTTACCGGTTACAAGTACTGAAGAGATTTTTTTTTTTTATGATGTTACACTGTTTACATTTCTTAGTTTATTTAAGAGGAAGATAATCTTACCTTTGCAATGAATTGAACTTTTGCAGTTGACATGGGAATGAAATGTTTAAATCATATACAAATATACATATTTGTTGCTTAACTACTGGCTGTACAGATCAGAACTGTAAAGACACTAGACATTTTTCGCTCAAGTTTTCTGTGGTTTACTGAGAAAAAAAGTGCAACACAATTTGTCATGTATGTTTGTTTGTGATTCAACAAATATCCTTTCCCAGCACATAAGTGATGTTTGGTTTAAGTGTTAATCATATTATGAACTGATGCTAAAGCCAAAACAAAATGAGTGCCTCAGAGGGCATTGACAAACAGCTTCAGGAAGTATTCCCAGAAATACTATTACATGATTTGTTCTGGGTTTAGACAACCATGGTCAATATGAAAAATGTTATCTAAAATTACCTGTTCTTTCTTGAAAATTCAGATAAAAATACAAGCAGTCCCATAGTTCCCTTCTGTAATATGCAAATAGTTATGAATATCTGTATATTTTTGCATTTTTGTGTGTGGTATATGTACTACCTCAGACAAATGATGTAAAAACCATAATGTTTTCATGGTTTCTGTCCAAACCACAATTCATCAGTGACCTACTTTAAATTCATCCCACGATATACAAATGGTTTGCAAAACTCTGAGAATCTGGCTGAGTTTTAGGTTTGGCTCTGGAAATCCTCCTATAGCTTTCATTAAGAAAACTTTGCAATGTTCGGCTTTTGCATCCCTCAGGCAAATCTTGCTTTGATGGGTGAATTTAGTACTTCCTATACGGAGAACGATATAGCTGGTAAGTATTTAAAGCTGGTAATAGTTATGTGGGAACAAACTTACCTATATATGTAAATTGCTTCTTATCCATTAAACAAAGGCTTGGCTGAATTATACTTTCATGTTTGCCTTCAAATTGCTGAGAGGTTAGGCATAACAAATGCTAAGCGATAAAGCAGTGTAAAGCCCACTTCTTATGTGCCATACTGTATTTGCAAGTTATTCATTTTAGAATAAGTTTTGTAAGAAACCTCTACATCTCTTCTTCTGCAGTAACTACACACACGCCCACGCATGCACACAAAATGTAAATAAATTAAAAAAGTCAAAGCAGATATAGCCAAATCCCTCAGCTTCAGGTGTCTCGATTTCAGATCACATATTGCTTTTGTGCACAAGAAAGGGAGTTGTGTAAGCCTGTGAATTCTGCAGTCCTGCAAGCTGTCACTCAGCACCCACTGATGTCATTAGAAGAATGTTTAAGGAGAAAGATTTGTTCTTGTAGTGCTTCTTTTAGCACTGTTTGAGGTGATACATATGCCACAGAATGTGAACAATAATCTGTTACGGTTTAGTCAGTCTGCTATCATGCACCATTTGGTTTCTCTTTTGGAAGTCATATGACTCCTGATGCCAAAAAAAAAAGAAAAAAAAAAAGGTAAAAAAAAAAAAGGTGACAGAACTCATGCATTTCTATTTTTTAAACAGCTCTGTGTTTGTATGTAATGTTTAAAATAGGAATTTGATGAAATCACAGCCTGGCCATTGTTAATCCATGTATTCTGAAAACTGTAATAAAGATATACATAACATGATTTTGCTAGGTGCGCCGATGTTTTACTTGTTTATAATGATTATTACCTATTGAGTACCATCACCTCAAAATCTGTTTTTGTTATATAAAATTATCACGCTGAAATTACTTTCCAGTTTAGTTCACTGATTTTTTTTATGGATCACTTTTTTTTTTTTTTTTCCTCTGAGGTGTCGAGTATATTTGACTTGAATTTGGGAAAAAAGATGCCTTTTCCAGTAGAGGAGGACTTTAAAAACAAAATAATCCCAGAAAGTATATAATTAAAAAACCCTACGTTAAATCATGGTGATACCGTTTTATTTTTATAAAAATAATAATAAAAGGGAATCACTAAACAAATCACATGGGTCCCTATTTATTTTAAGTGGCTGTATTCCAGTATAGACTTTTTAAGACAGGCACATAGTCAGTCAGACAGCTCTTGTTGGTGTTTTCCCCCTTATTTACTTCACTTGGGCACAAAATGGTCTTAACAGAGCAGAAATTTGACAGACTTTTACCTTCAAACCTGTATATTGCACCTTAAACTACTTAATGATGTCACCAAAACAGACTGAAATGCACAACAGTATAGAGAGATGGCACTGAATTTCTGCAGTAAGTACTTAAGATTCTAAAGGAATGGAATTCTAATGAATATGATCAACCATGTTGAGTCAACGCTCCTTAAGTAACTTTTTATATGTGGAAAAGATGTGCCAAGGGATGGTTGAAGGCACCATTTTCTCTTTAATGAACTGAACTATAGTTAGAATGCACTATATGATATATGGTGAAGCAGCAGAGGTTTATTTTCTTATGGGATTAACATGAAAAAAAATGAAAACTTCTAAGTGCCAGCTATAACTATAAATGCTGATTGTCATGATTATGAAAAATGTAGTAATGGTGTCCGACATATACTATATTCTTGTCCCTTATTTTTAGGTAAATATTCTTGGCTTTCTGGTGTGGGAGTCTGGGATTCCCATCATCCTCTCAGGTATTTTTGCCTTTGGGAGACTGGCAGGCGGAATTTGTCCTGAAACAAGTAGCAGGTACCTTAATACCTTTCCAGGGGTAATTATTTCTGTCACTTCCTCACATGCTTAAGAAATTCTGCATGTGAACTTCAGATTGATAGCAAGTTATGGTGCTCTGCCGCATAGGTGACTTCTTTCTTACATTTGGACACTTGCTGTAAATTTGAGCTATACTCCTTCCCTCTATTCTTTCTTCCAGTCATCATCTCAAAATCAGCTTTTCTACTTTTTTTTTTTTAAGGAAGTCAATAGTACTGGGCTGTAGTAAAATTATAAAAACATTCAATTGATTTGCTCAGAATTATTTGATGAGTACTTAATGGCTGTAATTAATCCCTTTCAATAGCTGTGAAACTAAGCTTAAGAAGAAAAATCCAAATAAGGGAATTTTTTTTTTTTTCTTTTCCTGTAGGCTGAGCAAACACTCATTTAGTCCACTTAAATTCACAAGATACTGAACGCTGTTTATTTGTGGTAGTGTAACAACGAGACCAACCTCTGAAAGCCATCTTAGAGGCAAAGGGTATTATCTCCGGCGCCGTGCGAACAAAATCACGCAGCTTTTTGATTTCGGCTGGCTCTCACCCTGCCTGCTCAGGGCCCGCGCAGGGCAGGCTGGCGTCAGCCCGCGGCACGCCGCTGTGGCTGGACTCGCAGCGAGGCGGCAGGAGAGCCAGCTCTTCGGGCCAGGTTTTTATGAGGGCCGTGTGCCCATCTTCCTTCCGTTGAAATAATTGATCTCAGAGTCTTAAGGGGAAAATTATCTGTGAGGCACAGATGACTGAAAAGCCCTGTGAGTGCTTATCTGCTTTTAAAGTGCCTGAGTCCTTAAGGAAAAAAAAAAAAACAACAACAACAAAAAAAAAACCGACCCAGTTCCAATAAGGCATTAGTCAGATCTGGTGTAAACTAATTTTAATTCTCCACTGACATTACACCAACCCCACATACCCAGGCGTCTGACCTGTAGAAGTTACTCCTGCAGCATTCAGAAATGTACTTTTTTAAACAGTCTTTGAGAGTACAAGGATGACTTGATGAATAATTATCAGACTGGCAATTCGGTGGCGTTGGAGATTCATGTCAGGCTGTTACTGTTTTAGCACTTTGGTGATGCAGATACCCTGAAGTCGCTCAGAAGACTATTCCATTTGTGGAAGAAATTGTTAATGATTTCTCAAACATTCTTTATCTGCTGGCGTAGTAAAAACAGAAAAGGATTAATTTGAAGAGATAAAAACAAATGCTAAACAAAGGTATTTATGTCATATACTATTGATGAAGTTGTAAATTTAAAGAAATAACATTTTAAGTGCACCACAGCTTGATTCCACACCTATTCAAGTGAAGTTCTTTTACTTTAGTGGTACGGGATCGGTCAGCTTTAAGAACAGCAGTGTTTGCAGATTAAAAAAAAATACAGACTAAATTAAAAAAAAAAAGAGATAATTCAATGACTGAATTCACTGCCATGAAGAGAAAGGAGAATATAAAGGCAAAAAGTAATGACAAACCTATAAAAAGGCCTTTGCAGTACACGTAATCAGTAGTACTAAAACCAAACAGAAAAACAAGAGAGGTGAATTTGCCTACATACATCTGGCACTGTGCGTAATAGATTTTGAAATTGATCTGTTATAGTTTGATGAGGGTTGTGGGATTTTGAAAGCTGTGGTAATGTAGAATGGCCAAATGAAAACTGTGCTTCCAGAAATATTTCAAAATTCTGCCAAGCCAAGCAAGATCTAATTTAATCATAGGCAACGTATGTGTAAATGGAATATGTATTTACCTGAAACTAATTGAAATCTCTTCCAATAAACTATAGTTTTAATTCCAGTGAACAATAATTTGAGCAAGATTTAATGAGTTTCAAATAGTACCTAAAATAGAGTAACACAATATTTTACATAGCTTATTTTGTGTCTAGGTGATGGGTCTTGTGAAAGAGCCATAGCATCTTTTTCTTATGAGGAGAGGCACTTGCAAACATTAATAAAATCATTTTTATTTCAGATAGCATAAACAAGTTAAAACTAAGAGGGTTCTCACAATTCAGCTGGATATATTTCTGTGTGAGTATTTTGTTCTCCACTGCATTTCACTGTCCAGAGTTGTGCTTAAATTCTTGAGTGCTAAGAAATTAAGATTAGGCTTGCAGACTGCCTAACTGCAGAAGTCTTCCAGGATGTTATTTAGGGGGTAAGAGAGGAACTTACACTGTTCCAAGCACACTGTTCCAAGCAGTCTGCCCAACGAACAGCCTTTTTTGTGAAGATTTGTGAAGCATGAGAATAAACTGATAATAATAGAGATGGTGATTTTTATATATATATATATATTTTTTTTTTTTTTTTTTTTTTTACTCAGAGAAATTTAGCTCACCACAGGATACTGTTGCCAGTTAGGAATAAAGCTTAGTAGTAGTAGTGTTGCAATGTAAGTCAGTAGTCATGGCATCATTGAGTCTAGATACATATTTTTCTTCTCCCTGTTTATGAAAAGTATAAAGTTGAAAAGTGTAAACTGGTGGGGTTAGACAGTTTCTACAGTGGTGATAATACTGTCATTTCTTTTTTTTTTTATATTTTCCCCAGAAAGTAGTCAGAGATGGTTTGAAATGCTTTTAGCTATGTCCTTTTAGTTTTCATTTTTTTGAGAAAAATTGTTGATGTAAAACATCTCACCATCAAGTGAAAAGCGGAAAAAGCTGGCATTGAATTGTTATAGACGGGAAACACTCAGGGAAAAAAATACCCAACTAGTGAACGAGAAGGATGTGGAAAGAAGATCCCCATCAGTACAAGAGCGACTCTTCTATTCTTCTGTTGTAGTTTTTGCTGTTTAACCCAGCCTTACCCAAGCCAAGACCCACACCACAGAGGCTGACGTGCGGCAGATTGGCCGGAGCGCCGGAGCTCTGCGTGCTCAAGTCCCGTCATCTGCCTCGGGAGCGGCGCGGGCGGCATGCGTTGCGTTGGGATCGGCGGGTCTTGGAAAGGAATTTCGGAAAGCAAGATGCTGCCGGAGGCCAGTTCCCAGCAGGGCAGGAAGACAAGGCAGGGGGAAGGGAATGCTCCCTGGTGCCTTGGATGCTGCCTGAGGAGCGAGGAGCCGTTGCTTCCGCGGGGTCACAGTTTTACCCTGCGGACTCGGGCAGGCGTTATTGCAGCAGTTTGTTTAGGTATTTGGGCTTTTGCTGCACTGTAAGGGTGAAGAACAGTTGAAAAGAAATTAGGGAGGTGATTTTGAGTTACATTTGAACCATGTGGAGGAATTCTGTGCGATACAAGAGCCCTGTGTATAGATGCAGCATAAAGCTGGTGGTGACGGTCCTTCGATTCTGGTCTTAGCCCAACTACTAACCCAGAGCAAGTAACTTAGACTCCGACTTTAATTTCATCACCGTTAAAGTAGAGTAGCAAAATTCGCACAAGATTATACTGTTATCGCTTGATTTTTGAAAGGTTAGCAAGTAAATTGTTCCTTGAATTGACTAGCTAAATTGGTCCAAATTCATTTTGTCTTCCCTCTCTCATAGGTAAGACATTAGCAGATTTCTGTAGTTAGTCTGCAACCTGATTTACATTCCCTCAGCACTAACACCTGTAGAATTCCAAACAGTGAATTGCAGTGGAAAGAAAAAAATACTGAAAATAGTAATGTACTCGGATTTAATACAACAAACACATTTTATTGTTACAACCTACGTGTGTTATTTGAAGCAAAATTTTGTATTGATTCACTTTAGATACATAAGTTTATCATTGAGGTATTGCTGCTGTAACGATATGCGAGCGTCTCTCACATATACGATATGTTGCACAATGTTAATGCTTTCTGTATTGATTGACTCAGAGCACTGTTCCTCATAAGCAGGAGGAAGTCTTAAAGCCTGATGCAAATGCTGGAATGTGATTATGTTATGATGGAATGGAGCTTATTCAGCAATCCTGTGATTATTAAGGTAATGAGGGTAGTTTATAGCCTCTTTTGAGCTACTGGTACCAGAAGCTAAAATGCAGGTGTTGGGAGAAACAAAACCCTACTTCAAGAGCTAGTAGATGCAAAAGCACATCAGTTTTTGTTAGGTAGTAATAAGATACAAGATGTCGCTTGTATAATTTATAGAGAGCCTTAATTAGTTCATATTTGGATCTTTAGGTCTGGTTAATATGCCAAGCCAGACATCCAAAATGCTTTTCAGTTGAGTATTATTAGAGCAGTTACCTAACGTATTATTGTAATGTTTATGTGTACTGTAGTCAGTCATCTGGATGCTGCTGTGTAGGTTATGCATATTAAGCTTGGCTCTGCTGATTTCAGGCTGATCCTCTGAAATGGAAGGAAATAAATGGCAGCTTTTCTGTGGGCTTCAGAATCATTCCCCGTCGATATGTCAAATGATAGGTATCCATGTCTATAACTTTAATGCAAGATAAGTTCTCCATCAAAAGCAAAGCTTCTTCATATAAAAAATTTCCCCGAACCGTCTGCAAGTGCCCACATATTTAACTTTATATAAGTTTTGATTCTTGAAGCATGATTAAATTGTTAAACAAAATGGATTATAGGAATTGTATGAGCTTATTGGAATTTGTTGCTTTCTTTGATACCCTTTATATGCTGATAGAATATGTGTTGTTTTATGACAAATTTTTTCATCTCATTAGCTCCTAAAAGTAGCTGGTTCCCTGCATTTAAATACTCATATTCTGAAGCTTAAAGGTAAGCTTATTTGTGGTATCAGATTTTTTAAAATTATTTTATAAATTCTTTATGACAAAACTAGGCACGGATTCTGTTTGGGAGAAAATATTTCCAAGTATCTAGTTACTGTGAATTTAACTAAACATGATGGAAATGCCTTTTGAATCATCTCCATTATGTTTGCACGGTACAGTCACTTAACAAAAATGAATAATCTGCAGTCGTTTACAACAACATAACTTAATAATTACTTTATTACAGCATTCCTACCCAACTGGATATTCAAAGTATACGTTGGTAGAAAAGACCTATTTCCATTTGAAGTGAGTGGGAGACAAGCATCTAACTTTTCAATAGCGAAGGTTCAGCAAAAAGAGGAAGTGGAACGGTGATAATCAGCTGTCAGTCTCAGCTTTCAATCATACTGGTAAAAATATCTCAAGAAACTTCAGGATTTACACTGGAAAGCAACATTGGGTATAACGAATAATGCCAGAAAGGATAGGAAAGAAATAATGAGGAAGAACAAAATATCTATAAAACAGTGTTACAAAGTGATTTATGAAAACTGGTGTTTCAGTAAGTAATGAAAATACGTAAATGCCTCAAAGAGAAAACACGGGAATTGGTAGCACCGAGAGCAAATATCTGGTATATTAAGGAAGAAAAGGCGCAAACTCACAGCATATGGTTAGTTTTATCGTCTAACACAAGGTGTTGCTCAGCTCTCATCCTTCAGTTTGCAGTATAAAGCCCCAGCATGTTTGTCCACGGGGTTAACGCTGTTGCACAGGCTGTGAAAGGTGCCAGTGCGGGGCAGGGGCAAAGGGTAGGGGTTAATTCGCTCGGTCAGCCAGAACTGGGTTGCAACTGTCTAAATTGCATTTTTTAAAGAATAACCATTATTTTCTTGCCTGCTGACATTTGGTGGTCATCTTTAGGCGTTACTGCCACAGCGCTTCACTAACAAAATTCAGCCTACATTTCTGTAAAGCGGACTATATACCAGCTATGAGTAGTCTCTTAAGAAATCGCTTAAGAACTGCCATAAACAAGGAGACATAGCTTAGAAAACAGGTTTTTCTAATGCCACTTTACAATATGTAAAGCTGAAGTTAATTTAAAGGATGTTTTTTAAATATGAGGTGGAATTAGTTATCTAACTTTTTAAAATGTGGCACCGACAGAAACTGCTTTACCACTGAAATACTTCCGTATTGTAAGGCTTATGTACATGCTGAAGTGAGGTGACTGCGCTTTTTTAAACTGGAGTTTTTCCGGAATATGATAATCATAAACTGGAGTAGGCACAAGTTGCAAAAGGGGACAAGAACATAGCTATTGTAAATAATTCAGCAAAAACTATTTCAGGTGCTTTTGGGGGCTTTTTTGCATCTGTCCTTGTATTTTCTTCCTAAATCATTTTTCTGTAATCTTACAGCAGCAACCATTTAAAGAACCACTAAATCATAGGCAGTATAATCCCTTTTACACAAAGGAACAATTGAGAAAGGATAAACTTCATTTTTGTGGGTTTCAGTGAACTGTATCAGGGAAGTGTTGTCTTTTCCCATTCATTTAGTTACTGTGTTTGCCTTGAGCTCACACTGTGTTTTGCCCTGTAAAATCTTGAGTGTTCTTGATTCCTACATTCGGGAAAGAACTGACGTAGTAGATAAAAGGTCTCTTGATCTGTTTGTTCCCTTGTGTTGTCCAACAAGTGCCTCAGACTTGCACCTGCTTATCTATGAGCCACACAGACTCAAATCTGAGGGTCAAGCACAATTTGTTGTGAAGCAAAATTTAAAACACTAAATGTAAAGTACACAGAACTTGGAATATAATAAAAATGCTTCTGTTGAACACTCTCTCTGATGCATTTGGTTTGGTTGGACTGTGAGAAAATTTTGGCCTTTGAATCAAATCTGTTTATGCATATTATTAAAATACTTGGTAGAAGAGTTGTGCCAGGATTAGGCTTAGATATTGCTCACTACTAGGATTATTCACCTAATCAGGTTTTTGTTGTTGCTCACTCATTTCACCATTATTGGTTTTCAGTTTGAGTCAGATTGATGAACGTTACATTTGGGGAGATGTGTGCCCTGCCAATTTTAGCTAATGTATGTCATTGATCAAGGTAGGTAAGAGACATCAGTCCTACTGATGTAGTTAAAGAGGAGAAGCCTTTAATGTAAATTCTGCTGTGTCAGCAAAACTGTATTTTTACTGTAGTACATTGTATAATCAAGGAACCAAATTATATGAAACATCGATCTGTCATCATGAAGTTATTTTCCTTACAAAGGATACTAGTTTTCCTTCATTAAGAAAGCATTTGCTCCCAATGAAGACAGCCTGCAGTTTTGGTACAATCCAGTACCAACACAGTCATAATTTTCTTTCATTTTGATTTCAGTCAGATTTCTTTCATGGAGGATCAGTTGCAGGTGCCTGAGTCTAAAAAGGAGCACATGTGAAAGATCAGGTAGGATCTGGTGCCTAATGTAAACTGTAAGGTTTCTGTTGAACTTCAGGTTTTTTCATCTGGGGGGGAAAGTCTGAAATTTTTTTTCTTTCACCATGTGTTTCATCCAGTATTCTTTCAGTTAGTTTGTCTCTCTCCACATAATTTCAGTTGCCACTGTGGTGGCTGCCCTTTGCAGAGCAGAACACTGAAGTTAACAGTGAACATCTGCACTACACACTTTCAGCCTGGAAAAGCAAGGAATATCCAACAGAATGTGTTGGAGAATTTTCTAAAGAAACAAAATTCAGCAAACTGAAACAGTGAGAGTACGTTCTCATAATTTTCATGGAAGCCGCCGTCTTCACTCATACAGACTTCACCCCAGTGAAGATCTGCATGTTAGTATTTACTTATAAAACGTATTTCACTTAGATCTACTCTTTGAAAAATGGCTATTACCTGTGGTGCAGAACTGAACAAGGATCTTAGTATGGTGAGTTCTCATCCATATACCTTCCTGTGTTTCTTTTTTTCTACAGGCTGCAAGTCTCTTGCAATACGACTGTTTTCTCTTTCTCCCTTTCCAGAATCATTTTGTGAACCAGTGAGTTTGAGTTAGGTACGGTGGAGAGAAACAGTCGGTTTTATGGACATCTCTTGAGGAGGCAGAATTGACCACAGGAGAGACTGACAGAAGTGTCATTAGTTTATTGATGCAGCGTGTTAGGAACCAGGACATTGTGTCCTGAATGTGGAGGACTTTTTACTTAGTGCAAGGGAAGACAGCAAGCTAAATATGCATGGAGGGATGAGAGGATGTATGTTCGCTACGTCAGTGAGCAATGACAAGAATTGTGTTCATCAGAGTGATGCAAGGGTAAAAGAAGCAGAGGTTTGTATTTCTCAGAAGGCATTGCTTATTCTGGCAAACTGTAAATACATCAATCTATAACTGCCCAGCAGTGTGTGATGTGAATAATTATTTTGGCCCCAATTCATTTTTGGTGCAATTTAACATTGGTGGAATTAAAATCCAATCCTTTAACTATAGGTTTTTTTCTCCCCCAGAGGAAACAGTCCCCTGTCTGGCTGAATGCCCTTCTCAGAAAATCTTCATGGTAAAAAATTAATCTCATTCGGAATGTGTCTGTGTTAAATGCGTCTAAACCCACTATCTTACTCTAAAACTAGTATTTTTATACTTAATGCTAGGCCCAGCCTTTTTGCAACATTGGTTGTACAAGACAAGGATATAAGTATCCAGCACAGAGACTGATTAAAAAGTTTTCCATATCGCTTCTAGCTGGTTGCAGTTTAGAATATGAGTTGCTATACTGAGATGCTGAAAACTGTAAACAGTATTTGCATTTTGTTATGAATATTTTGCATAACTTTAAGGATGTTTTCTTTATCCCCAAGTGGGTCTGTTTTGAGCCCATAATGTACTGTGAAGTTTCAGTAACACTGAAAAATTTGTTGAGCACAAACAGGCCAGTATCACAGCAGACGTAACAGCGTTCAAGCAAAGACTGTTTTGCATCAAAAATGTGTATACATTTGCATTTTTGATGCAAAAACCTACTTAATCAGCACTGCAAATGAAGCCCATAACTGAGGCAGTGCAGAATTCTATGAAACTGAAAAGTTCTGTGTCATTTCTGAGAAACAAAGTCTATTTTGCACAGTTCTAACTGTATCTAATATTTAAACCAGTTTAATCGTTGGTGAACTAACATGGCAGAAATACTCTGAACTTCTTTATCTTTGTAAGTTTTTCATGTCCTTAGCTCTGTGGACTATGCTTTTTTTTAACATTTCTTAATTAAACATTTATCCTATTTAATTGCTAGGAAAAGCGCAGAAGGATTGAGATCTGAATTTTAAACAAACATCATCCTTTTGGGCATGTTGATTTTTGTTCTCAGTTTTAGATGCTTAGGGAATTATGCTGGGGGAAATGCAGCACACAAGATTCCTGTTGAAAGCCAAAGGTATTGCAGCTATTCAACTAAGAGTTGTTTGTGTCACAATTGAGGGATCTGTTCTAGAGATTTCTTCAGAAATTTGGTCTATGCGTGCTGTCCAGAGTTGACTAAGAATTCCAGGGTTTTACTCCCAGAATTCTGACTTTTGAAAATGTTCCTTTATCCAGAATGTGTTCTGTTTTTTAGCATTTGGAGTCACCATAAATTGGTCTTCTGAGATCGATTCTACCTGGAAAAGGGAGGTGACCTCCATCCCAAAGCACTTGTAATCCAGTTAATAGTTATTATCAGCTGTTATTTCTTTTGGATGCATATTTTCTTTCTTACATAATTCTCCTTGCTAGTGTTGATTGATTTTTAGTGAACAAGTGTCTACACTACAAAAATTCCACCAGACCTGACATTTAGTCTTACCAGAAGACTGACTACTCCATGCAAACTAAACAACGGTTTTATACCTAGTCTCAGTCTCATCTCTCTAAGACGAGAAGGTTATAGATGTGTGTAAACTGGCAAGGACTCCTCCTGCAGGCAGATGGCTATCATTTTTCTCTACTGGCTGATGGAAAGAATTTCTTGCTTGGTCTCCAAAAAAGAAAGAAAAAATAAAAAAAAAAATAAAAAAAAAATCTGTTTTTTAAACTGAGATTATAAAATAAACTAAATTTCAAGGTGGAATCAAAGAAAATGTTTATTTTTAAGTCACTAGTGTTTTTTTCTTTTTTTGCTTTAACATTGTTAAAATAAAAGGATAGCCTTCTCTCACAGGGTAAGGGAAGAACTACTTTGTCAAGGTCCTTCTGTAAGCAAAATTTCTTGTGTAAAAGGTTTAAGACATTTTACAAATACTATAAATGTGCTAATATGTTTTGAATGCTATGCTTGTGATTTTAGGGGTTGCATTTCTAAACGATATAAGTCTAAACAGGGAATCTCAGTCAAATGTCAGACTTCTTGTCTGTAAGGTATTTCCACTCTTAAGTGTAGTGCAGAATGTCACTGTCATTCCAATTAGTGCAGCTGATTGGTATTAAATTTGTTTTGTTTGACATACTACAATATTTTTGCTTCAAGCCAGACATTTTGAACAAGATACAGAAACACCACATAATCACAACAGACGTTAAGGCTAATGGCAGAAAGGACCTCTAAGAATGTGTAAAATGGAAGGAACCAGCTTTCTAATTTTTGCAGTGTTTCAGCTTTATTTGTTGTAACAATATTAAAAGGTATTTTAAGAGAATACAGAGATTTAAACCGTGCCATCTACATTCATATTTTCCTGGTTTACTGGACAGTAATATTATTCTTAAAACTTTTCCATGTAAGGACATCCATTTTTAACACATAACTCATTTGTCATTGTACCTTCTTTGCCTAGAAAACTGGGAAGACAGAATTTGAAGTAAGATGCTTAACATTCCTCTCTTCTTAAATGGCATCTGAATTGGTCTCGTAAGGCTTTGGCATCCCAAGATCTGCCACCACAGTGGAGTAGGTCTTCTTCACTGTATGGATTCATTAGTTTACATGCTGAATTCATCGTATTGACTCTATATCGGTCTCTGGGAGTGAAACGTTTGTCCAGTAGTCTCAATCTTTAGGCTGAGAGGCATTTGCAAGCGACTTTCTTTGTTCAGGGATAAAGGTGCAGGAAGAGGATCCTGAATGCTGGACAGATGATGTTTGACTTGATCTTTACGTTCTCCTAAATGGCATGCAGCGTCTTTATCTGACCATCTGATAGGGTCAAATCATCAGCAGTCAAATATATCTTTGTTGCCCTACGGGAAAATATTCAGTGAAGAATTTGAGCATCCCAGTGGTTTGCAGAGACATCTGCAAGCTTGTCTGCAGTTTTGGAAGAGAGGTTAAAGACTGGATGGACTTGAGACTGAACTGCTCTTTTGCCTGCCATTGTAGGCCGTGCAAATTAAGCATAAGGTATGCTGGCAAGGCACTGGGGAAGAAATTGCAGAAGAGGAGGAAGCCTCCATCAACGCCGCCTGTTTTTATATAAATAGACTTTTCCCTCTCTGTCTCTCCGTCAGACATCCTCCACTAGATTCACATAAGAAATGTTTGTGCATACCTAAGTTAACATTTTACCTTGCTACAGTGCACTCCTATTGAAAAATAAGGCTCAGATGTTGCATTTTATGTTAGTGGCATACGCTAGTATCAGGAGAGGACAACTGCTGAACCAAAGAAACTCCCCAAACAAATAAACGGTTTTCCTTCCCGCATTGACACATCAGTGTAATTACACTGATAATGGGACAACTGTCAAATTTTCATCTGCATGACAGCTTTCTTGGGATCCCTTTCAGGCACAAACCTGGGTACCATTTCCATCATAGGGAGCCAGCAAGCTTCAGGAATTCCTTGGTAACAGAAAATGTTCTGGAGCAGAGTGATAACAAACAGTTTGATTCCAAAGGATGTGAGAAAAGAAAGGTATTAGATATTGAGAATATGTATTTAGAAGTATTTGTAAAAGTAATTCCAGAAAAAGCCCCTTCCTATAGCTTGAAGTGATTGTCACAAAAGGAAAGTTTCAGAGGATAGATTCAAATCTCTTCAAATGTTTCCTGTAACATTATTTATTACACTGGCATTTGGGGAATTATTATTTTTCTTTTCACTTAGTGCGTCTTTAAGAACTTGATGCTACTACCCACATTTTCAACCGATAACATGATGTTCTCAGGCATCAGTTCTCTGAGATCCAGTGGTGACCAGAATTTCAACCATCATCATCTTGAAATATTGACAAACTACCTTTATATCAAGTCAAGCATCACTTCCCTTTTCTCAAATGTGCAAACCAAATTATGGAGCTCTAATAAACACAGCAGACTGGTCCTTTAAGAGACTCAGCTCAAATTAGAACCCAGAAAAGGTTCTCCTAGTTCAAAATGAGATTAGTTTCCTTTGGCCGTCCATGTTCTTTTCCACAGGGTCCCACGCTTTTGTTTAAAAACAGTAACTGCATCGGGCTTTCATTCTTCCCCATATGAAGATTACCTTTCAATGTACTGCTGCTCTTTTTTGTCTATCCTCAAACACTGGATAACAGCAAGAACTGTAAATGCTTGGGGTTTGCGTAGGCCTTTCAGTGAAGTTTAATCCTCAAAGCCAGGAGGGAGCCGCTAGCCTGGAAGCAAAGTCCAAGAATATGAAGGGGTGTGTATTCACGTAGGTTGTATACAAACACAGTGGCTGTATTTGGCTTTACAAAGAGAGAGACATACACATAGAAGTCTGGGATTTCACTTCCATGCCTTTTGTGCTTGCTTACATGAGCCTTACCTATCTTAATGCCTGTTAGTACTTTGTTGTTAACTCTGAGGCTGAAAAATGGTTAGTAGTGTCCTGACCTTAGAATTCTTCTGAGTGGCAGATATCATTAAGCACAGTGTACTATCAGCCTTACTGGGTGTCATCAGGAAAATGGTGTGAATAGTCAAAGTTTGCCTGAGGACACAGCACTATTGACTGTACTGTGTTTATCGCGCTTAGCTGCATTGAAAACTGTTGCCGATATGTCTTGACCAGATCTGCCTCAAAACTCTTGAACTCCCGAAGTGACCAGGGAAAACAGTACCTGTTTCTTTGGATCCTACTGACCTTTTCTTTGCTGAGAGTGCTTGGCCAAGCAATACACAGGCCATCTAAGATGACTGTAATACACTTTTAAGTGTATAGAGAAGGCTATCAACATGCAGGTATTAAACCATAGCATGTCTAAGTCTTTCTTTCAGGCAAGGATGTTACCGGCATAGCAGGGGCAACAGGAATGCACACTATAAAAGCAGTAGGGGTTCTATGGTCAACTGCTAGACATGTGTTTATGTTGCTCGTGTAATTTTTTGTTTGTACTCCCTTTCACCACGGTGAAGTCGGTCAGGGGCCAGGGAAGTGCACGAGCTGGGGCGCACAGCTGAGTGCTATTTGCACAGCATAGTATTACTGTTACTGCTACATAGGTAACATAAATTTGTTCAACAGTGCCAGGAGACTCCAGTGAAAGTGAGAGATCTAAGGTGGACAAGTAATGATCCTTCTGGGAGAAGAAAGAGATCCTTGTCCAGTGGAACCCGGTAATGTGTGGGTTACGGCTTCTGCCAGTCCCTCTAACTACAAAGGGTACGAATTGGAAGAGCCAGCAGGGACACTGGGAGATTAAACAAACCAACCCCTTCTTTATATAGCTGTCCTATAGGTTTTAATAGAAATGATATGTGGATGGTGCCAAGCTGCACCAGGAGCTGCTGTAATAGGGATGATAATAATAATAATATATTCTGTAGATAAACATAACAAAACACCTTACGGAAAGTATGCATGCTCCTTTATGATTTTACGCTATGCCTTTATGGACTTTTCCATAAGGATATGTATTAAATCTAGTATATTAAATATATGTCTAATTACTTGTATTTTTAGTGGCTGTTGACAGAATTTATTCCAGCAGCTCTACTTACTCATGTATGAGAGAAGATACTCGATTAACTACTGCGTGCAAAGTCTACATCTGTTTTTGTTCCATTCTGCTGCAATGTAGCTTTAAGTATAGAGAGTAGGAGTTACTTCATTCTGTCAGAACAGATAATCATCCCAGGTTAATTCAAAACTTTGCTTTTTTTCTCCCAGCATTACCCTTTTACATCCATTGCTTCCTTTGTTTTGGGTCACTGGGCCAGGCTTACTGTCTTGTTATCAGAGTTTTACAGCTCACAGTCTGAAACCCCTCCAGTTCCTAGCAGATGTTGCAGACAAGAGATATTTAACCACTAGCGCTGCACTGGTAAACAGAGCCATCGTGGCAGAAGGTGAAGAATTGCATTCAGAAATAGCAATGACACAGTAAGATACTTCACTAAGGCTTATCTTGCAATTATTTGATGTTTAGAAAAACTACAGTGTACGTCTCCATTATTTGCCTTCAGTTATCTCCAGGATTTCAGTCCCACTGCTTTTAGAGGATCTAACCAGATGCAGCAAATAACTAGTATTGCTCTAAATACTGTATTCTGCGGTAGCACTCTTCTTTCACAGAATTGTGTATCAGGTCCTGTTCGTCAGTCTGAACAAAACGATGGCAACTACAAAGCCCCTGGACTTTTGGTCTAATAAAGATTTTATCCAACTAAGTCTCTTTTGTAGAAGATGACTCCGAATCTTGACATCAGACCTGAAACCCACTAAATCTGTGAGGATGTTGAGTCTGAAGTCAAGGGAGAATTTATGGCTGAAACTGTTTCTAATAATAGGACAGGAGACCCATTGTTTCTGTATAAATAAATGTGTCAACACACTTTTGTGTAACTTAATCAAAAACAGTGGTAGGAGCTCCTTCCCAAGGGATCCAAGCAGTCCAAAGCAATTCATCTCCTCTTGACATTGTCACTTTTTTACCAAACTTCTCTTTTATCATCCTAGTCCCTATATTTTTCTTTTTCTTTTTCTTTTTTTTTTTTTTTTCAGCTTAAATGCCAACAGAAGTAAAACCTAAAATTTGGGTTTGTGGACAAATATTTACAAGTAAGGATAGGTAGAGAGAATGGAACTCATATGTCAACCAGTTTTTATAATCATTCCAGTATAGCATTTTCCAGCCAGTTATCTGTTTCTTTGCTTAGAATGTTCAGCAGGGGATGTTCACCATATGTTTCTCTAACATTTAGCCAAGTTAGATCCTGAATAGAGCCTGTGGACCTTTAATAAAATGTAAGTAAATAGTAGTAATAAGTAATAAGGATCATTCAGAGATGACCTTCCCTGGTGGCAGAGCTTAGCTATTCATAACCTTCTAGTAAACACAAATGATGAAACAGAGGAAAATGATATATGAGAAACAGGTGTAGCATCTGGGGAGCACTGTACTCTTGAGCTATTTGACATGCTCCTTACATCTGCATTTAATAGGAGAGTAGAAATTATTACTTATCGTGGCAAATTGGATATGACAGGTAATTAGAATTGTATCCCCTTGAAATTTCATGAGCTTGTAAAATCAGTGACAGAACTTTACATTTCCAGTTTGTATATTCAGATGTAGTTGAGAATTGCCGTCACCGTTTTAGTGGACTAATTTGTACGAACTAGAAAATATAATCATCTTCAGGATCCAGTTAGATTTGGACTCATTGCTCTTTACCAGTGCTGCTTTCTGGTGGATAAACAGGCCAGCAAATGGGACACAGCCTGAGATTCAAGAGACCTGCACTCAGTTTGCTGCGATGCTGTAACCTTGCCTGCGACCTCCGAGCTGGATACACCGGCTCTTTTGGTCTGTCGTAACCTGACGGTGCGAGATCAACAGCTTTGAGGTAAGTACCTGTGCTCCTGTGCGGTGAAGGGAATTAGGAAGTGGGATTTACAATAGTCAGCACAAAGAAGGGACATCATCCGCACTAATCAACAGGAAATGGTGAAGAGGAAGATGTATGTTAAAACTTAAATTCCTTGTCAGTTTAGGAGTCTAATCCTGGTTTGAAGTTGTATATCTTAGCTGGAGTTGAATAACTGTGTCATATGTCTCAATAATCATCGCTATTTTCTCTTAATACACATCTAAAAAAAGATGTGTTTCTGCTTCTTGCTATCTCCTTTCATATAATAACTTTGTGGCCCTATCATTTTCTTGGGTGGTGGAAATAATCTTCCCAGAAGCAGGTGGTAGCGTTATATTAGCTCTGCGCTGGCATTCCTCTGTAGTACTCTAGGCTCATGCTCATGTTTCCTACTCTCTGGAATATGTTTATTCAACGCTTTTTTTTTTTCCTCTCTGTAAAACGTACAGACAATCCTTTCAACTGTTGAACTGCTGTATTACAAGAAGCCCTAACCAACTGCTTTTACTCGGGTAAGCTGCTATGCTTGCTGTGTTTCCCGCAGAGCATGGTAATGCGTGTAAAGCATGGCTGGGAAAAGCCCACTGGGATGCGTTACGTAGAAGGGACAAACAGCCTGGATGGGTTTAGGTGTGACACCTGGGCTGAGCCTTTCAGTCCAGTAAGAGGCAGTCCCGCTTGTATGTTATGAGGAAATGTAGAATTTTACACACACCACAGTGATCACCAGGGTTATGAAGATAAATAGAATAAAAGTTGGGAATTTTAAGTATATGAACGACGGCAAATTTCATTTCTATTTGTGATACAGTTACGCTCGGGGAAAACAGAGCTTACGCCATTGTGTCAGTGTTTTCTCTGTTCTGTAGAAAATTTCAGGCTCTAGTGCATCTACTCTGGCACCTTTCACAATTGTCTTCTAGAGGAAAAAATGTGAAATTCAACTACATTTCCTGAAGTTGCTCTCGGCCTCCTATTTCCCTGATTTTCACTACAGCATCTTTAGAAGAAGGATGGAGGAAAAAGAAGAAAGCATTTACTGTTTGTCCTGACCATTCTGAGTAAAGCGTGAGCAGTCACAGTTTTGCCCACTGTCCATTTTCCAGTTCTGAGTCTATTGTTGCATTAAATCTTTAATGCAAAAGCTTCATATGGTTATCTGCTTGATTAGGTATACGCTATCTTCTTTCATCTTCGTCATTAAACTGACAGTAATTACACAAAATTGAACGCATGACCTCTAAGTCTTTGCCCCAGTAAGTATACCAGAGAAAGACTGGTTATACTCTAATCCGCTGTCATCAAAGTTACAAAGATTTAGTTCCTCCAATTCAGAGACAGTGATTCACATCAGAAAAAAGGTGCAGATAATTACCATTTATTACCTGCAATACAAATCAGGACTGAATCCTCTAGCTGTGTCGGCATGAAAAATAACCACTACTCAGTGAAGCGAAAGGTGATGACCCACTGGCTAATGAAGTGTCAAAATGAAGCCAGGAAAAAGGATTGACTTTCAAAGTCAATGAAATGTACAAGGAAAAATAAAATAGTAAATATTTTATTTGTTTTCCAGGATTAACGCTAATTTGGTTTCCTATTTTTTATTGCTGTTATCAATTCAGTACTGCAGAATAGGATCTATCGAAAACGAAACATTTTTGTTGAAAATTGTGTCATGTTGAGAAGGTTTAAAAATACAGGCAAACTCCCATATTATTCAAATAGAGAGCTCTTCTACTTTTCCTGTTTCTGTGAGATTACAAGTTTCAGATAGAACTGGCTATCTTATGGATGAAGTAAGACAGCACTGCTTCTGTGAAATCATCCCACAGACTTTGACAGTCTATAGTGTTACTGCTGATGCTTCACCACAAAAATCTAGTTGTGCTTTGCTTTGTCTAGAAGGGAATGGAATCAGACCATGTTCTTTTTTTTGCAGAAGAATCAGGAATAAATGCTACTCAAGCACTTCTCAGGCAAATGGCTACATCTATATTGAACGTTTTGACCTAGCTATAACTAGGTCTAATCAATCACTAATAATTTTGGATTTAAACATACATGAAAATGAGTAAAGTGCTGTTCCTCAAAATATTTCTCTGATATAACAGCTTTAATTTAAATTATTCCAAGAGAAACTATAGTGTCACTGGGCAACTTCTAAGCTGCTTTTCAAGAATACACAAGAATGAAATTTTATTTGCTTTAGCTTGAAACTCTTTCTACTAGCTGTTGCAAAAGTTTTCTTTGTCTGCATGACAATTTACTACTTTGGTTGCTAACTCACTTCATTTGGCACATAATGAAATCAAGTAACAGCTCAGGCTTACGCTGTCTGTCTGTCAGCATATTAGCTATTCTGTCATGGAATAGGAACTAGCAGAGCAGCTTGGATAAATCAGCTTTCACAGTTGTCATTTCCTGCTATTTGGGGACTTTATGTTAGAAATATATTGTCTAGATTAGGCATGGATTGATAGCTGTGCTCTCCAGGAATGATGAAGAAATATCCGAGATGATCATTATCCACATAGTCAGCTTCTTCCAGCCAGTCACTGCTTCTTGTTCCATGGGAATAACTCTTACCCATCTCCTTCCCTGGAGCAGAGCTGATGTGAGAAGCAGTGAAAAATCACATCTGCAAGTGCTTTTGTAATGGAGCTGAGCAGCTGGCAAAACAGAATTCCTAAAAGCGCTGCATTGCTTGGACACCGTTTCTTATGAGGTTTAAGGAAACAAGAAGGCAACATCAGATTTCATTCAACAGCAAGTTTGTAGGAGAAAAGGGTAAAATAAAAACAAAAGAATAAAATTCAGTCTCTGCAGAGCACTATGGAATACTGAACTGTGTCACAGGACTAGAGCAAAAGTTAAAATTGGAATCTACAATATTGTACAAATCTTAGCCCCAATTTCAGTCCCAGTGCGTATCAGAGCAAATCAAATCTGACAGTTATGTATCACATCACTAATGCTGTGGCCATAATATTTCATAATGTCTTTTCCATTCTTAAAGTTGTTAAG
The DNA here is from genome assembly GCA_027564655.1 of Leptodon cayanensis. Taxonomy (NCBI): domain Eukaryota; kingdom Metazoa; phylum Chordata; class Aves; order Accipitriformes; family Accipitridae; genus Leptodon; species Leptodon cayanensis. The sequence continues at coordinate 17,631,547 of JANXJC010000040.1, read as the reverse complement.
ACACACCTGGGTGGGGGAAACAACCCTGAAGAAAGGTTCTCTGTATCCGCTTCTGGCAATTGGAATGAATTTCTTTATAATGAGATTGCAAGTAGTGAGTTCAGAGTCCTCACAAAACTTTATTTAAGACGGCATTTCTGGGCACAAGATGTTTCCATTGTGTCAGAAGATGGTGTTTAGAGAACAGCAGGTGAACCGCCTGTTGTGACCCCAGCCTTAGCAAATGGCTCTTTTAGTAAGACTTGTCTGCGGATGAGTTGAAGATGGGATAACTAGCTGGCCATACTCCGCTTTTGAAGCTGCAGAAGATTGTGGTGGAGACTTTGGGATTTAGGATGCGCTGCAATACATTCCATTTGTTTGCGAAAGGAAAACATGGGATTTGGTCTAAAACTGTATGTGATGAGGAAACAGAATAGCATTGAGTCCCATCAGGAGGTTTCAGCATGATTAAACAAATAAACAGCACTGAATGAAAGGACCTTTACCTCTTGAATCCTGTTCTCTGCAATTGGTACTATTAAGAGCAAACACCATGAGACACAAAAATTAAAATAGACTGTATAGGCACAGGTTAATTTTATTCAATAGTAATACACATCCCCTAAATTAAAAAAAAAACCCACTGGTCTTCCTATTACTCTTACATTGTTAAGAACTAGATTATGTGGTTTAGGGGTTAGTTTTCTCTTCCTCTAAATTTTTGGGATAACTTTTACAATCAGTTTTGGAACAGTGAATAAACATACTCAAATGTGGCATTTGATTAACTGTGTGCTGTACATAGTGTTTTACTACCTTACAAAAGTCTCAAGTATAGACAGGAACATGTTTAATAGAAAAAAAAGATTTTATTAAACTAATAATTACATGGAAGTCTGCACCCTGCACCGTTCTTGCCTGTCTGTATTCTGTTTTTATACCTGTGGGACCAGAAACTGCTAGATGGAAGCAGTCCCTGTTATTTAGAACACTGGCTCAGGTAAAAACAATCCTTACACGTAGATCACTGACTCTAAGAAAAAGCCGATTTCATAGATGTCCGTAAGAATCTTTTGATTTGAAAATGCTGTTTTTCCATATGAGATATCTGAAGTATGAATATTTCCACCAGTGATAAAAGATGAATAAGCTTTCCCAGGAGCATCTCCCAAACCCATTCCAATATGTCAATCTAGGGCTTTGCTAAGCGGAGCCTGCCATTCATGCCAAAGTGTGATCTGGTTTTGAGATGTGACATATGGGCACTGAGATTAAACCTTCTAACTTAGCACTTACAAATTAAGCTAGGATTGAACGTCAGACGCATCAAAGTTTTTTTTGCCCACATCATAAATTGAACAGATTTTTTTATGGTATTCTGACAAAGCACAAATACAAGAATCAAATCAAGCAAAAATTGTGAAAAAGTAATAAAAGAAATGAAATCAAATACTGTAGGAGCTGAAACTTGAACTGGGGGGAATTGATAGGAGCCTCTTTTGTACTTGTCTACGAATGAAATAAATACTGTCTTGCAATTTGTGTGGTGATGTACTGGAGAAAAATAGAGAAGGTAATCTTTAACTTCAAATGATAAGATCGCTGACCTCATTTCTTCAAATGCTTGTTGTTCACAGTCTTGGAGCTATTGTTATTTTTTTAATGCAGATGTGAATAAGGTAAAAATCTTATTTCAGTCCATTACTACTTTTTCACTGCTCATCTGAAAACACATTGAAAATGTTGAACTCCCACATATTGCAGGGTACTTACTCATGTGCCAGGCTTTAAACATCGCTCAGCATTATTGGCTTTAACACTAAAGGTCAGCAGTAACTCGAGAGATTTTTGACCCCAGTTACTACCTTTATACTGCCATGGGACTCTACTTCATGGTCTTCACAGAAGGCTTTCTAGCATCTGTACAGAAGCAGAGGATAGCCTATACATTGCAGTTTGAAGTGGGATTTTTGTTTGTTTACCTAATTTCCACTAAGCCTTTGAAAGAAAAGGAACATATGGATGATATATATAGGAATTATTCCTCTCAAAATAAAGTGCAGCTACCTGTGGGACTCAACAAAGCAGCTGTTTAAAGATCACGCTAGTTTTTGAATGAGAAATGAAAAACATGATTTCAGGATCACTGTGCAGATCAGCAACATCTGTGTTAAATACAGCAATCTAGCATCACTCTGTTATTGCAAAAGTACAGGATTCAGTTTAAACCGTTGGGATTTAAAACTAATGAAATGAAAGATCAAGCCAGGGACTGATACTTTAAAGACGGACACTGATGTTATTTTTTTAATAGGATGTCATTACAGCTGAGAGGAAACAGTGAGACACACTCTGTTGTCATGGTTCTTTTCTCTTTTTGTGCAAGCTGTGTAAGCGACGTTGAAACTATGTTCAGACATTACCAAATAGACTGCTTGAGCAGTTTGGGGGGATATGTCAACCTATTGCGCTTGCCACTTTGGCAATCAGTAAAGTCAGAGCTAAATAAAAAGATCTGGTTGGTATAATGCTTTTGTCATTTTCCAAGTGAAAAAAAGTGCCCATAAGAGTGGATAGTTTGGTGGGCTGAATCCTTCTGGTGGTCTTATTGTACAACCCACGCTCATTTCTCCCTCCGTGTAATGATCAGTGACGAATGGCATCACTCTACGGCATAGTTTTTGGAAGAGCTCGAGAGAGACAGTTCGGATGTGTGCGGTTCCATAAAATTTAGATGAAAATTTGCAAAGGCATCAGATAGCGGCTGTATCTTCCTGACTTGTGAAAACTTGCCTTCGCTATAACGAGGCTTGGCAACAGTGAGCCTGTTACAGCTTCTGACTATATTTGAGAATAGTGGACAGTTACTTTGTTGTTCGTACATTGACCGTATGGTCAACCGTGTAGGTTAATACCACTTTTTGTACACAGAAGAGAATGCCTGGTACGCTGTCATTTTAATCTAAGAAACAGCTTTCTGATTTTATCCTAAACTCTCTCTGTGATAGAACTGTGATATCAAGCTGCATACTGTCCTTGAGCTGGATACGGTCCTTGCCTAATTCTTTGTGATGCCTTTCTTCTGTAGTCAACATCAGTGAGCTTGGATGTTCCAGATGATGAACTTTAGCAATGGTCACTTTTGCATTTGCATATATAGTACTAAATATGGGTATAAAGAACAGATAAAATATTCTTCAGTTACTGAATCATGTTTTATCAGTTCAGTAATTGTTTTCATATTAAATGGTCCTTTTATTTGCTTGTGTTTAAACAATATTTAAGCATTGTGAAAGATTATGAGATGTGAAAAGTGGTGCATTCTTCACACCCATTCTTTACTGCTAGAACATTATTACCGATAAATCAAAGAATTCACTTCAGTGGTATGTAGTTTAACAATTTCTTCTTCAAGTAAAAGAAACCTCTTAAGTGCTGGGTATCATTTCAAGCCCATTAGGTCAGACCTGAAGAGTGTTCAGAACTCTCAAAACTCTTAAGAAAAATTACTATTTTGGTCACATTAAGACTTTTGCCTCTCCCCCTTCCCATCTGTTTTTAAATGCCTGGATGCTCAAATATCCATGTAGGAAGGTGTTAAAAGAAATGCTCATCATCGTGTCTTGAAGTAAAGGAACAAATGTCTTATGAATGCTCACTCTGATATCTTCAGACGTCCAGAGCAGTGATATTTCTAAAAGATTTTTATTCCTCATTCATTGCTATGTTTCCCAAGCACTGTTGCAGGTTTTGAAGGCTTTACTTCCAGAATGCAATTTTAATTAATATATTTTAACGCAAGCTTTATATTTAGCTTTCCTTATGAATAAATTATTCTGCTGCTTCTGAAACCTGTGGAAATACGATGTTATTTTTAATGGGCATGAAGATATGACCCATGTTTTCTGGTAAGATTTCCTAAGTCTGGAATGGATATGTGTTGCTGGAATGTGACATTTCAGTTTTTCCTTTTGTTTTAAAGATTACAAAGAGCAAGCTTTCTTTTCAGCATTCATTATTTGATGTGGTTTAGGTTTCTTTTCATTTATGAAGCTATAACAGTGAAGCAGAATGTTTTTGAGGCCATTCTTAAAAACCAGTTATGACATATCAAGACTGAAATCATATTAAATAGTCACTATAGGAATGCTATCCAAAACAGGGCACCTTGAGATGGAATTAGATTTTTAATTACTTCAGTTAATTAAATGAAATTCACTCATTGACTCAAATATGATAGATTTCACAATTTTGTATACATATATCACAGTTGTAATCACAAATATATAGACACAACTATAAATCTTATGCATAGATCTGCTAAAATCCTTTAAAAAAAAAAAAGTCCTTTACAAAAAAGCATTTCCTTGAAGACAGGAACGTTCATTTTGGTAAATAAAGCAAGCTAAATTAAATGTTGTAGATATTTATATTTTTATTTGAAATTATTGACAGATTTCATGTCGATAAGCATAGAATCAAAGAATGGTTTGGGTTGGAAGGGACCTTGAAGATGATCCAGTTCCAACCCCCCTGCCCTGGGCAGGGACACCTTCCACCAGACCAGGTTGCTCCAAGCCCCATCCAGCCTGGCCTTGAACACTGCCGGGGATGGGGCAGCCACAGCTTCTCTGGGCAACCTGTTCCAGGGCCTCACCACCCTCACAGTAAACAGCTTCTTCCTTACATCTAATCTAAATCTACCCTCTTTCCATTTCAAACCATTGCCCCTCATCCTATCACTACAGTCCCTGTTAAAGAGTCCCTCCCCATCTTTCCTGTAGGCCCCCATTAAGTACTGGAAGGCCATTATAATGTTGAAATGTTTGATTTTCAGAAAGTGTTTTTTGGTTCATCTAGCTTTCTGTTTGCTTCAGTCTTTTGATCTTAGGGGTTTTTTTCTGTTCTGTTATGTATTTGGATATGAATATTAATATGGAAACCTTTTAATAGCTCAACATTATTAAGATTTTTCCGATTTTTCTCTGATTTCCATGCATTTTTTAAAAATCCAAACCTGATATTGAATTCCATTCTAACACAAAGTAAATATTAACTGGAATTTTTCCATTTTGCCATTGAACTTGACTAATATCTGGTACAACCTCATTAGCACATTCAGAATTTAATTTTGTGTACACAATAAACTTGCTATCTTGAGCAATGGTATTGACTTTTTTTTTTTGTGTGTGCAAGTACATCAGGACTTTGGTTTGCTGGAGGTTGCTTACATAATGAATTCAAGCTGGAAAGGTCTAATAATCACCAAACAAAACTGTGTAAGTTAATTTATATATAATCTCAGCTGATTGCCACAACCTTGATTTAGTAAATACCAAATACAACCCCCACATTTCCTCAGGTTCTGATGTCTTGTAAATACAGACTCATCGCAGCTTGTGATGGCAAGCCTTAGTTTGCCCATAGGAAGCATTATTCTGTTCTGATAATAAACTGTCACTCTGTGGAAGGTATCTGGGAACCTTACTGAGAAGCACGGATTTGAACATACGGCAATTTTTATGCTGCTAAATGTGAAATCATAATGTTTTTGCTACTTAAACCAAGCTTATTTCACAGCCTGATTTATTGTGGCACAGACAAAAATGAGAGAAAAACATGAGATACTGAGTCATTGAAGTGAATAAATCTTTAAGTAAGCCTTAGCACTGCTGTTAATTTAAAAAATCTGCCTAAACCTTTTCTATGTTGAAGAGATTTTTATATGTACAGTATAAAAATGGTGGCTGTTCTTTCTCAAAACTAGATTTGGTTTTCTTTTCATGACCGGTTTGTGATGGCATTTAAAAGCCAGTTGTGCAGCACACAGAGATGGGAAGAAAGGCAAGTGAAGGGAGGAGAGCTTTGCTCAGATTGTTCTGTAGGTGACTAAGATGTCTAACTTAGCTTCTCATGCAAAACCAACAAAAAAACCCAGGCCTCCAGATGGATGAGGAATTGGTAGCTGAAAAGACTGCTTGGTGGTCAACGATAGAAACTAATTACCGTTTCATCCTACTAATGGTACCTATGCAAAACTTTTTTGAGGCAAGGTAAGTTTCTTTGATTGGCTAAGTGTCTTCAGTAAGCAAAGTTAAAAGGCAGGATTAGTAAAACACTTCAAGAAGGAAGTATCGAATCTCTTCAGAGCAATCTGTTTTGAGAATAATCATCAGAGAACTTCCAAAGTCGGCTTTGTTGGCAAAAAGAGAAAAACAGCATTCTGAAAAGTTCTTCCTGTTGAAAGCATCGAGTTTGAGTACCAGGGGTTTTCAGCTAGGTTAAATTGTGCCTTATGAAAACCACACAAGAGGAATTCAGCAGATTTTCTGCTGTAGTCCTCCATCGGATTGAAGATTTAACTCCTTAGTTGGGCAATATAGAGCATGACCGTCCCATCCCACATGTATAAAGAACAGCAATATCAGCAATAACAGAACATCTGACCCAGGCTTATGCCAGAACAAAGCTCCTTTCCAGAAAAGGAAAAGGTTTTACTAGTGTGAATTGGGAATTCTTTTAGGGTAAATGTGATGAGACAAGCAGTGAGATTCTTTTTCATTTTCAGAAAAATAGCAGTGAGATTCCCGTACATTTTCAGAGAAATAGCGAGTCATAGAAATACTCTGCCCTCCCTGTGCCCTATTTCTTCTCTGCCTTTAAAACTATAGATCTAAGTAACACAAATTCAGGTCAGCGGAGCGTAGAAAGTGGCTGCCTATGGCAGAATTTGGCCCAGAACATGAGATTTCCATTCTCATCTCTCCTGTAGTGGAGAGGAAGGTAGACAGTTGATAAAGTCTATAACTTTATATGTCGGGTTTCTTTTAGGCATTGTTAGTAATTTTGCTGTTCTACAAATGTCTTGAATTAAATGAGATTACAGAAAAAGTCCTTTCTAATTTAATTAAATTAACAGTAATTAGATTTCGTATTAATTTTTTTCTATGTCAGATTTATTACCTTTAGGAGGATTTGTAATATAGTATAAGTTGTAACTCATAATAAGAAGTCAGAGTAATAGTGAAATGAGTTTTTGTTTTATTAGACATTACAATTCCAGGAGTGATTAATTTCTTATTTAAAAAGATTTGTTTCTTTACCTGACAAGTCAGCGTTTACCAACAAAATTTTCAATTTAGTTACCATCACATCACTCTCAAAATCAATAAACTTAGGTTTTTATTATGAAAAACATTTGTGCTAATTTTAGTCCTATGGCACAGAAAATAACAAAACAAAAAAAAAAAAAAGAAAATTGAGATTGGCTTGCTTCTTTCTGCTTCAATGGGTGAAGTAGAAATTCTCTCTGTTCCCCAGTATATTAACCAGCACATGAATTCCATTTTTCAGGAAAATCTTCCTTTTGTAGCCAAATTTTTAAAAAGCTGGCACAAAACCAGGTATAGATCCAGTGAATGTATGAGCATTTTTTCCTGTGTTTGTATTGTTAATGAAACAAGTTCCATGTTTTTATGCTATATATGCTGATCAGCTAAAAAAAAAAGACAACCCACCTGTAACTGTCCTACCCATGATCCCCTGAGATTGATTTCAATTGAAACAAATTTAGGCCATTGCAAAATGCTGATGATAAAACCAGCTTGTGTGTTACTATTCTCAGTCACTGCCGTAAGAAATGTGATTTTGGTATGCTGGAGGGATTATCTGGTAATAGTTTCAGACCTTAGCTGTGCTGTTGCCCACCCTTTTTGTGAGTGAGGAAGACCTTCCACCGTACTCCAGATCACCGGCAGTGAAGAAGAGCTTCTCCCTTTCATTTCTTCTGCTGCTTCTCCTGTACAATCTGAGAGTGAAGCAGACCTCTGCCATAAGAAATTTCAACATTCCCATCTCCAGCTCTTAGTGTGATGCTGACCATTGATTTGTTTAATCTGTTCAGGTTATCAAAGCCGACAGATTTCCAGTGATGACTTCAGCTTATTTCTAGAACAAGAAAGAATATTTTTACTGATTTTCCTTTGTAAACTTCTTAACTCACTGTAAAATACTCTCAAAATTGGATTCATCAGCTCTTGCCAGGCAACAAATTACTGCAGATGAATAATAGATGTTCCTTGCTACCAGATTTGCTTCTTTTGCTGTTATTTATTTCCTGCTAGGTTAGGAAGGCTCCTCTTTTTCCTAGTCCTCAGACTGGCCCTGCTTTCAAGTGGCTGGTCTGTGCGGTCTTTTCAGTTTATGATGAAAAGCAAACAGTTGACAGGCTGCAGTAAGTAGCACGAATTCATCATCCATTTCTCTATTTCATGAACATCCTGCATTTCTGAAACTATTTTCATTCCCCTTGGAGCCTGGAGACTGCTGAAGCAATAATAGCTTACCCTAGGAGCAGATTTCTCAGTAAACATTATACCTTTGCAAAGAAGTAGCTATTATTAAGTTCTAAAGAAAACCAAAGATACAGAGGTTTGGGGTTTTTTGTTGTTGTTCCAAAGTATTTGTTTATCTTAAAAAAATTGAAAATTTAGGGGATTTTTATCCATCCATTCTAGCATAAGTCAGTGTGATTTACCATTCCTGAGTGACCTTTTATGAAATTGGCAGTATCTAGAGGCATGTTTGTTGTGAACCAAATGCTTCATAATGCAGCTTGTGTCTTTGTATATCACAAGCCAGAATTACTATCTACCAAGGAGTAGAACTCTCACCTGTGTTTTAAAAGTCACAGGTTTTTGGAAGAAAGAAACTCAAAGCTTATTTTGGTACTTATATCTGTATCCTCCCCTGTAGTTTAAAGTATTCACAGTCAGTAGCAACTGAAGATCTAAGAAAAACATTTCTATTTTGATACCTACACAGTAGAGCATAGCTTTAGGAATTTTGTGCATTTGAGGTACTTATGCTACATATAAAAATAGGTGAAACTGAATCAATATTTGTGAGAAATGACATTTTGTCTGTAAATATTAGTGGAAGAGTTTAAATATTTGGTTTCACACTGCACAAGCTAGTCCATGCAGTATCAGAAATTAGTGTAGAAGTGACTGATGGCACGTAAATTAATCAGTGTATTTTAGCCATCCATAATCATATTTACCTCTTTTCACGTAATGGACATGGATGGAATGTACTCCAGGTTTCTTCCCAAAGCTAAAACATTAATCTATAAAGGGAGGGATGCTAGTCCTGCAGTTCGTACAGTGACTAAACATTAAACGGCTACAATAAATAACTGCTTTTTGGACAATTGGTATCACTACGAAATGACAACTTATTGCTGCACATTTCATGGTGCGCTGCATTTTGAAACCTTCAGAATACAAAGCTGCTGGACATTTTGCTAAGTCAAAGATCAGCTTATCAATATGTATAATTTTAAAAGCTTCGTACAGGTTACATTTAAAACAGCAAGAATTTGTCAGCAGTTAAAATGTCAGCTGTCTTTTGGATTTACTGATAAAGATTCTATCTGGTGGTAGTAGCAAAGGTATTATCTCTGGATCAATTTTCCTTGTTTGCTGAATTTGATGATAGAGCATCATAAGAAAAAAATGCTTGGAAATATAATTTTCTTGAGAAGGAATGCAAGGTATTTCTGTCTTTTTTCTTGCCATAAGGTATTCACAACACAAACTGTTAAGTAGCCTGTATAATCTGTTGACGTACGACTGAACAGCTGAAAACGACAGACAATATGGTATTATATAGGTCTTAATTACAAGATGCCTTTCACACCTCTGATCAGCTGTGAGAATTATTATATTAAGTCTAATTGCTACAAGTAGTCCAAACCAAAGAACCATAATCTCATTAATTCAATAAAATGTCTTTCTGTATGAGCAAACTACAAGTGATCTTTTGCACAGATCTATTAATAGTTACACTAAAGAAGCAGAAAAGGTGTTATAAAACTATAGATGAAAACGGGTAAAAGGTACAGAGAAAGTCACTACCTTTATTTGCATGGTTTGATTATATTGAAAACCTAGGAAAAGATTTCAGGTGGGCTTTGTGCTGAGAAGTCTGGAGAATCTTGGATTCTTTTGAAGTAACTTAAAGCCTTTTGGATTTTGAAGCCAAGGTGTGAGCTTATTGCTTCCTGCTGATCATGGGTTTTGACTTTAATATAATTTTTGGAGAATATAGGAGACCTGTTACAGCTGGAGCTGCTGTGAGTTATTGCAAGGTTATACCAAAACACGTATTTTTGGATATTTAATGGAGAACCAAAAAGAGTAATTAAATTACAGGGCTTCTTGTGAGTTCTTGTCTATCAACCAAGAAAATAATGTCAATCTGTCAGAGGAGAAAATAAAACCGGAGTCCTACCCAACAAGGTGCAAAATTGTTGCTTACTATATTAGTAAATAAGCTCATTTTGCACTGCTATTTAGGATGGTTGGTTTCAGGGCAAATGAAATATTTTTCAATTTCAGAAAAAAATCAATCCAGATATATTTTAGTTCCTTTATGGGAACAAAATATTTAGATTAATACATGCGTGCAGTGGTCCTCAGTCATAACTTCCTACTGTGCCACAACATGTGAAACGAACAGGAACAGGGAGAGAGACTTATACTGAAGTTGTTTCTAGGGAAGCACTTTTCTAACAGAAAATGCAGATTTCGCAGAATCAGTTTTGGATTTCTGGAGTTGTTTCCAGGGAAGGAATTTCCTAACTGAAAATGCAGATTTCACAGAATCAGTGGGTTGGTTTGGTTTTTGAGAATGCTGTTGATATTTTCAGTAGAAATCAAGTAGTTGGTTGCCCTGATATGCTTTCATTTTTTTTTTTCCAGGAAGATAGAAAACTTGGGGGGCTTGAGAAGGCAGGATGCTGGCTAGCTTGCTATTTGTCAGCTGCCGGGTGGACTAGAGGATTGTCCAGTTAGTTGGCCAACCAAATTCAAATTTATTCCACTTCGCTGGAAATTCCAATACAACAATCCAGAAGTTTTTAATTGAATGGAAACATAGCCATCCAGCAGCCCTCTTCCACCCCTTGTTTATATTCTTAATATCTGCTTGGCCAGCACTTTTGCATCGGATTGTTTTCGCATAAAAGCTTGTCTCAATTCAGTATAGGTACAACATGGGTTGGAATCTTTTAACAGTAGTCCAAGCTCCTACAGTTCTCCTGGGGAGCACTCATTTTGTCTACCCACACAGTCCTCAGGACCGGCTGCCCCAAGTTTGTTCATGATCCCCGTGCCTCGGCAGCATAGGAACAGTTTGCACAGTAGCAGAATGAACTGGCCATGGCTGTCACGATCACAAAATACGTATTGACAATTTGTGCACTATTAATCAAATTCCTGTATTTCAAACTTTGTTATCTCAAAAGAGCTGCCCGTCTCGTCCCTAACATTATTGTCCAAAGGATTTGATTGTGTCTTCTTATGTGTTTAATTGTATTTGAGAATACTCAGCTATGTTTTTTAGAAGAACAGAGCTTAAACATAGAAGTTTTGATTTGATCTCTTATCTCCAACTTTACAGTGTCTTCCTACTATCAGTACGAAACTTCAAATAATAAAAACTGTGGAAGCACCTGGACTGAAATTCCCCAGGAACATCAAATGTGCTAGGAGTAATTTAGATAGGAGTTGATGAACGCACCATTTGTGTCACTGATACCACCACCCTCAGAGGAACGTATGCTGAGCAATTACACTGACCTAATCCCTGCAGCTAAGTAAAAAGTTTCTTTGTTTCTTTCATGTTTTCTTCTAATACTAATGCAAAACACAAGCAAGCAATATGAAGACGTACTGCTTTAGTTTATACCTCCTGCTGAAGGTAATTTATCCTCTACAAGTTGATCAAATGAGAAGTTCTGATAATTGTGCTACCTCATGCTTTACCTTTACCCTTCATGACTTGCAATATAGTCCTCCTTACCTAGGGCATTTGGGATTCTGGAAAGGACTTGCCGTGTTGGCAGGCATGGACAACGATGGAAGGGCAAATAAAGGAAGGAATTCCTTCCTACAGAGGGTCTTAAAATCCTGCTTAACATTTATTACACCTCTGTCTAAAAAGGCATCCATGCTGGTATACTCTGCTGATGCAGACATGTCTTCCACATTTGGAGTCATGATCTTGTTTCCTTTCTGTGCAGAATTCTTTCTTTTACATCTCTGGAGATATATCACAAAGTTTTACCTCTTGACGTGGTGTTAAGGAGCGTGCTATTTTTACGAAAAAAGAACTACGTGATACCACATTTTTACTAATAAATAGTTTACTTGTATGTACTACGGAAAGATTTGCTAATTAGTCCCTTCTCGAAAAGTTTGCATTTGGATCTGTTTTTTCTGAGATAATTGTAAGTTAGTTCAGTATCTTGCTATCCTTTATTTACTTCTTATGCAATTTTAACACCAACATTTTTTGTGAGTAAAACTGAAGGATTTTATCTTTACTTACAGTGGGAAAGGTATATGCTGCCACTTCAGCTGGCAACGTGGGACACTGCTGAGACTGACAGAAACTGCTGACCTTTCCTCCTTCCCTTAGCCTTCGGTTTTGTCTGCTAACTCAACAAAGCACCTGTCTAATTAGAGTGCCCACAATGGAAGAGAGAGAGTTCTTAGAGTCTGGGCTGAAAATATTTGTCTTCCATGTGGGCTTTTAAAATGTTTTAACTTTACCTTTTTTTAACCAAAGCTGTATTTTAAATTGTGAAAATACCAGTTTGGCTGTTAAAATAGCTTTCTGCCCAGGCCAATAATTTTGTTTGGAATTAGGCAGACTTTGCTCTCATGTTTTGCTTACACTTTCTGCTCAGATTAACTGAACACTCTGTATGAAGGCTGTTTGATTTCCTGCATTAGTCTCCCTTTGGAAAAGGCAAGAAGTTGGAAACTCACCCTAATAGTTTAGCACCTATCAATTTTTCATCTGTGATGTCCTATGCAGCTAAGGGACTGTGTGGATGTCTCTCCATATGCTAAATTCTACATGGATCTAAAAATGCATTTAGCTGGCAGTCTTCTCTGACTACTTTTTTTGTAATGTTCACTAAAAAAGGTATATTGCAGCAGCACATGAAAAATACAATTTGAAGAATTCGGAATTTCTGTGATTCCAGTGTAGTTATTTTTTTTCTTTCCTCTGACCTTTTCTACGTGGTGGTGGACACAAACTTCCTGGAATGCCTAAGGGCCATGACTGAGACCAGGTTCTTCGTCTTGTTTCTCTTCTCACGAGAGATAAACTCTGTGCTGGTGAGTTATCAGTTTTTTGTCTGATAAACTAATGTCGTAGCTTTGCAGATTTTGGTTTCCTGCTGTGATACTTCTCTGTCTGTGCTCTACACCAGGCAATATTTGAATGGCTGACTGAAGCCTTGATGTTTTATGAGCAGTCAGCATTTTTTCCCCTTTGTTATTTATGTTAAATTGACCTGTGCTTCTCCAGGCTGTTGCTGCTGCTGATTGATAGAATAATAGAACGTTTTGGGTTGGAAGGGACCATTAAAGGTCAGCTAGTCCAACCCCCCCTGCAATGAGCAGGGACATCTTCCACCAGAGCAGGTTGCTCAGAGCCCTGTCCAACCTGGCCTGGAATGTTTCCAGGGATGGGGCATCTACCACCTCTCTGGGCAACCTGTGCCAGTGGTTCACCACCCTCATCGTAAAATATTTCTTTATTGTATCTGGTCGGAATCTACCCTCTTTTAGCTTAAAACCATTACACCTTATCCTATCACTACAGACCCTATTAAAAAGTTTATCTCCATCTTTCTTATAAGCCTCCTTTAAGTGTTGAAAGGCTGCAATATGGTCTTCCCTATAAGGCCTTCTCTGTTCCAGGCTGAACAACCCCAACCCTCTCAGCCTTTCCTCACAGCAGAGGGGTTCCAGCCCTCTGATCATTTTTGTGGCCCTCCTCTGGATCCGCTCCAAGAGGTCCACGTCTTTCTTGTACCGAGGACTCCAGAGCTGGATGAAGTACTGCAGGTGGGGTCTCACCAGAGCAGAGCGGAGCAGAGGGGCAGAATCCCCTCCCTCGACCTCCTGGCCACGCTTCTTTTGATGCAGCCCAGGATACGGTTGGCTTTCTGGGCTGCGATAGAAAAACCTGACAAGTTATGTTATGGAGAGGGAAAAAAAAAGATTGGTTCTGAGATGATAACTGTTAATATATTTCTGTTTTCAAGAATCCTTTGGTGCCAAAGTGTATCTTTCATTCAGTGTCTGAATTATGATTGATTGGCATTGCTTGATGTGGGTATATAACAGAACAACTGCTTTGAGCATGTTTATGCCAGAACTTAAGTTCCTCATTTGTTGCTTTCCAGACCATCCAGTCAAGTTGTGTTATGTGCTCAAACACACAGCACAAAGAGAGCAGACCTATAACAGAGGCATGAAGAACTAGCACTGAATTGGTTTCTATCTTTTCTCAATGGCTGTTGAAATCTACCTTGACAGAAACAGAATCAATTTCTGTTCTGGGACTTGGAAATGATTGGGTCATTGTTGAAAGTGGCCCATTCCTGAAAAAAAAGAGAAAAACCTGCAAGATTTTTCTCAAATGTAGCTCTTTTTGTTGTTGTTGTTATTTCATCTGAAAAGCAAACACTGTTCAGGTGTTTTCAATTGATATTTAAAAATCTTATTGGGAACTTGAGCATGCAACAGTCACACTTAACAAGGGATTTGTTGCGATTTCTCTAGGAAGTAAGCCGTGTAATTCTGGCTCCCCGTACTCATCTTGCGAGCTAACTGCTAGCTGAAGTTGTCATGAATAACTGAAGGATAAGCAAGTGAGCGCGTTGTTTCTTGAGAGCCACTAGACTTGGACTTCGGTTATTGGGGAGGGCAAAATACAGCTGTGTTCCATCTCTCAGTCAGTACTCCCACAGGGAACAGTGAGTCTCTACTGATCATCTAACCTGGTTTCTACTGAAGTCAGAAGATATTTCTGTAAGCTTCAGTGAACTAAAGTAAGATTTTGCAATGCATATTTTCCTGATTTTTTAAAGGCTTTTAGAGAAATCCTCCAAGCAATATGAGTAGCAAATTCTGTATGCTTCTGTGTTGCCTTTTCCAAAACTAGAACTCCTAAGAATTTCTGTTACAAAGAATAATTTTACTAATTGTTGAGATGTACAACAAAACTACAATGTCATAAATTTTCTCAGTCAATAATTAGTTTGTTGTTTCCACAGATGATGTTACCATACGTAATTTTTGGTAACTCTTTAACTGCTTGTGACCCTACGAATTTCTGTCCATGCTGTCAATATACTGTAGTATATTTCTGTTTATTTCTGCTAGTCATGGTTCAGTTTCCTCTTTTGTAATATAACTTTCTATTAATTCATCACTTGTTTATACAGAGTACCTTGTTTACTTTTATTCCTCATCTTTGTTTAGCTCCTGCAAATATCTAATTTTTTTTACTGCGTATTCCTCTCCTTTTATATTTCCTTCAAGAATTTTATGTCAGCGACATAACATCTTTCCTCTTCCTGCATCTGAACTGCTGCAGATTTCCTCACGTGCTTCTGTGCTGATGTTTTGTCCTAAGTGTATGTTATGCTCTCTCCCCATTTTTGTGCTTATTGGCGTGTGCCCGTCAATCACAGTTTTATAGTTCGCTTCATCTTTTGCATTGTATTTTCCAGCTGTAGAGCTTTTTGCTTCCCCTCCTGTTTTTTGTCACTATAATTAATATTAATATCTTATTAGCTTCCTTTATTATAATATTTTACCTGCTTTTAGTTCTCATTTTTAGTTTTGGCTCCTACTAATAATGTTCTCCTCCTGTTCTAAACACTGTACAGTATGTTACAATTCTACCATATCTTTCCCCATCCTGCTCTTTCTGTTTCTACTTCCCTTCCCCACTGTCATATCCTAGTTGATACCATCTTGATGAATAAATTATCAAGATTGTTCTACAAGAAATCTGTCATGTGGTATGTGACCTCTTTTAAATCTGACTTTTAGCTACGAATTCCGTATTAGTACTACATGAGCTGCTCTGATGTAAATGTATAGGAATTGGTGTCTGGCAATTTCTTCTGAAGACTTCCTGTCTTTGTTCTGCTTTTCTATCTTTCTATAATTTATCACTTTTAGGACAAAGTAAGTGACTTTGAAAAGGATGTTTTGCCCCAATTATAGCTTGATTGAAGTCAAGTTCAAACAGATGTACTCAATGCACAATCTTGCAAGGAAGTTAGTTATTACATATTAAGAAACAAACACACATGGACACATGAAAAAGGTGTGGGCTTTTTTTCTCCACCTTTATTCTTTGATAATTAATAAAGGGTAAACGTTTCACATTATGATTATGATAATCACTTTTAGGTTTTTAGTTCAGCCAGGAGAAGGTAGTACTGGAGACCTCAGTTTAAAAGTTCTCTAATTTTTTTTTTGTCAAATGTTCTAGATTAAGTGAACACTTGTACTGTTTGGCTTTTATTAAAACCTGTTTGAAAAAATATCTTAAAGTACATCCTTTAGTAGTTAAGCAGAAGACCCAGTGGTAGCACAATGAACTTTCAAGGAGAAACATTAATTTTAGTGTTTTCCTTTTATGTTATGAAAAGGGTGCAATGATCTCAGACTTTCCATACCTATAAGAAACATTAACAAGTGACAAAGAGTAAAAACAGGTTGGAAGAAGATGAGTGAAAAACAAAGCTTTTCAGTTAGCTGGCTTCTCTGCACTGTTTCTTAAAGCACAATGATCAATCTGATATTAAATCCCATGTGCTGTCCTTTCAAGTGTAACATTTTTAAGACATATTTCTGTCTTTCCCTATGTTCCACAGCTCTTCAAACAGTTGATGCCAAGAAGGGGTAACAATTAACTTTGCCTCCTCAGAAGTTATATACTTATTGGTGCAACTTAAGTTCCTGCAATAAGCTAGTTCTGAATCATGTTCCTAGAATGAAACTCTTGCAAAATGGATTCAAATCCAAGCCAGCCTTTGTTTAATAGCTGAAAGGAGGATAATATATTTGGGGTCCCTACATATAGGCTGTTCCTGATACCATCCCGGTGTAAGACTGTTACTAATTAAACAGGTAAAGGTTCATTATGTTCAGATTGCAACTCAGTGCACAAAATGCAGTGCTACTTCTGCCTGATAATATGGTCTCTTCGTATAGTCAGTGAGGTTTAAAATGAACAACTTACGTTATAATCTCTATCTTGCATTATTTCTATACAATAGTATTATTGAGCCAAAGTACACTCATATTTTCAACAAACAGCAGCTATTATGAGTTCTGCCTGATATGTTTTGGGCAGGCAAAATCTGTGGAAGAAGACAGGCTCTGCCTTCTCCAGCATAAAATAAGGATGCTAAGAAAAGAGAGTCTACACACTTCCCCAAAGGTACAGTACACGTCATCAGTTATGTAAGTGCCATTATTCATGAAGTTAATGCATGTGTAGACCCAAACCTCCAGGTCCAACATCCTTAAATTTTTCAACTTGCAGAATAAAAGCAAAAGTTAGTGTAACAACTGATGATTAGACTTTGCATCAGAAAAATACAAAGGATTAAAATCGGTGTTCTTGGTTTAGATTTATGACATTCTACATGCAAGTGGGACAAGCACATTAATGCCTTCCCAAATGTAAGACATCTGTTGTCCTGTGCTTAGGAATTCTTAAACTCAAAAGTGAACTATGGAGTGCAAATTTTAGATTTTATTCTGCAAAGGAAGACTATTTTTAAAGTATTTGCAACTGTATATAAGAAATAAGTGAAAAACTGGTAACTAAGTAAATTCATAGGCTGAGAGAGCACTGAACAGCAATGATATTTATCAATTTTCAGTTGCTTTAAAGACTATACTTTAACCTTTCAACTTAATTGTAGTTTAATAATTTATTTTACATGGGAATTTGGTAGGCTCTAAAAATGTCCCAGAGGATGTTTGAAGGTACTCAGGTGCTGTAATGATAGACACAATAAGCTAGGTGCATGTAAGGACTAAGGCAGAACTTGCAACTATTAGTTTATGATCACCTCGATTCCCCCTCACCCCCCCGTATCTCTTCTTTCTTCCCATTATTAGATGACTGTCTTATCCTTTATAAGGTCTATCTCTGCCCTTTGTGAGGCTTTCATAGATGTGTTTTTAATGCAGGAGCATTTAGAATTTGATTTCTTGTGATGGTGAGTCCATATTAACTGCATGTACTGTATGTACATGAATATGTCTCAGTATCTCAGTATCTTTCCCCAGGAGAACTATACAAGAAACACTATTCACCATGCTCAACTAGGCAAAGCAAAGTGATAATTTCTGTGCCAGGTCATTTTGGAAAAATATAAATCTACCAAACAAAAAATCTATTCTTGAACAAGCAAATTTTGTACATCTCTGAAGCAGTTTCACCCAGATTTCTTGGAAGCATTAGTCTCCTGATATATCTTGCATCAGAATAGCAGACGAATGGGTTTCATTTTAGAAAGTGTAGAGGACTGTGTGGGTCCGTGTGCATATGTCTGAGATCCAGAGAGAGAAAAGAATGATAACAGACAGCTAATTCTTAGTTTGAACAAGTGCTTTTCTGTATGTTGAAAGAGTATGTATAATCACAAAGTGAATAATTTACAGAAAGCTTTGGAGATTTTTCAGGGAAAAGGATGTATTTGGGGGAATTGGGAAAAGAAATCTCTATATTTTATCAGAAGGTATTCAACCCTGAAGAATGACTTTTCGTACAGCATAAAGCTCTGAAGCTCAGAATTCAACTATGGGAGAGTTTGGTACAGATATGCAAAATGTGGCATTTCACATAAAGAATCAAAAGTACACCAAAAGGATAGAGAAATGAATAAGTGTTTTGTTATAGTTATTAGCTGCAGTTTGATTAGGTAATGAGGTAAACGGGGATTATAGTAAAAGTGTGGTGTGACATAATACAAAAATGCCTGTACTAGTGCAGAAGCATAAAATTGAACAGAAGAATATTCTCAGTTCATAACAGTTTGCATGCAAATTCAAGAAAATATTAGTTAATCTTTAAAGGCAAATATCTGCCATTTATACAATGCAGCAGAGAAATAGTGGATGGATTTGCAGAAGCCTCACAGAGAATACAAAAGAAAATAGGAATTACAATAGAAAGATAATGACTTTTTCCATACTTTAAACCAGATTGTGCAGTCCTCCAACATCCACAGTGAAAGAGGAAAACAGCTGGGAGGTGGAGAAGCGACAGATTCTACTGAGTGAAGACTCTTAAAATATTTAATTCCTTCACTGCACAGCACCTGCTGTGTTAATGCACACCAGTGTCATCGGTGTACTAGTGCTGTAGTACACTGTGTTCACCAACACAGTGGGTGTTTTCTATCTGCAGTATTTGGCAGTAGGCAGGAGGTTTTGGGGGCTGAAGAATGTTCTTTCCAAGCTTTGTGTCCTAGTTTCATACACAACTCTGTTTCAGTTTGCATCTTGTAAGTTCATTTTTGCCTCACTTCCAATGCCTTACAGGTTTCTTTTAGTTCTTTATTCATATCTCACAACTCACACCTAAGTGGCTTTGCAGAAAATTTTCACCAAATGTTTTCATTAACAGTATATAGTCCAAGCCTGAAATACTAGAGCAGACCTCTTCTCCTTTTTGCCTGTCCAAGACCTCTGTCATCTCACAGACACATCTTAGACCTCTGATGAGCTCTATTGATGAACTCTGGTGGCTATTTATCCACCTAAATTAGTGTAGCCAAAAAGTCTTCTCAGTTCAGGGGCTATCTCTGCAGGTTCTCCCATCTCTGAATATCTAGTGAGTCACCCTGTGGCTGCACGAAGACTGGTGCGAATAAGGTCTTTCAGTTCATATTGGTTTGTATATGATCTTTATTCTCCCTTGTTCATTAACTGAATGAGGTAATTTATTTTTATTGGTTTTTATTTGTGTTAAATTTCAAGGCCATTTTGCCTGCCCCAGAGTCTGAAAATTAAAGAAATTAAAATATTAGAAAGTTGTACCTAGCAGAAGCACTTTTTTTTCCTCTGATTCAGGCTCTGCTTCTACAGTAATGATACCAGACCTATTAATTATTGGAATATCCAGCAGTACAAGTTTACATGCTCGTATGCCTATCAGACTAACTTCTACAGGCACAAGTAAGCAAGCAAGCAAACAAACAAAAAAGGCCAGTTGTTGTGGTTTAACCCCAGCCAACAACTAAGCGCCACACAGCCTCTCACTCGCTTCCCCCCGCCCCAGTGGGATGGGGGACACAATCTGAAGTAAAGAGGTAGAACTCGTGGGTTGAGATAAGAACGGTTTAACAGAACAGAAAGGAAGAAACTAATAACAACAATAATTAAATGACAACAATAATAA
The DNA here is from genome assembly GCA_027564655.1 of Leptodon cayanensis. Lineage (NCBI taxonomy): Eukaryota > Metazoa > Chordata > Aves > Accipitriformes > Accipitridae > Leptodon > Leptodon cayanensis. The sequence goes on along the minus strand of JANXJC010000040.1, from coordinate 17,611,261 downwards.
AAGGATTGGAATATACAAAACAAGTGATGCACAATGCAATTGCTCATCGCTTGCTGACCGATGCCCAGTTAGATCCTGAGCAGTGATCTGGCCCCACCCCAGCCAACTCCCCCAGTTTATATACTGGGCATGACATGACATGGTATGGGATATTCCTTTGGCCAGTTTGGGTCAGCTGTCCTGGCTGTGTCCCCTCCCAACTTCTTGTGCTCCTCCAGCCTTCTCGCTGGCTGGGCATGAGAAGCTGAAAAATCCTGGACTTTAGTCTAAACACTATTTAGCAACAACTGAAAACATCAGTGTGTTATCAACATTCTTCTCATACCTAACTCAAAAACATAACACTATAGCAGCTACAAGGAAGAAAATTAACTCTATCCAAGCCGAAACCAGGACACCAGTGCAAAGTAATTAGTCAAATGTTTAGAGCAATTTTGAATCAGCTGAGTGTGAGAGTATCAATCTGCCCCTGTAACCTGGCACTGCAAAGCCAGATTGACTTTATTGTCAAGTCAGATGGAAAGTTACTTGATGTTGAAGCAAAATACCTAGTTAATATGTTCAGTGTATGCCTTAAGAATGTGTATATCATTAGAATACAATGAAAGTGGAGCAAAGGAAGTTATGATTTGCTTATCCTTCTCAACTGATCAAATCATAATAGACCAATAATATAAATCTTAATCAATCTAATGATATGTCTTGTACTTCTGTTTTGGGAAAATACGTTAATAAGGGGTACAATTGATGCTGCGTAAGAAGTACTGAGGAAGTGCATATAAAAGTCAGTTTTGACCAGTCAGCCCCAGATTGACCAACTCTGCCCTTTTTAGGTGACAAGAATCAGTACCATCCATAACCCTTCTCTAAGTACTATTGAATATTTTACAGTATAGCAGAAATTGGTTGTACATTTCAGTTACATACAGATTGTGAAGCTTTTCCATATGGAAAGCTTGAAAATCTTTGTCAAGTACTATAGTTTCTTGACTTTCACATATGAAAAATATTTGAATTAATTTTGCAGGGTTAAGATATTCAAAGTCATTTGGGCCTTCGAAAGATTGTGAAAGTTGGGTTCTATTAGTGTACCTTATCTCACCAATAATCATCAGTATCTTTACTTAAAGTCAGTAATTACTAAAAAAATTTCAACGAGAAATTTGTTTTAACTTAATATAAAGGGAAGAATGAAGAATCCAGCAGCTGCTACATTTGTTACAGCAGTATACAAAGTTTTGTTTCTGTAATTTCATGTAGCTCCTTTCCTTCGTGAACTTTTTTTGAAAAGGAAAAATGAAAAAAATTTTAAAAAATTCTGCTCAGAACATAAATGGAATGGATTTCATGACTGGCTCCTGTTCCATTCCTCCTTCTCCTTTCTTTTGATAATTCCATATTAACTAGTGACCCCGAACTTCTGGAAACTACTCTGCTCCAGTTATAACTTGTTAGTACTTGGGGGGAAAAAAAGATTTGCTCCTTTTTTGAATCAACACAGATTAACTCTGTGAATACATTCTAGAGGCTGTACTCATTTGCACTGAAACAACGAAAATGAGTTTTTACTGAAACTACCGACAAGATTTCTGGATTGCTTGGCTGTATATTTACCACTTTAACATACAGCAGCTACAGTGCTTTTTTCCATCAGTCTAGGTGTTTTGAGGAGAGAGAGAAAGTGAATCCAATACTTATTTCCAAGGCAAAATCGATTTTAACTAGAACCAATGCATTTTATATTCTTGTGCAACTCCAGACTAACTTAGTATTCATGATGCTTTTCTTCATAAAGTACTCATGTGGTGTGTTTCACTTGCAAAGTGGCATGCACAGGAATAAAGGCCCAGAGGAATATAACCCTTCTACCTCATACAAAAAGTAAATTAGGCTTTCTTAGCATTCTGTCTCTTCATCATCTGGAAAACCTGTTGCTAGTGAAATTTTCTTCTGTTGTCCAGTGCATTTTCTGATAAATTTGTAGCTTGTTCAAAACGCAGCTGCAGTTTGCATATAATCAGCAAACATCTGCAATCATTCAAAAGGAAAAGGTAAAACATTAGCACTAGACATAACTCTCAGAGAAGATCAGGTACAGCAGATGCAAATGTTACTATTACTGAAAAACAAGTGAGCTAGATGGCTTTAGGAGGTTCAGTAGTGTCCAGGAAAAGTAGGTCTTGTCGCCTGTCCTGCCACACAGAACGACTGCTAGAGGAACTGCAAAAAAGTCTACAGGAGAAAGTCTAGTGACAATTCTCAGTTCCAGCTTGACGGAAAATGTTTCGTTTCTCTAACTGCTCATATAATGTATTTACTAACTACTGAGTGTAAATGCAATTTCGTACGGTATACGCTTAGTGAACATTGATAAATATTGTAATTGTCCTTGTGTCGTTGGCCTCATACTGATAACATGTCCCTAAGATCAGAATTTGTCACTCTATGCTTTTGCAGTAGCAAGATAACTATTTCCACATACACACAAAGGACTGTAATATGCATTTTGTTCATTTGTTAAAGTACATAAACCCCCAGATCTCCAGCTTTTGTTAGCTTTTACATTTTCAAAGTAGTAGACAAAATCTTGTCTTCATCTTGTAAAGCTGCTGAGACTCTGAATCTGTTTTGGAAAGCCTTTTTTTTTCTTTTTTTTTCCTTGGAGGTACAGGAGGTTCTTAGTGAAGTTAAGTGACTTTCCCTAAGGCATAAGAGTTGGTGGAGGAAAAAAAGAATTAAGACAGGCTTTTCTGGCTCCCAATTTCATGTTATTAGCCATGAGATCAAGCCAGCTCTACACTCAGCACGTTTCATAGTGCTTCCTTGGGAGGATACCACTGATACAAAAGGGAAAATGTGTCATTTGGGTGCATGCTGTGTATAGCCATCAGGTCTATCACGGTGTTTCTAAAAGAGCATGAGTCACAAATTCACAGCGACCATTCACTCAGTAAAATTCACAGTGGAGGTCATCATGTCCACACTGATTTTTTTCTCCTCTTTCCATTCCTCCTACTCAGTAGGCAAATAAATATGTTCTGTGTGAATATATATATCACAACAGACTGGCAATCACTGAGCAACTAAAGCAAATTACTGACAAAATCCCCCTGTCAACTTCGTAGCAAACCTAAACACCACAAACGTTACTATGATGAATATAACAGAGAAAAGAAAATGCTGAATACACGATTCTGCCATTAGCTAAAGGAAAAGAATTAATTGAAAGCCTAAGCAAGAGAAGATGTCAATTTACCTTCTCTTCTACTGTCCTCATTTTTAGCTTTCTTTTGTCTGTCTATCTTAACTCCACCTCACATAATTTTTCTCATTTTATTAATGGTCTCATGTTTTTTCTTTCTCCAAGATCAGTTTCTTGTACCCATAGGTATAGCCACTCTTCTCAGATGCATCAAGATGCCACCTTTATTCCTCTTGCTAATTATTCTTCTCTGTTCTGGCTTTAATTTTTAAACACCAAAAGATCTTGGAAGTTTAGAAAATCATTCTACTTAATAGTTCATATTTAACTCATGTTAAACTGCTTTTATCTTGCAAATGTCAGTCCTACTGTCTAAACCGGTTGATCTTACTTTAGGTTTCATGAGTATTTAGTAATCAGGAGTTAGAGCATTGCAAATGTTTAGTAATATTTTTCAAGTACAAATGGTAATTAAGATGACTGCAAGGTGATCATGAAGAAAGGAGGTCCTAGAACTTCTAGAAGATTTAAGTCACTCCTCTAATCGCAGAGGGAGTTTTACATTAGGACCTGAAAAGCAAATTCCACTAGTGACTGACATTTCTTTTTCCTGGAAAACAAAGGTTTGGAAACTTTTAATTTCCCACTGAATTAAAAATGGAGCCACTTAATTGTTTTCAGAGAGGAGGAACGCTATCGCAAAGTTTATACCGGGCATTGGCTTATGAGTTCCAGATTCCATTCAAAAGATTTTCATTCCACGCCACTTTGAGTCAAGCGCCACAGGAGCTTAAATGCTGTCACAGACCAGTATGGTAATTGGGCAGCAACAGCTTTTGATTCAGTATTCCAGCCTAGGTCTATGGAAATAGTTTCACTAGCTTTACTGAACAATTGGTTCATTGTATATAATGTTTTTAGACCAGTGAACCAAATCCCGCCTGCCTTTCTCTTTAGTTTCAGTGGGAGTTTATAAGCAAAGTAACAGAGCTCAGAAAATGGCACACTATGCCACTTGAACTAAAGGGAGAATTTTAGGTAGGTGGAATGTCATTATGAGACTGGAATTCAGCCAGAATTTGGGCAGAAGGAGTTGTGGATCTGTCAGGCAGCTATGAAACGTGTCTCAAAGTCATCCCCAAAGTAGAGGGAAAAGAAACGTTTTGTCACCTATGCAGTATTAGGCTAAGAATTCCGTTCCCTTTCTCTGCTTTCAATGTATGGAGGTAAAGGGGAAAAGTGAGAAATAAAGAGGGCTGCTTTGCAGAACATTCAAAGAAAGGCAGAGGAAAGTGCCAAAGATGGGAGAAAATATCAGTGAGTTTCACAGCATGCGTTTTATTTTCTGTCCCATTCTGTTAGGAGGTAGTAAATATAAGCAGGGTGTCTAATGTCCACAAAGGCAATAAAACATCTCGGAATATGCCGAGTGTGGACTAGCTTTCAGTCAGTATTTTATGCAATAGTCCTTTGTAGGCAATGCATAGGGAGAGGAAATTAAGGTGCAGAAACCCCATCAAAATCCAATTTTCTGAAGCATTAGAATTGACTAAACAGAACTCTGTGACCGGTTATCATTAAATGATGAGAAGTCCTTTATTACTTCTCCCTGCTTGCCTGCAGTCTACAAATCCTGTTTAGCGAAACTGGCATTTTCAGGAACCAAACAGAGCTGTGGTTCAAGAAGTTGATACTTTTTTTGGTTCTACTCTATTGTAAGAAATAAGGATAGATTTTTGGTGCTTCCAGTCAGTCTCCAAATTGACATAACAGTAATTAGAAGTGATTTTCTTGGTTTCTTTCTCCCCCTTACCAGTTCAGTCTTCCTAGGCAATAACATTCTCTAGAGATTAAAGTGACAGTCTGTAGTTAAGTTAGGAAGCAACACGTCAAAAACAGCTGCTGATTGCTAGATTGGCAGTGTTGGACTCTAAGAAGACCCACAAAAATAAATGTCAGAAAGTGGAAAAACTTTATTTTTTAATCAATTTTCTCCCTGGCCTGTCTTTCCTCCAATGAAGTGGTGTTTTGAAAGTCTGGTCTGTTTTCATCTGTATGTTGAAGTAACACGTTATTTATAATGTTTCAGTAATTTTTCCATTCCTTATTAATTTTAAAATATTTTCAATGAGTTAAAATTAGTTCAGAGACTGTTAAGAACAGCAGTGCTCATTTGCTGGGTTTTTTTTGCCTGATAGTGTATCTTTTAAACAAAATGTGAAGTACAGCTCAGATACATGTACAGTGAAAATAAATGACATTTTCTTAATCAGATTGTCAAGAATGTGGACAAAACCAAAAGATAACCCCAAAATTCAGAAATGTGTATAACAGAAAGATTCTTTTGTTAAAAAAAACCCCAAAGAACCAAAAAACGTTGCTTAATTCTTTAAGAAACTATAATTAACTTCTATAATAAATGTTCTTGCAAATAGCTACACAGGGAAGCATCTTCTGAAAATGGAATATAAAATAACCTTAAGGCAATTACAAAGAAGTTTTTGATTTGCAAAATTTAGTATAATTATGTAATTTTCTTTTGTGTGCAAGCAGGCTTGGCATTGAACTCCCACAACATGATGAGTCATATGGAGCTGTTTTTTTCCCAGTGAATAGCAAGAAGCAAGCAAAAATTATCATTTAAATACAACAACCCGTGAGTACATTTCATTAATCTAATTTTACAGTAGAATCAATGGCAAAAGTTCACTCTGATGCTTGAAGACACTATACCAAAGGTGTTATGTGGAACACATGAAGGCCTGACAGGATATCTGTGACAAGCAGTGTTAAAATGTTCCTTTCCTGAGATGTGAAAATGCTTTCAATCATCACCTTCAGATAAGTTCACTCCTTTAAAGATTTCATTTCTTTGCCAGTATGTTTGCAATGAAGTAGCTGTAAGAGTGTGTTTGACTTTATTATGCACTGTGAAAGGTGAACATATTGTAGGCATTTAACAGGTTCCTTATATCAGGATTGTTAAAAATGGAGAGCTTAGTAAATGCAAGTGTTGCCCAACTGAATACATGACATTACGTGTGCAGATATAGAAATTTGTGAGTGTAAGTATATATAGGCAAAGTATATATAGTTAGTGATACCCATAATCTAGATTTTAATGACTGTGTACTCCTGTAACAGAAATTTGCTGATCTCAGTGTTATTAGGCCACAAAATAATTTGGATTACCCCACGTTTTTGTTTAGAGCCAAGCAAATACTAGTAGATTATTTACAAATAAACTGCTATTTCTTTTAGTTTTCTAAGTCCTTTTTGCTGATAACTTTATTACTGAAAGGTGCTTTACCACGTTCTGAGAGTCCAGTGTTCACCAAAACCAGAAATTCAGTTGTGGGGAAGACACACTTTGGATTAATTAGTACCTTTTGCATTTTTCCAGAACTGCAAATACTTTTTTTTTTTAATGTATTTACAATTTAGTTTATTTACAGTTATTTTCCTGTATAAGCTATAATTAGAATTAAGTCCCTTTGAAAACTACAATCAGATGTCGTGGTGCCTAGTGACAGGATGAGTGGTAATGGGCGCAAGTCATGATACAGGAAATCCAAGTTAAACACAAGGAAAAAAACTTTTTTTGCAGTTAAGGTCGTCAAGTAGCTTTTCCCAGATGAGCTGTGAAATATGCATTCTTGCAGGTGATCAAAACGAGACTGGACCAAGGCCCTTGGCAACCTGCTCTAGTTGACCCTGCTTTGGGCGGGGGGGGTTGCAGTTGCTGAGCTCAGAAGGTCCTTTCCAACCTCAAGGATTCTATGATAAATATTAATCAGTAAAATGGATTATTCACTGTGTTCAGAGAAAGGAATTTCTAATTAATGCACCCTTTTCAAAATGAAATATGCCTGTACTAACACAGTTTTTAGAGTAGGACTCTATTTTGGAACTCATTTTTTTTCCAGTGTATTCTGACTCTGGCAAGAACTTGTTGTGCCATCTCTCATCATTAGCATATACATGACATGTTCAGAGGACCAAACTAAGTGGTTTTTACAGGACATATGCTATGTGACTTGAGACATATTAAAAGATAATTAAGTATATTAAACAATAATTTGATTTATTTTATATTTGTTTTATGGGGGATATAAAAACTGATTCATGCCTAATTCATTTCTCAGGCAATATCTTTTCATGGCACAGATGTTTAGCAAGCAGAAACAATGCTGTCTCTACAGGACTTCTTATGTAGTGTTAGAGAAAAACTTGAGCAGACAGTCTGTAATCAAAGGAGCAATCACATAAAGAGGACAAATACATCTAATTGGTTGGAAACAAAAATTAAAAACAAGGTCCCTGAATACTTCTGAAGTAGTATGTTGGTCAGAAGTTGACCAGGACAAATAATGTGAGGACTGCTAAAAACACTTAAGGACAGTTAACTAGGAGAGGAAAAAAATAAACTCAAATTCTGTTGCTAGAAGTTTTTTCCCGATGATGAATAGAAGTGACCTTTATCATATGCAAAAACCTAAATAAATTGTGCTAATTATTCTTTTACTTTTCTGTGCATGACTATGCTTGAACAGATGAAAGCTGGGCAATAGCCTTAAAGTAGCATAAATGATCACTTCTTCTTTGTTAATCTGCTTTGAATTCTGTTTTTCCAAGCAAAATGACGCAGTGCTGTACTGTGATTAACATTGTCCAGAAAGACAGGCTGATGATGAGCAATAGTAAAGAAGCATTAGTCTCTTAAGTTGTGGGTTTTTCAAATATAAATGGACAAACCTATCTTTTTCAAAAACTCACAATGATGTCCAGCGTCCAGTTGTATGCCTTGGAAAAGCAACATATTTTCTGTTCCAGCCGGTCAAAACTGAAAAACTGGGCAAATAGGACAACTTCCCTGAGAGACAGCTATAACTTCAGCTGCGGGTAGAAGTGTGCATTAAGAGGTATAATTAACCAGTGAAAGACAGTGTCTGATGCTACTTCTGCTGGTTGATTCAGTTTTATTTTGTTTCAGTCTAAAACAGGTACAGATTTATTCCAATTTTACAGATACTGAAGGATTCTAATAACTAAAACTGGAGATATAAAGATAAATAAAAAGTTTATATTTACAATGACTCAGAAAAGGTAATCTTTCACTTCTCTGTTAAAGCGTATTCTGATTTAGAGGGCTGGCCTGTTATCCGTAATCCATTGCTATAAAACATAATTTGTAAAAGACCACTTAACACATCTTGTGTGAAGTATGTATTATTAGAAGATAGTTGATTTTTAAAGAGGAGAAGAATACTCGAAGGTAGAGGTGAGAATAAGGATGAAATTTCAGTTTTGTAAGTACAGTTGTTAAGGAGGTAAAACAAACCATGAAAAGCTTTAGCGATTATTATTTCGGAATACCATTATTTTAGAAATACTTAAGAGAATGAAATTAGAAGTCAGGTTTAGAAACAAAGAGAAGTAAGAACATGGATATGAAAAGCGAAATGTCCTATTTGAGAGCTTTTCCAATACACTCTTGGCATAGTACCAGTCATTCTCAAACGTTCCTGCACAGCAATCAAGGTCATCCAGCATATGTCGTGCTACAAAGAAAACCATCCACTGTGTTGGTTTGTGACATTAATGTGATTCGGAAGAAGCTCGCCCTAGTCTGATTTTCACCATACCAAGTGGCTCAGAGATCAAGGATCTCTGTGGACATGGTCCACAAAGACAATAGTGATGTAGCTACACTTGCACTTCAAAGTCTTCCTTTTAATGTCCCTTATTATTATTTCACCATTTACAAGTTCCAGATTTTTTTTTCCTCTGGGATTTTTTTCCTAACCGCGTTAGGAATCCAGGAAGACAAAGTGTTCGTAAATGGCAGACAAAAACACATGGACAACTATGTTATGTTGGCTAAAGTTTTGTTTTTCACCAATGTTCTGAAAGCAGTTTGTGATATATTGAATGCAGTTGCAGATGTATGAAAAATTATGTTCTTTGTTTTACAAGTAAGAATGACTGTGTCTGGAGATCAAGACCCTTAGCTGATCAAGAGTCCAGTCTAATGAATCTGAAAGACAGACAGGTCTGAGATACTCCTGTTTTCCTAGTCCTGGATCTGCCTAGTGTGCACACAGGCTCTGGCTCCTGGCACAAGCTGAATTGAAACAAGGGCTGGAAGTCATCAGTCAGGTGAGAATTTTCAGACTGGAATTATTAATATTTGACATTAGCACTTCTTCACCAGCCCCTCAATGATTAAAAAACCAGTTGCATTCTGGTATGCATGTACATTTTTATAATGGCCAGTTCTGAATAAATTGGACCCATGAAAAATGTTTATTTGGGGTCAGACTTTACAATGTCTCTTTAATTTCAATTCCAAAGAGTCAGTCTTCAGTCTTCTACAGTGGTCAGGACACTAAGGCACTGCATAATTCACAGGCCTCCTTTTGACAGACAGTACAGCTTAGTACTTTTTTTTTTTTTTTTTTTCAGTCTTTCAGAATGTACTCTGCCTTTGAAGGAGAACCGGGAGGTTTTTCTGGTGACAACTTCAAGAGGTTGTGTTGAAATATTTTTTTAAAGTTTTGTTTACCAAGATGTTTTTCCTTTGTTGTTTTTCTAAATTAATAAAATCAGTGTTTAATATGCATTAATCATCTATTTCTGTTAGGATATAAGTGCAATAAACATCCTTTTATTCATTTATTTTTATGCTATCACTTAAACCCCCCATTTGTAGATCATGGCTGGGTTATGCAGGGCTCTCCGCAGACCTGTAACAAAGAAACAAGTTTTTACTCCCGAGAATTTACAATGTACATGAATGAGAAGATGAAATAACAGGGCAAGACAGACAATCAGGGTTGGGGAAAAGAAGGAAGATAAAAAATGAACAGAACTGAGCAGAAAAGCATAAGTCACTGATGTCTTCTGTAAAACAAGAAGCATAAATATTAAAAGATGGTATCTGATAAAGAATGTTCTTAGGTGCACAGGTGTTACAAAAAAGTCATAATTAATAATATCTATTTCAATTATTTATAATTAATTAATTAATTGTTTTCATAGCTTTCTTAACATTTTAGGCAATGAAACTCATTGCCCCTATCTACTTTTTAGGCTGTTTTCTATTTCTCTGAGAATCTTGAGGGCCTTTGTCCTCAGGGTCTTTGGCTTATCTGGTCTACTCAGTTTTATCAGTAGTGCCCTCTGTGGACAGTTATTTCATTAGTTATTTTCTTCAATAACTAACTAATTTTGAGAACTGATCTTTCATGCTCTAATTACAGAGATGCTTGGAAGTCAGTTGCATTATTATTTTATTGTATGTAGAATGTGCTCTAGATCAGTATTCTACATAATTGTTAATTCCATATGGTTATATTCTAGGTTTTCTTTCTTTTTCCAGTATCATTTATTTTGTTCTCCCAATAATCAAGATTCAAAACATGTTTCCTCCATTAAGAAGGACAAATCTTGACCAAAGCTGGTTTCTAGCTTTAAGAAACGTTCCATTTTCCCGTTGTCTCACACTCTGCACTGGAAAATTTTGAAATTTGAATTCTTTCTTATTTTTTAGCTTTCGTATGTTCATACTTACATCTGTAGTCTCATACCCTCCACATACAGATTTATGAAAGCCTTGCAACTTCAGAGAACAATATGTCAAAATAAATTAACAAAAATTAATTCCTATTTCAAGATTATAACGTTTTTTGTTCTTTGGCAATTTGTCATTTTAGGCTATTATAGAAATAGTAAAACTTTGCATTGCAACATTCTCAAATTCCCTCAACACCTGTTTTAAGGACATGCAGTTCTGCTGATGAATGTCCCATGTTTTAAGTAGTGATATGTCATTAATCACATTAAGAATTAGACCTAAGAAACCATAAATTAAAAGTAAGACGGTGTTACTAGTTCTGTTTTTAGTGAAAATTAAATAGTCTACTAATATCTCTGCATTTGAGATAAAGGCACATCTGGATATGCTATTGCCATGATGGGGCCTCTTTCAAAGCAATGCTCCCCATCACAGCGACAATTCCGTCTTTGCTCCGCACCAGGGTACAGTGACAGAATTCGTTCCCGTGTCTTGGCAGTTACTTGTAGGAACTTCCTCTGAAGATTGTGGTCCGTATTGCACACTGTGCTGATCACTGTCAGAGTATGGGCAAATTACTGAAATCTAATCCTGATTTATACTTTCTGTGAATAGAATTAGAAAATTGTTAGGCATTATAGCCTGAAGCACTCTGGGAATGATATCCACAACTGGAGCTATTTCCTTCAACAGTTACATTGAAATTGTGATTATCAGAAGCTGCGTTATTTAAAAAGGTAAGTTACTGCAAGCAAGAGATATAATTAGCATAATCTGTTCTTTAGCAGGTACATATGCCATTAAAGTTTTAGAGAAAGAAAATCTTAACTGAAATAATCTTTGTGTTTTACTAAAGCTCATTTCTTTTGCATACCATTTTGACAGAACAGCACAAACTTTGTGTCAGAATAGCCCGAGCCTTCAAAGTTGTGTTCAGTTTATATAGTTTTCATATGCCTGTAAGAATGACATTGATTTCCTCAGCTTTCGCACAAATTTTCCATTTGCACTCTCAGAATTTTATAACCACAGGTTTGAGCACACAAGACTGATGAGAAACAATTCTCTGTGTTACTGAACACAGAACACAGGTTAGCATCTACAACTTAATCAGATGAATGTGAAAGGAAGAAGACACATTTTGGTATTAGTCTGTGTAGTGTAGTGAAAGGGGAAGAGATGGTTGTTTCTCTAACTTCTGATTTAGTAACTAAATACTTTTATTAATTTCAATTTTACCTACCTCAGTTTAATGATATCAAGCTAACCTGCTAGCATCAGGATATTCCATGACCACAGTGGAATTTCTGACTACTCGCAGATGCTCTAGCACTCCACTGAATTTCTCCTACATTTAGCAGGTTCAGAGATACCAGGTCAAGATATTGTCATAGGATCACAGACTAATATAGGTTTGAAGGCACCACTGAAAGTTGTCTGGCCCCAGCCCCACCCAAAGCAGGGTACACTTAGAGCAGGGCCATGACTTGTCAAATTTTTTAATATCTCCAAGAGCAGCGATTTCAAAGGCTCCCTGGGCCCCTGCGCCAATATTTGACCACTGTCTTGGTGAAATTTATTTTTCCCAGTGTCTGAATGGAGTTTCCATTGTTACAGCTGGTGTCTGTTGCCTCTCGCCCAACCACTATGTATCTCTAAAAAGAGTCTGACTCCATCTTCTCTATACCCTCCTGTTAGGTAGTTGAAGATAACGTTAAGATCCTCCCCTTGTCCTTCTGTTCTTAAGGCTGAACAAGCCAGTTCTTTCTGTGTACGCTGTGCTCCTGCTTCCTTGTGATCTTGATGGTCTTCTGCTGCGCTATCTCTAGTTTATCCATGTCTTTCTCGTACTGGGAAGCCCCAAACTGGACACGATACTCCTGGTCCAATCTTGCAAGAGCGAAATAGAGGGAAAAAATAATTTCTCTTAAGTTTTTGGCTATGCTTTTGTTAATACAGCCCAGGATGCATTCGGCCTTCTTTGGTTCAAGAGTACACTACTGACTCATGTTCAACTCCTTGACCACTAGGACCCCCAAGTCCTTTCCTGCATGTTTGAAATGTGTTCAGGACCTGATACATCTCACATGTGCTTATGTGTTTGCATTTGAATTTTAAAAATGCCAAGCATCCACAACACCTGTTCACTTCGAATGGCCTTCTAAAAGCTATTTTAGAAGTCAGGCCCTAAATTTTTACAATCCTTACTTGCCAGTAGGAGAAAAAAGACAGAAAGATCACATTCAATGAGAAAAGGCAGGAACTAAAACCCCAAAGGTCACTTTTCACTTGTAACTACAGAGATCTCTACTTTTAGCTGTTACAAAGTCTAAATTCTCTTATTCACCTATATGCCACCTCTCCTTGGGCATGTGAAAATTCTCCTTCATTTATGCACATGTAATGAGAATTAAATAAGGAGGCTTTTTGAAGCCCTGGACTCTGCAGGAACCAGTACAGGTAGAAATGTGAACTGGTTGTAATATTCAGGTTTTTATTTCAGGACTCGGTAGTAGTAGAAATTCTGTTGTTCATACACACTTCAGAGAAACTGTGAAAGGCCAGAACAAGTCACAGATGCCTTAAATGATGTCCTATCTTCAAGCTTCTTAACTTTTTTCTTAACTAACAGATCAGATACTCTCCAGGTGAAGTCCCATCTGAGGCCACACATTCTCTATTGGATCATGTATTAAGGCAGCATCACGGCATAACAGAGTAGCAAGGAGTCTGTGGGCGCTGGTGACGCTGCTGCTTGTGCATGTCCTTTCCAAGACGTCTGTATTACTCTGCTACGTTAGGGGAGCGCATGAGTTGCCAGGGAATTGCTGATGAGGGTTGAGCAAGTGCAAGACTTGATTGGTCTTTGTATTTAAAGGCGTATTCTAACTTCTACTTGCTTTCCCCTCAATAAACTTAGGCCTTGCAGACAGTGTTATGTCACGGGGGAGAGCCAGGAGAGACTCCAATGCCTTCCCTCCTACTTCAGTGCTCAAAAGGGAGGATTTGAGCCTTTCACGTGAACTATAGAACTGGGCAAATCATGCAGTGATAAAATCTGAGTTTAGAAATCCTTTTTTTATCTGTTTATGTTAGAGATGCTATAAAAAGCATATCACCATGGTATCCCAGCTCTTTCCAATTAAAGAAAACTATTTCTACCATTTACTTAGCAACTTTGACAATAGCCTCCAGCAGCAGTAGAACAACTTGACTGCCTGGCATTTTACAAGATAAATTCTTCACTACTGTCTGTTTTTTCTTGCACTGTTGCTTGCAAAGACTTAAAAAGTTACTGCTTCTTCAACCACCGAGGCTGGTGTTGTTACACTCACTTGAGCTATGGATCACTGGGTACACTTTGTACCTTTACATGCCAGTTTGAGAAAAATCAATTTTAGTCTTGAAGAGATGAAACTAGTGTTGCAGAAGATCAGTGCGCATTTCCAGGTGCTGCAGGGCACTAGCATCTTGATGGGGATTCAAAAAAACACAACATAGGTATGGTGCAAAATTGCTTACTCTTATGCTAAGAGATCTTCTGAAAAAAATTACTGAGCCAACCAGAATACTGTGAAGAAATGTCACACTAGCTACAGTAAACACTTCTACATTATTCGTAATCTTAGCATCAAAAACATAATTTATGTTACTATGTTACTCTATGCCAATGAATGTTGTAGGTACAATAGAAAAATCAGATAATTAATATACAGATTAAAACTAGCATATACCTGATGTCTAGGAAAGAAACAGTTTGTGCATAATAATGGGTAGAAGTATTTAAAGTACTTCTGTCCAATTAGAGCTTGATTGTCACCTAACTTGGAGATCATGTCAGAACAGTAGTGTTACTCTCTACCTTTTTCTTCATTTATGTTTGTGGTGGCTTGACCCTGGCTGGACGCCAGGTACCCACCAAACCCACTCTATCACTTCCTTCCTCAGCTGGACAGGGGACAGAAAATATAACAAGAGGCTTGTGGGTCGAGATAAGGACCATTTGTATACATCTACAAAGCTTGAGAAATGGATCATTTACTTTCTTTTCCCGGCTATATTTCTACTCAGATAGAAAAATCTGGTTTTTAATTTTCTTTTTGTAATTTAGAAATAAGCGTACTCTTTCCTGTTTTGAAGGACTCAGATTGCATTTCCGTGGGATATTAACTGTGCTTTCAATGAGCACAGACCAGAAATGCTGAGTCCGGATAAGACATTCTGCTGAACTCATATAAATGTTTTCTGCCAGATCATATTTATAAACATTTTTGAAAGAGTAACTTTGTCTCAGAAGAGGTTATGCTAGATCAGGTATCATCTGTTTGTGAAAATCTAACTTAATGCTAGGTCAGGTGGTGTCTACTCTCCTGCAGCTGATGTAAGTCAGGTTTGTTCTGGTATAAAGTATAAACCAGTATACATACTGTATCGTGCATTCAGGCTAACTTGATGCAGATGTATTCTTCTGTCTGGAGACATACCAGCTTGAAGCAGTTGCTGCTCCCCCAACCCTTCTTCCTCTTCATGTCAACAGTCCCTGTAGAAAGTAGTGCTTCTTCTAATCTGATGGATTTTCTTGTCTGTATGCTTCTTAACCAAATGATCCAAGTTAACAAATAGAGCATACATAGTGGAATTTTGCTAATCAAACTGATTGGAACTGAAACAGGTTAGGAGTTGCTTATACAAGCAGCTCCGCCGGGAGATTAGAGGAGGCAGTAACCTCTAACTACTGCAACAGACTGAAGGTGGTAATTATTTCGCCAGCGTTGCTCTAGCTGGAGGAGGATGTATGAAAACAGCTTAAATGATAAAAAGGGTATGGATCCTATACAAATACAGATTGGAGCACTCACTCCATTTCCCAGTGGAAGCACTAAATATGCAGCCAACTGCAGGCTCGAGAGCAAAATCAAAAGAAGAACAAAAAGAGAGATTGTGTAATGAGATTTATCCAACGTCTTAATCGGTTTTGTTTTGTTTTGGTTTTTTGCAGTACAGTCTTCCAGGAAATACTGTTGAACATGAACGAATGATTTTGAAATGCACTCTGCACTCTTCCTATAACAGATATAGATTTGTGCAGAGATAGTCAAAACTTGCCTAGTCATACCAGCTTTATATGTGTTCTATTTTGAAAGAAAAAGGCAGGTGAGAATTCACTTCCAAATATCAATTTTGTAGAACTAGCTGGATAAAGCAGTTATAAAACAAGGCTGATTTAAGAAATTCCAAGTATATAAGTAACTCAAGTTGATCATAAACCTGATCTTCACTGAAATACGAAAAACAAGCAAGGAGGTTTTAAGTGCTTCCTTAAGAAAAGTCAGATTTTTTTCTTTTTGTTTGCTTTAAAAACCACAGCTGGTGATGGTGACAATGATTTTGTGACAAATGATTTTGACATTTACATATTTTACTTAATGCTACGGGACATTTCTAATTTATTGTAATGATTTATGAGTAAAAAAGCCTACCACTGTTTAAACTTTGATATCATTTCTGTAATGCTGGCAAAGATTTTCTAAAAAATAACGTTATCCTTTTGTATTTTAGGATTTCGCTGGCACATTTTAGATTATGTTTTCTTTTGCTCCTACAGGGAAATTTTCTCAGTGACAGCACCTTCACTTTATCCTCCTTTTCTTTTTGGAGAACACCTCTGAGCACAAATTATTGGGTTTTGTTATATTCCTAACGCTATGATACTCCAGTTACCGATAATTTGTATGACAAGTTATTGTATTTGCAGTGCATCAGGAACCATCTAATTATACTTTCGGCCTGTTATTATAGTCCCTCATCCTCATCTGGTCTTATTCACGGTGGCAGATTCCTGTGTTTGCACTGAGTCTCATTGAACTTGGTAGAAGCCCGCGTGGACGCAGCACTAACCCACAACCAGTAAACGTTAAGACGAACACTTCATTCCAGTGCTGAAGTTGGATCCTGATTGCACTGGGTTCCCTCTATATGCGATAAAGAAAGGTAGACAGCTCCAGAATGTGATTCACCCTGCCAAAACTATAATTGATCTTCTGCAGATGTCTACAGGAGGCCTAGGGACATCACCCCCCTAGTAGACATCTTAGCCTGGTGCGTGAGTTACAAGCGCAGTGTTAACGCAAACCAGTAAGCAAGCCAGGGACCGCTGTGCTTCATTTCCTTCCTCTGCACTTAGCAGCTTCGTATTGATTTCAGGGTTCAAAAATATCGTCAGGATATCCAGTCTTGGTTCAAATTAGCTTTTACTGGGGGCTAGGCTTTTGTAAGCAACATATACTCGATGTATTTCTTTTCACAGTGAAGGACTCTGAAAAAAGAACCACTTTATCTTGGAGGGGGTTGCTGTTGTTTCATTTTTATTAAAAAGAGATATGTCAGGAGCCTGGTTGATAGATTAGAACACCAGAAAAATAAAAGGAATTTAGGGCAATGTAAGACCAAATCCAGGCATGGAAATCACTGTCGTGAGGTGGATAGATGGGGTACGTTTTCAAAAAAACACTGCAAGAATGATGGGTTAAAGCTTTGTTAATATTCTCCGCATGTTATAGGCCAGAATCAGTGGACCGTTTTCATGTTGTGTTTTCCTGTAGTAAGCAGTGTTTCCTGTTAGAATTTGAGCTCTTTTGTTTCTATTTTATTTTTCTTAATGAAGAAATCAGCCGTATTTAAAAATTCCTACTTCCTCCATTAGAAATGAATCACACTGTTCAAAAACTGAGTGGAACGATGTAAACGTTTCCTGGAAATCCTCATTGTGTTTCTGTGTGACTAACTGTCAAATGATAAAATTTATTTGTTGAAATTATGGCTGAGGAAACCCACTTGTGTGAGCCCTAGCATGCAATTCCAGACTATTATCATGGTGTTCAAGAATTGTTCGTCATATATATGGGCTTTTCTGACTGTATGACCATATGCTTAAAAGTTCATTTTCAGGAGCTGAATCAATTGATAAGACAGAGTTATATCCATATTATCTCCACCATTACACTGAAAGAAAGCAAAACTCAGTATTAATTTTGGAGATTTTCCTGATTAGCCATCACCTCGAATGGAGTGTGCTGGAGGAAGAATGCCTCACCCATAGTCTATTTTTCATTGCTTTCTATTTATTTCGTCTGTTGAGAGTGATGCTTAGAGTAGCATTGCTGCCCATTACCTTGCTTAGGACTTAACTATTTCCACTAACTGGCAGAATCTTTTTTTTGGAGAAAAATATCCTTTCCCTCTTGGTTTGCTGTTTCTAAACTCAACAGATGCATCACATACCATTTTCTTTTTTGCTGTTTCTACAATATTATACTTACTATACAAAGCTAAAAATATCTGTGCTTTCAATTATAGGTGATTTCAAAATTAGTTACTTTATGGAAAATATTCTTGAATGAATATCTCTAAAGCAACCCCACCCCCATTCTCTTCCATACATGGGAAAACGAAATATTTTTTTTCTGACTTCCTATTCTTACTGCCTTACATGAAAAGCAGATTTTCTTTTCTCCTCTGATTATCCCCTGTATTACTTCATTTTAGGACATCTTTGAAGAAGCTACTTCAGGCAGCTAACAAGTATAAGGAACTGAGAACTCATAAATTAATTAGATAATCTGCTTCCTTGACTCGGCTTGCTCCAGTGGTGTTCTACTGTGATTTTAGTAGTGCTCTTTTTCTTTAAATCTCATCAGCTTGTTTTGACTTGTAGTGGCTATTCAGAAGAATCTATAACTTTTGCTGTTAAAGACCAGCTGTGCAATCCATAGTTTTAATGATTGCCATTTCTCTTGTTAAATCCTGGGGTAAAGGTATTTATGCTCATTTGAATGATAGGTATTTATTTTAAATATTGACTGAAAAGGCAGTAGATCGTGAAAGGTTAGAAGTCCAAAAATGTGAGTTCAATTTATTTTATTCCAGCTTAGCACCATTCATTACACCTGATTTTTTTCCTGTTCTGTAAACAGTAAATGTATTGGGCACTGAATCAAAACCAAACCCAACCTGTAGTTACACCTTTACAAGGAGTATATTAACTTGTCAGAAGTTCATTAAAATGATCATCTCTGAGTGTTTTAATGAAATTATTTTGACACATAGACATAAGAAGCAGCAGAAGGATACAAGAAAACTGTAAGTTCATTACTTGAACGTAGAAACTGCAGCTGAAATACCAAAAGAAAAAAAATAGTGTTTATTTTTGCTTCAATACTTCCAACACTTCTCACAGATATATCTTCTTTTCCTGTGGTACTACAAAAGACCTTTTTGGAACATGAAATATTGTGAGAAAAACAATGCTCTTACATTAAACATCTTTATTAATATGGATATTCTGTGATTTAGCTTCAAAACGTGATGTTTTGGAAGACAAAGTACAGCCAGAATTTAGAATGAATGTGAGAAATAATTACTTGGGGATGGATACTTCACTGACAATTTGAGTTTCATCCTTATTCAAACTGAATTTCCTTTGAGAAAGCTTAAGGCCATCAGTCTATTATCAGACAACAAAACTGACTATTACTCATTTGAGTTGGTTTTTTTTTTTTTTTTTTTATTAAACCTGAAAGAAGTATGGTGAACTAATGCATTTGTAAACTAAGCCTGCAAAACCACAGTAGATTGATAGTCATGCTTAACTCGGTAGGAAAAAGAGCTTCACTGCAGTTCGTTTTCTGATCTTTTTTTTCCTAACATACCTCAGTTCTCATTCCTGTCACCTTTCTTTTTTCACTTTCTGGTTTCTATTGCTCCTTTATAGTGTATGTTATATTCTTTGTTCAATTCTAGATTGAATTAAGGTAGCGTAAAAGCAATGGTGGTAGCGGTATGGGATTCACAATCGGCTTAGGTGCCTGTGTTGGCCAGCTGCTCTCTATACACCCCCTAATATTACACTTGCCACAAAATTATTTTCATGGCAAAATCTTTGAAAGCTGGAGGGCAAGTCTAGTGTGCATGACCAGGGATCCCACATCTGACGGTGGTAGAACTGAGCAGATACGGGATTTACCCTGAAACAAGGGACAAGAGCGGGCTGAAACTCTGCAGGGCTTTTTTAAATTCAGTGCATTAAGTGAAGCCCAAGCTCATATAGACAATATGGATCTGGAAGAATGTAATGAGCAGGACAGAACCACAGCTTCTTTGTGCCTATGTCAAGCCTTAACACAATCACTTGGGAGATCACGAGTGACAGTACTTCAGCTGGGTCAGGTTTTTTTGGGGGGGGAAGTGTGTTTATCAGGCATTTCTTGAGTCTCTTCAGGCTTCACTCTGCTGACTACTGGTTGGGGTCTGCAGCTGTGCTAATCTCTATTCTGTATCAGTGACAACTTCCTCATCTCTGAACCTCCACTTTATATGTATAGTATTGCTTTCCTCCCCTTCTCCTCTTTAAGATGCTAATGATATTTATTTGTTTATTTTGCCAAAAAAGGCTTTTAAGGGAACAGCCAGGCCCCACAAAAGTAATAGATACTAATTAAGCTAATCACACATTAATAAATTGCTTTTCTAGAGGTTTAAAATCTCTGTACATTTTAAAGTTAAAATGAAGCCTCTTCCCAGTGACATGTAAATGAGGAGAGGTTATTATTTGAAAAACAGTAGTAAAACCTGTAGCCTCTGTCTCATTAAGTTTTTCTGGTATAGAACCATAGTAATCGGTGTTGCTCGGGGCTGAAACAGAAGCCCAGGATTATGATTAAGGCTATGTTTATGCACATAGTTTGAAAGAAAACTCCAGAGGACAGGACACAGCAAGACTGTACATCCAGGCAGTTCTTCCAAGTGGGCTGGGAGGTTACAGGAATCCAACAGAAATCCAGCTGGTCAGTATTAGTCTGAATATGCTACTCAGTCACAGCAGAAGCACCACTTAGGTAGATTCAGTATTATATTTTTTCTTCTGATAGTTGTATCATTAGGATTTTGCTTGAATTTCAAATGTTAGGTATACTATTGATACAATAACATGAAATGATTAATGGCCTATCCTAGGAAATGTGTCATGTCAATAAAACTGTTTTTTTAATAGCACTGTTGCAATTCCCCAGTTGAAAGAATTTCAAGAGTCAGTTAAGACAAACCCCATTTTTCATTATAGAAATTCCTTAGCAGTTCTGTACCTGAGCACAGAGGAAAGAATGGGCTCAGTAACTACACGGAGGATTATTGCCCCTCTGCTCCCATTGCCTCACTCCTGCTCAGGGAAGAGGCAGTACAAATAAAATGCTGCTTGGAGATCCTTTCCTATATCTCCCACAAATGCACTAGCCGAACTAAACTCTATGGTGAAAAAGGGGCTGGAAATATCACTGACTTCAAGCTATTGGAATTCCGGAGTCATATTCCCCCAAATATTAATTGAAATATTCAAAAAGGTTTTTGTTTCCTTTGCCTCCTCAACAGTAGGAGGCTCCGGGTTCCTTTATTGTACCTCCTCAAGACTTTTTAATTTTAATTCTTTTTCTTTGGGAAATCTACCCCGAAGGTATGCATTAGGGTATCATGGGCTTTATTTAGAAGGGAAGTTTACCGAACGAAACTTGAAAAATCTAGACAAAGCAACTTCAGTTAGTAAAACCCAGTCTTTGTTTTTGTTTTTCTTTTTCTTTCTTCCTCACCTGAAAGTTCCAATGGACTCATACTTCTGTAAATATATACATACTGGCACTGCCATAGCCTGGAGTTAACTGCTGGGGCTTGTAGAGCATGTGTCTTAGTTCAAATTAGTACACTAAGTTGTGGTATGCCACATGAATTGTTTTGCTGTGTACTGTGGAAGACTTTGTCTGTTCTAGGTTCACACATGCAAATATTCCTGGCCTGCCAGTTCAGCACACTGAAGTAAGGCTGCTTTGGTGTACTCCTCCCTTCTGTTGGTGGTATCTCTTCCATCTGGATATTAGTCATGGATTCAATTGAAGGTGATGACGTCTTCCAGTTATTGCATTACTAAAATGCTCATTTCTTCAGCCAGAGCTTGTGCCTCTGAGAAGGCAGATGCAGCCTTCTGGGATCAGGTAGACCTGGTGAAGTGAGAATAGTTGCTAAAAGTGAAAAATCAAAACAAAACAAAAACCTCCAGGTCTCTGGAAATGTTGTTGCTGAAAACCGTCAAAATTATAATACTCAAACTGATTGCATGAAATTTCCAGCTGTTAAAAGCTGAACTTGATTCCTCCTTTAATCACTCCGAACACATAATACACGTCTAAAATTAAAGGTCATCCACTCACCCAGGTCCCTACAAACGTGCTTTCACACTAAAAGGTTTACGATTAAAATATACCAGGATTGGAAAGTACCAGCAGGGCCCATAGGGTTAAACGGCACAGTACTGTTTCTGGTTGAATGAATACTTTTCATTTTGTGTTGGGGCACGGCACAGCCGGCTGCTCCCTAAGGGAGAGGAGCCGAGTGTGGTGACACAGCCAGGGCCCCATCCCGCCATCCCCAAACAAGGTGGACGGGCATGCCTGGGGTCGCTTCTGGCCAACAGTCCATGGCCTCAAGCTGGGCACACGAGTCAGTGAATCAGGGACGGGATCGGGTCCGGTGATGTCGGCCGCGGTCAGATATAGCTCGGTGACCGCCAGCCAGGTCCGTAGGGATGAGGCAGGTCCGAGGTGAGGCCGGGAAGTCAACCCATGTCTTGGTTCATGTCTGGATGAGTTGGGCCCATGGCCAGGCGCGGCCCCGGCTGCGACACAGCTGGTGCTGTCGTTCAGGCTGGAGCCAAGCGTGAGAGCGTCGGAAACGTAAAAGCAGTTCCCGCAGGACGCGGGGGTCAGCCCTGGCCGGGGAAGGGGCCGGCCCGCAGCTGCACCATGGCTGAGCTGTCCCCGAGCCCTGGCAGCAGGAGCTCCAGGAAGGGGGAAGCTCTCAAGGCCATTACACTTGGATGCATTAATGTTTAGGAGAAATCTAGCTATTTCTTTACTTAAAATGATTTCTTTACCAGCAGAGCGGAGACGCTCTTTTTCTTTACGTTTCTGTCACAAAACAATTGGTGTGTCATGTTGCATTATGTCATATCAGACGGTGAAACACAAGCTGACATACTGTATCCGAAAGGTATTTGAACGTATCATGTCAGAAACTGGAAGAAAGAATATACGCTCTTGCTCTCTCTGTCTTGGCAGAAGTTGTTGTTTTCCACTCTAGTTTTAATTCCCCTGGATTGGCAATTTTTAAAAAAATATATCACTGTGAAGACAAGGGCCCAGTTCTCCTGCCTGTACTCAATGCCCCTCTAATCTTTCCTTCTCTTTTTTGAGAAAACGCAAGAAAGCCATGAAAGGTTAGTGAGGAAAGGAAGGACAACACCTTGCTCCATCAGTGAGCAACATCATGGTTTGTGTATTGTTAGAGGTTCT
>JANXJC010000040.1:17563936-17587991 GCA_027564655.1 Leptodon cayanensis | reverse complement strand
CATTTAATAAATGCCCCTATAATATTTCCTTCTGTTTTTTTTTAAAACGCAAGAAAGCCATTAAAGCAAAAAAAAAAAAAATCTACCAGGTGAGTAAATTTGCTTAAAAAAAAAAAAGGAAGGGAAAAAAAAGCTGAACACAAAAAATACTCATGAGACATGACCACCCGAGGAGAGATTAATTAAAGTAAATGGAAAACTTTTAAAATGAAAAAAACAAGGAATCAAAATAAACGAGTGCACAAGAAACCAGAGAAACCTGAATGCCAATCACCATCATTTCATGAGATGGTACATGACAAAGATTAAAATTAAGCGACTGGCAGTAAATACAAGTCAGGCTTTTTTTTTTTTTTTTTTTTTTTTTTTTTTTTTATCCCCAAGGAGAAATCCAAGGCAATATATGCTGTCTCAGTGTGATGGTATTAGGAACCAGCCCTAGGCGTTCTGTTGCTCTTCGTGAATCTGATTATACGTGGCTCTGACCTCTCCTGATATACCTTATCCGTGTTATATTCTCATTCATTCATTTAACTACATACTTTGTCATTGATGCTTTTCCAGAAACTGTAAAAAAGGAAATATAATCTCATTTGTATTCATTCTCCTTTCCCACAGCTTTCTGTTATTCATTCTCTTTTCTATAACTGCTGTACACTTTCTCCTCTTTTCTCCCTTCCCTGATTCTGTTCTTTCCTTTCATATCTTTTTGGCACATTGTACTTTTTCCTTCCTTTTGACCTTCCTCCTTTCTTGTTTTTCTCCAATCAGCTTACAGCCTCCATTCTTCTTCCATACCATTTTACATATTTTCTCAAATGTGTTTTCTTCTCTTTTCTTGCTGCGGAGTAGAAACCTTAATTTTGCTGGAGAGAACTTTCAAAAAGATGTTGCTTCCCCCGTATTCTTCTGCTATGGTAGTTATCTGAGGTGAGACTGCTTCTGGTAGGCATTAATATTTACAGACTTGTTTTATGAATCTGAAGATTGATTTAGCTGGAGAGTAATGCAGGGAAACAGATGAACCATGGAAATGGTAAGGTCTACTTTCCTCAGATTCATAAATCTAAAAGCCCTTCTGAGGTGAACAGCTTTTAGAAGAGCAACACCTAATGACTGAAAAACATTAAATGTCCAAAGTCCAAAATAAGTTTGAAACTTAACTTTCACAGGTACCGAAAATGATCTTTAATGGTTAAAAACATTCTCCAAACTCTTACAGAATTACATCCTTTCTCTTTAAAACGTATAAAGTCTAAAGGTTTCGAGTAGCACTGGTTTTCTTAGGTAGTCAGGTGATAAATATATTATTTACTAATCATCACATGTGTGTATCGCATCCCTCAGAAGTTGTGACACTAGTATTTCACAAACTTCTGCAAACTAAAAATTTATCTGTGTCCTTATTTGCCAGTTGTCAGTGTTACATACCATATACACTCATGTCTGTCTTTCATATGTGTAACAGCTATTCTTCTGTATGTACTCAAGTTTTTATTAACTAAATGGCAATTTTTTTTCCCTCTATATATTCATGTCTAGATTACAAAGCAGTTGGAAGTGTGTGTTGATCTTTTTGAAATTACCAAAATGTATACACGTTTGTTTAGCCTGATAGAATTTTGTAGGTTATCTTAAGGAAAACTGTGCACACTTATACTGCTCTTGATCTGCAGTTCATCCATGCTATATGTATCCAGAAGGTGCCAGTACTGCAGCTTCCCCAGTATGTTCCTCTCGGAATGGATTTTATTTTAATCTTTCATTATATACTTTCTAGCCAGTATAAAGTAAGTGGTTTTCAAAAGCTAAGTTGTTCATTGTAAGCAATTTTCTACTCTTAAATTCAGTGTTCACATTAATTAAATTTTACCCTGTATTATTTAATAAATCCCCGCAAGGAAAGCTTATGATACTTATGGGTTCTTTGCTCATCTTATCAATAAAGTGATATTATCTGTGCTGCATCCACCTACATCTCAGTTACGTAACTATGGCACTTCAATATTTGTCTTAGACAGATGCTGTCTAGCAAAACTCGCTGCAACAGTTTAAGATGACAGTAACCCCAGCGTTCTGACCCTCCTCTCCACTGAGTGCCGTGGTGATTGAAGTGGAGGCGAATATGAGCCCCACAGAGGGTGTTTTTTGTCCTTTATCTAAAAGCAGTTAGTTGAGTAAGTGTTAAACTGTAGAACAAAGTAAAAGTACTTTCTCTGTCAGTCATTACCTTTGTGATTTCCTTTGCTCTTCGACATTTTTTATTACTTTTTCTATGCCTTTTCTTACAACAGCATAGCATATCTTAAGCTCTAGCTACTCTGGCTGTTCTCATCTTTTTCCTTTTTTAAAAAATATGGTTTGTTTGGCACTGAGCGCTTTTGTCTTCTAGAAACTAAACCGAAATGTTTTTCAAGGTCAAACCATGAAATACAGATTTAGTTTCAACTTGGGCACTTGAAATTGTAATCAACACATAGCTATTACTAACTTTAAAAAAATGTTCCTATTACAAGTGAAACATGGAAAAACATTATTTGATGTCCTTCTGTAATTATGAACTTTTACCAGGCCCAGCTGCAGAATTACTATGCTTTTAGACCATCTAGTAGAAAGTAACGTTTCTGAACAAAATGTGACATTCAGAGTTTGGATTCTTGTATATCTTATGCACAATAAGTTATACAACGGAAGCATTACAGCTGCACTCTAAGCAGAGGATTTAACACATTTACTGCCCCTGTGACAAGGAAAAGATAGGAACAAACTAAATGTATCTGTCACACAAATTTGGTATTTAAGAATAAGAAACATTCTTCTTCTGGCAACTAGGAAGCAGTAAGAAGGAAGATATCTGAGAACTGTACCTTGTAATAGTCAAGGACTTTGCTTTCTTTTTATGTTGTTTTTTAGGTTTGTGCTAGAAAAAATAAGTTGAACTCCAGGGTAAGGCTGAATGTGTACTTGTGTAAGCTGTGCACAGATGTCCCCTCTTACCTGCAAATTTCATTTTACTGTAAGACAGGCAGAATAAACCACTTTCCTTGAACCACTAAACTCTCCAAGCTATGTCAGTGAGACATTCATAACCCAATCACATTATTTTTATATTTCCTGGACTTTATATTTGTTTTATGTATTGTGTATTTGGATACTTCTCATCAGTTTAAGGCTAAAAGTGTAACTTGTGTAACAAAGGCTCGTTATAAAAGAAAAATCAAAAGCAACACACTGTGTAATTAAAGAGTGAGAAACTGCAAGACAGTTCTGTTTTCAAGAGGTTGCTTACTCTATCAACACATCGTGTAAAGTGATGCTTATATAGCTGCTGCAAGTCTCTGCTGTGTGTAATATACACATCATAAAAATACACATTTTGGAAAACAAAGGGGCACTTATTCAAGATGGAAATGCGTTGGAGAAGTCACTGGAGGGAAAAAACACAAAGGGTCTGTGTGCACCTTCCCTTGATTTTGAATAAAATTGTGAAACCAGGAACAGGGTAAGAAGAGAACTTGAAACAGGTATACGTACGCACTGAGTATTATGATTCCATATGTGCTCCCTTAATTCCAGGAAAATTGTTGCAAAGAGTAATAGAAAAATCAGATGACAGACTTGACTGTGGGATAGAAATAAGAAGTGCATTGGTTCTGCTCAAGCATTGAACGAAATGCTATGTTAATGAACCATTTTCTAGTATCACACGTTGTTCTCTTACCAATATTTGATACCTCTTTGGTACTTATTTCTTGCCAAAAATTTGGTGGTGTTTTGGTACTTTTTTTTTTTTTGGCATAGAAAAATATCTGCATGCCAGTGCTGTACAGCTGTGTGCTCTTTACTGAGCCATGCTGCAAAACCTATCGCGTCCTCTAAGCAATTTTGAGTATTGAGAGCTAAGTCATGAAACTAGAGACATAAGGCTTGGTAAATTTTTTGAAAACAAACAAACAAACAAAACCCCCAAACCTAAAAACCCCTCTGAACTACTGTTTAGTTCTGTATCTCTTCTAAATTAATTACTCTGCTGGCTAAGTTTGGGTTGGAGCATGGGGTGAAAATGGTGTATAAGGCCACAGTAGTTTTCAGAAGTGTCTTGGATATCACTAAAGAATCAGTACTACCAGAAGAACCTGCCTACTCGATATTTGGTTGCTTTTTTCTAATTGCAAAATCTGTGGTCTTTATCAGTATTCAGAAAGTCAAACCATTCCCCCCAAAAGATTAATAGAATCCCCTTACCTATAGAAAAAAGGTATAAATTTTATTTTTTCAGAGTAATCTAAGAATAAATTCTTGTCATATAGATTTTTTTCTGAACCTCTATTGATGTGTTTGAATTGTGCTTATGGAGGTATGTTTATGAGGGAAAAAAAAGGTATTATCTTTTATTAGATCACATAATATATCTTGAAAAAGAAGCATCTCAGGCTCACAAATGCTTTTTTGGCCCCTCCCTGTAGGGATATGGAAAACAATCTTGCTGGGAGGAAGAGAGCTCAAGGGAGAATATAGATGTCCTGTTAATCAGGACATAAAAAAGAAAGGAGAAGTTATGATGTGACAGTGACTGGTGGAAGAAAATCTGGCAAACAGCAGAGAGAAGATTGGGAGATATGACAATTTGGGGAATGTATGTATAATTTATGAATCCAGACTTATTTTATGAATTTCATGTACCACTCTATTCCTTGGTCTGTATTTAATTTGCCACTTGCTGGCTGGGACTATGTCACAGATCACACACTCTATGCGAGAACAGATACAAGAGTAATCTAAGAAGCGGTAACACGATACAATTTTTTCTCAGTAAAGCATTGAATATGCTAAATAGACTGGTTAAACTAAAGGAAATGGATCGTCTCAGGTTGTCTGCTTCTAAATTAGAACAATGGAAATTGCGTGGTGAGAAAACAGATGAGAAAAAAATGCATGTTCTCTGAGCTGGGGAGCTGTCTGAATGAGCGTGAGAAAGCTGGTCTTGAACAGACGAGAGAAAGCTTGCTGAGAGAGTTTGCAGGCTGGTCAGGAGGATAGTGAGGCTTTAATACCATGGAAGAATTGTCCAAAAAATTCAATGTCTTACAGGGCATCAATGGTCCCAGAGAGAATGTTTTTATTTCCAGGATTTTTGTTTGCTTAATTGCTTTTTATTTGGGGAGTCTAAGTCTAGGTGCTTTCTCCATTAACATGACATGTATAATAATGTGAAGTTATAGTCTCCACTTACTTTCTAAGTACTGTACAGTCTCAGAATATGAAACTATAAACTACAGTAGACAGGAGGGGAAGCGTTATGCCTTGGAGAGGTTAGAACTAGCCTTAGAGTTCTTGATTATAGACTCTGAAGGCTGCCTGAGAATAGGCACCAGCACCCCTATGTTGCATATGGTCAGTGGGCATCCAGTGTTCAGTTTCAAAGCACAGCAGCAAAGGCATCATGACCAGGTCTATTATGAGAGGGAAGGGAGATTCAGGTAAGAGTGATTAGAGGAAATGAGAGAAGCAGGTAGGAGAGAAGTATCTATCACAGAGAAGAAGTTGGTGCCTAAAGGGAGCTGTGTGTCAAGATGGAAGTAAGTTATCTTAAGCAGTCTTGGTAAAGAAAGATAGAAAAAATACAGATCAGAGGAGATATTTTTGGCAAAAGTTTCGTGTTTTCCTGTCAATGGCAGAAGAAGAGGGCGTAGAACACTCTCATTCAACAGTAGAGAAAAGCTGTCCAGCTGAACAGATAGGGAGGATCTGAAGTGGCAATGCTTCTGTCAGGCAGGTCTCTGGAGCTGGGGATTGAAAAGTGAGGCACTGGCAATGATGAATAGCAAGCAATGTCCTTTCACACCATACTAGAAATATTGGACGAATGTTTTGACCTCCGGATTTGCATGAGGTTGGTGAGCTTTTTCTGCATGGAGAAGTAGTACATCTTCCACCAAAAGGTGGCTTTAGGATTTTGTCTGCCCTATGCGAGTAGTAAAACCTTTTCCTTATGCACAGCCAGTAGAAGACGTGCTGTCTGCTGCCACTGGATGCTTATCCTTACTTACAGACACAGCCTCATCACAGAATGTCTACACAACCAGAGAATTCTGTTGCTACTTCTTCTGCCAATCTACGAATTCTGAATATTCTGCCAGCTGCCAATATTTAAAGGCACGTTATGGGGGAAGTGCTTGCTGGTATTGTATTTCTAGTAACATTTCATTACAGGCATGCCCACGGATTCAACAAGTAGGCACAAGGGTGAGAAGTTGGTCCAAAAAGAGAAATTCACACTTATTAACATCTGTAAAGCACAAATCATATGTTCATATCATAAAATTAATTTGGAGTTTGGTATAGTAAAATAGTTAATTTTAATAGTAAAGTAAGTTCCAGCTGGTAAGAATATTCACCTTAATGTTAGTGGAAAAAATATTTTCAATGTACCACTGACATGTAAGTATTTCCATTAGGAAGAGAATTCATAACTCCTGTGAGATAGAATAGTGTTTGGAAGATGCAGTTCTGCTCTTTCTCATTGGTTTTATTGAATTTGCTTCTTCCATTGGCCAGCACAGTTCTTCCATTACGTCTTCCATTGGCTTCCAATAGCAACACAGCTGCAGATTTATTCTACTATAGTTGAGGTACCTAAAAATTTCCCTTAAATTTGGCACCCACTAGGTTTTTTGAACTCCTCCTGTGGGCTGGATCCATTATAGTTGATGGATCATGCAGATTGTTCTGACAGTCTCTCTCTTCCACTTTCTTTTTCTGAGAGCCCATGTGACTCATGTAGTGAGTTCAATGGCATAGAAATAATGTTAGTTTTGCAAAAGCACATGTACAACAACAGAGAGATGCAGAGACTTAGAATTCATTTTTGTGTCAGGAAGCGGTAAGTAGATAGAATTCATACTATGGTTAATGAGTTGCTGGGGTTGGTGTTTCTTAGATTGAAACCCGCTGTGCAGCAGTCATCTCACCTTCAATTATATACCACACTGTGAACCTGCTAGAACTGCACAAGGAAATCCAAGTGGCCAGTTTCAGTTTGTTTGGAGAAGATGGGGACCAGTTGGACAAGAGCTGAATGCCCCTTCCTTCAACTAGAAATGGCCTGGTCAGAAAACCAAGGTAAGCAGCTGCTTTCATTTTTGTCAGTAAAGGATGGTAAAACAGCCCACGCTGTTCTCAGATACATCTGTGCCTTCCTGTCAGAATCTGTACTGCATTCAGAGAGGAATGGAACAATGGGATATTTGGCCTCCCTGACACTCAGCACAGGTAAATAATGAGAAATGAAACCAACAGTCCAGAGAGATAAAACATCTTCTTCAATATACCATAGTAGATCAGTGGTAGAAGTAACTGTGGAATACAATTTCACTGTTGACATCTTCTGCACTCCTAATGATGCCCATAATCTTCTCATTGCCTGGGGACAAACAAGGCAAGGAAGAAAGGGAAAACAAATATTCCTAACTGAACCTGTTTTAGAGGGCTGACAATTTATTTGATACTCATATAAATCAACAGCAGAATTAATCCACATGATAGTCAACTTAATTTAACCACAAGATTTATTCTCAATGTTACCAAAATACACCATATCATGTCTGCACTGTTTTTGTGCAAACTTAGGCATATCCTGAATTTCTTTGAGTAAAATACTAAATTACACTACGACTAAACAAGCAATGATCTAAACCACAAAGACTTTTTGGAAAGTTTTTCTCATTTGTGCCCTTCTGATCCTTTTCGCCATCCCAACAGGGTAGGTGGGCATGTCTGGGTGGGGGCTTACCTGCCAGCTAGGCTCAGCCCACCACAACAACGATACAGGGAAAAGCGTGACTGCCTTCTGGCGATGTCCGTGTTATGGCAGACCCTGAACTGAGATCCTTCACAGCCTGTGGGTTGATATTGGAATCCTTAACTATAAGATACCCAAGCACAATGCCCTAAGAACCAAAATTTTTGTATTTTGGTGTGGGAGATGATATGATTTTACTAGCTTATACTGTTTTGTTTGGCCTTTAGTTACTTCCTGTTCATTTTACTTACACAAAGTGTTCAGGTTTGGCTTTCAATCAGTGTATATTTACTAGCAGCAATTTGGCACAATAACCTTCCGTTCCCCCTCCTCAAGTATTACGGCCTTACAGAGCTTTTTAGTGAGGCTGGAGGACTGAGCACAAGTTTCTGTTTGTGTCATCTTGCCCTGGAAAGGAAAAATCTTTGATATAGCATCCCAACTCAACCAACAGCTAAAAGGGAAGCAGAGTATCTCCACATCGACACGCGTTAGCATATAGATGCTTGTTGTTTTACTGTCTTTTTTACGTCTCTCTATAAGATGAATACTGTCATAAGTTTAAGTGTGGGGGTTTTTTCTTTAACATGTCTTTAAGCATTTAGGATAACCAAGGTCCTGCTCCTGTGATCCCAAGTTGCTGTTAAAAGACAAATATCTTCTAAACACAAATGCAGCAGAACTGTGTTCTGACAATAATTTGTGCATTAAGTACCCAGCCTGGCTCTAGAGCAACCATCATTAATTGGGAGGGTATAGTTCAGATTCTGTGTCTGACTTCTTGGATGCAATGGTCAACCAATTAATGGAAGTACAGGGGTTTTTTTTCATCTTGTTATATTTGATAAAGCTTTATAAATACCAGAGTATTCAGAGTATGGATAAAATTACTTCCTTTTTCTAGCTGTTTTGTGTTGTTTGTAATCAGTATCCCAAATAGCTTGTCTAAAAGAGCCATTCACAAAATAAGAATTACCTGTATGAAAACTGTTCCTTTTTTCTAGGATAAAAAGAGACCTCAGCCCTAATCTTTATATAAACTTAAATCAGTATTCCTTAGTTGGCTCTTTGTTATCTGCTTCTTCACTGAAATAACATCTGTACATTTGTTAGGAAAAAAAAAATCAGAAAGTTCAGTATTTGGGGAGAAAACACCTCAAAAAAGAATTTTTAAAGAACAGTCTGTATTGTGTAGCTGTCATATATATGTATGTAGATGACATTTTGTATATATTCCAGGTTATTTTAAAAGGCCTGGTGAGTTTGGCCTTGACATTCAGAAGTAAAACCACTTTGCTGTAGAGTGAAGAACTAAGTTTTGTTGGAAGTGTTGGATTCACTGGAGGTTTTTTGAAATACATTTTATAAATCTACAGCTGAACATTTCTCCCCTTCATACAGTAGATCCCAACTCCCACCTGTGCAAAACACAAAAGATATAACAGAAGAACATAGAATGTGTTCATTTTGACAGAAGTGTCAAGTTTGTCGTAAATTTTTTTCCTTTTCCATATAAAATCACTGAAGCAAGCACAGTTAAGAGGAAATACTTTAGAATTGCTTTTCAAAACCTAGTTCTTCTGGCAAATGAAAAGAAACCGTTTTTTCAAAAAATTATTAGCTATTTTTAGATTCTGTTGTAATATCCACCTTTCTAGTTGCTCTTTTTTTTTGTACCAGAAGGAATAAAAGTATCCTTAAATGAAAAAATTGATTTCTCTTAAGCCTAGTCTTCGTTCTTAAAGCTAATTTTACTCAAAGTAGTTTCTACTATCTAATTTTTTTTGTTTGTTTATAGTAAGAAGTCTTCCTGAGCAAAGCAAACATTTCTGAAAATGCATAAGCATTTTCTGTGGAAATCCATGCTTTTAAACTGACTTCAGTAAAATTATGCTTACATTGATGTATCAGAGCAGAAATAGCATACTGCATGTCTTGCTTAGACTGGGATATAAAACTGCACTTTGCATCAGTCTTGCTAATTTAATTGTTTCACTTCTGTGCAGTGTCTCTTATTACAATTTTTTCTTGATTTTTTCAAATTATTCTAGAAGGTGTCTTTGTGTAGATTCCATTCTAATGGATGTTCCATTTGCATATTTTAAAAATAATTTTTTTATTTGGAATCTGAAAACTAAACAGAAGTAGTATCAGGCAAAATGCAGAAAGGATTCCTTTCTTAGCTTAGCTAATCCTTGTGGGCATGTTCCTCAGTACTTGACTTCTCTAATTCTGGAACTCCATTGGACTGGAAAGAAGTACTTTTGGGATATGCACAACTGTGGTGTTGGACAAGATCACTGAAATTCTTGCCTTTCATAATCACAGTTAGCAAGGATGTCCTTTTTACATATGCAAAAGTAAAATACATGTTAGTAGTGCAGTCCAAGGGCTCCTCGCTCATATCTCATATGTGAGTCCTCACAACAATTTTAGTCCTTCTTATTAGTCTGTTAATCTGAAACACAGCTACATTCTTTTAGCTGGTTTTAACGTTCAATTCTGTAGACAGATATGTGTTTATGATACCTCTTTTCTGACGTTATAAATCTCTTAAATGTCTATATTTTCTATATCACAGAAAATAATGAAAATAGATAAGGGATTATTATTGTGCCTTACCACTAGATGCGTAAACTTAAGACAGACATAGACAGCTTCACGCTTTTGACTTGGAAATCCGACTTTGATTTAAAAAAAAAAAAAAAAAGCTTTATGAGAATGCAGGGAGTCTTGGCTGCCTGCAGTCATGTCCATTTTCATCTGATATTGTTCTTGTTAATTGGTTGGACCACCTCACTGGGACATAGATGCCAAGCAATAATAGCTTTATATAGACATTTTGCATAATAAGGTGAGTGGCATCATTTGCAGCTGGGACACCCGTCACACTAACGTCTTCAAAGCACTGATGCCTCTTGTCCCTTTAACAATGAAGTACACCTGTTGGCTTTTCTGTGCCAAATATTCTCCTGAATGGTGGAGGGAAGGAAAGCATGGAAGACAAGACAATTTTTCATTGCCAAAAGAGGTTGGCTCTACTGCAGCTGGCAGCTTGGACCGCTTATAGTATATCTAACAGGAAAACACTGCCTGATAATGGCTAGAGAGGAAAAATTAAACCACCTGAGACAGAGATTGTGGCCTTACTCTGAGAAATTGGTTGATACTGATAAGGAGACAAAAAGGGGAGGAGGAACAACATCGTTCAGTCCAGGTGGTGCTATGAAAAGTTAGAATTCCTGGGCCATAGATGTCTGTCTGCTCCTTCTGGGTTAGGGTTTGGTTTTGCTTTTCCTTTCTTCATGGCCAAGGTCTTCTGAACAAAGTATCTTTTTCCTGCTTTTCCTGAACAAAATTAGAGTACACTTTTGCTGCAATGTTCAACATCAGGTCACCACCAGATCTTGACAGTAGCCCAAGATGATATATACTTAGAAATCACATGATTCAGTTCTCAATGGATGCTTGACAGGTGCTTTAGGCAAATGTTGCTTTAGCTACCAGAAATTGTGTTTGAAAGTGTCTTTTGGCCTAAGGGATACGTAAGTCTGTACATCAACATATTTCAATTCAATATAGAGCAGATGCATTGCTTAGGACATTTTATGTCCTGTTCTATTACATATTTGTCCATTTATATTAACTCTTGTAATTTTAGGAATGGGAGATTGTCCTGTATATTTCTTGATGTAATATGTGGATCCTGCAGTGGATATGTATACATCTCTTTTTTAATCTCTGTCCTATCAGCTGCCCTCCTTGTATCTTGTACCCATATCCTACCAGTACCTCTCTTGCAAATATTTCGCGGTCTCTCTTTGAGGCCAAATTTCTCTAAGCAAAATATCTTCTTCCTGCTTTTTTCTGCCAGGTAGTCTTTTTTAATGCAGCCATTTCTCAAATGGAGCCTTTGTGCTAGTTTTGAGGGAACAGTACCCTCTTACATAAAGCAGCACCATCATAAAGGGAATACCAATAGGGATCAAGAATATCTAGCCAACTAGAGAAATACCATCTAAAGATACAGGGAAGAGTCTAGCTGGTTCATTTGTACAGTGCCTGCGTACTCTCTTTTCCACTTGCTCTAGTGCTCAGCCATCTGGAAACAAGAGAGTGGAGAAAGAGACGTTTTTATTTATATGCAACTTTCATTTTACGTCTCGGGCTTCCTAGTAATAAACCTAAATGGAAGTAAAACGCCTGCAAAGCGAACAACATTCTCAAGTGTGAGAATGACAGAGTTACAGAAGATAACTGGGGTTGGCAGGGACCTCTTGAAATCACCTAGTCCAAACTCCTGCTCAAGCAAGGTTAGACAGAGCAGGTTGCCCAGGACTGTGTCCAGTCAGGTTTTGAATATCTCCACAGAATCATGAAGATGTCTCTTCTTGCTGCTGTGACATGATTGAACAGCTTCTATAACCAAAAAGCAGTTACTTGTGTAGCCGTACACAGTTTCCTTAACAAGGGCCTTCCCCTTTTTCCTAATGATTGCTGGAACAGAAGAAGGATTTAGGAGGAACAGAACCGGACTCTTAAACGGTTGCAGGCTTTTCACTTTTTCTCACGTAGCGGCTGTGGAACGTGAAACCTGGTCATGGAACAAGCTCTCAGAAAAGGTATAGGTAAATCTTTAGTCTGGCAATAAGTAACCAGTGCAAAATCTTCCCCTGAAAAATCCCAGCTGGAGTTCAACCATTAAACTAACACCAACGTTTGGCTGGGGGAGGCGAGGGAGGTGGCGGCGATGTCCGTTACTGCTACAAAAGCAGCATGCAAAGTTGCACTTGCTGTTATAAATGTAACTGTATTTTCTGGTTGGGAAACTGTGAATACGTATTTTCTTGTATTAGAGATAGGTCTCAATATTGAAGTTCAGTTTAGGTCTTTGCATATTTAACAGTCCTCTGTGTTTAAAAATGCAAATAATAACTTTTAAAACATTCTGAATTGACTTCATCACTGATATTTATACTCCAAACCTGGGATATTTTACAGGTTCTTAGATTAACTTTGCAGACAGCTTGTAAGTGAGTGTGGGTTACTTGTGTGGTCTGGTCACACGTTTTGACAATCTGTTGCCAGAATATCTGTCTATCAATAAGTTTAACAGTAGACTTCATTTATTAAAGAGAAAAGTAGTAGCGGTCTTTGGTTTTCTTTTCTGCTTAAGGAACAAGATAGATTGCCAGTCAGCTTTTTTTGTTGTTGTATTTTTTCCTTATTTGGTTGTTGGGATTTTTTTCACTGCAGTATTTGTAGTTCGATTTGAAATATCTGAAGGAATAAATTCCTTTTTCAGTGATGAGGATTAAAAGAGTGCACCAAGGTATTACTTTACTCAGGCAATATTCCTGGGTATCCTATATCAAGCATTCCCAGAAAGTAAAGATTTGCATGTTCCATGTTAACTATCCCACCTATGATTATACCACCTCACCATAATACCCTAATGAAAGCACTATTTATATTAATAAAGCATTACATTCATAGACTGGTCTTCACTGGTCTTCATTTTACATATAAACCCCCTAACATTAACAAAAACAAAACCAAAAAATAGCTCTACCCAAGCAGAAAGCAAGTTATTGTGTCTGGCAGCTTACAGAAACAGAGCACATCCACAATCGTATTTGAGTGCAGTCTTAGGGGCATTTCATACCTCAGTCAACCTCTTTTTTTCCCTCAGGGATCTTAATTCTCTTTATCTACTCATTAGCATGTAAAATTAACACCGTTCCTGAGAATATTAGTGATCAGAATTTTAGTAATGCTTATATCCATGTTAATCTCACTGCATTTTCCATGACAATTAAGCAGATAGTAGAATTATATTGTAAGAGTCCTGTGACATCCATATTTCTCAAATACTTGTCCTCTGTACTTGTGTACGAGACTTTTAAAAAGAACCCAAACTATTGCACTTCAGAGGGAGAAATTTATTTTTGCCTTTTCTTAGTGGGGTTACTCTAATAGTTGACACTTATCAGTAATATTTAATCATGGTGTCGAGTTGATTTGGGGTGTCTTATCTGAATTATCTTGGACTATCTCTTTAAAATAAATCTGTCATATATTCATAAGCAAATATAGAGGTCAGATAATGTCAGTTGTCAGGTCTGACTATGCCCTGACTTTTGTTTTAAAGCACAGAGAGACCAATGTTAATAAGAGAACAGAACGGCTGGATTTAAATTATATGCCTTTTGTCCTTTTCTTATGTGAAAATCCTGCCTGCTTAATTTGACAATAAATTAAGCACCGGTGTTAAAACTAGATTTTGATTGAGACTGAAGGAACGATATCCCTGTTAAGAAGAAATGATTGCAATGAAGAGGTCTGGTTCATTCATCTTCACCTTAATTGAGCTTTATGACTATGGATTTAGATTGAACCCAGTCGCTTCCTATCAAAGATCAGTATCAACAAATGGTGTGATTTTAGGATACCTATGAAAAGATGCTTAAATTGCGTATTTCCTTCTTCATTTTCTCTTTTGCCTACCGCTAAGTTGCCATGTCTTGCCGATGGTGCCCTAAGTCCTGCTGGGTGATGAGAAGGGGACTGACTTTGTGGAAAATGGAGGCACACTGGATGTTCTCTGACAACTGAGGAGACATTAGATAGGTTGCAGACTGGAAAACTTTCAATTCCAACTCTTTTCTTTTTTTGGCAGTTATCTTCCAGCAGAAAGATTGTGTCAAAGGCAGCCACTAGAATAATGCAGAGAGATGAGAGTTTGTGAAATGGAAATGTAAATAAATAGGCTGTGAAAATTGCTCTCTTCTATTGTCCCCCCATATGAAGTCTCTGGACAGTCTCTGAAAGGGAAAAAAAAAGATATTTATATAAAAACAGTATTTTAAAAAAATATATAAATATGCATATATAAAAATGAGATATATGTGTAATATCTCAAGAAATTTGTAATACTCAGAATTAATTTCTTAACAGAAAAGTAAAATGATATAATAACATACTTTACTAAATCTCTTCCATGGCAGAAAGCATGATTAAGAAAGACCAGTTTTCATCCTATAAATTGTATTTTAAAATTAAATTTTAATGATGCAGTAATGCTGTCATCCATGTTTCCTATATTTTTCATAAGTAAATTGGTTACCTTTCTAATCCTTTTACAAACTGGATTTCTGTCCTATGACAAAACTGAAACTAGTGCTTTTCCCAAATTACTCAATTATAGAAATTCAAGGGAAATTCCTGACAGCTTTAATTTTCACTCCACATTTGTGTTTATAGAGGTTTTTCCTGGTTCTTGTTTCTAAAATGTACCTCTTGGTGAACATTAGTTACTGCTGAACCCATATAAGCAGACGTTTATTGACACTGTTAAAACAAACTTAGTGCCTGCAAAAGAGAACTTGTTTATACATTTTAACATGTCTATTTATCTTTGGGTTTCTGTCAGAGTCCATAAACAACCTGAATAGCTCTCTTTTATAGACTGTAATGACTTGAGTGGAAGAGCTTGGCAATTTTTTAATTAATTCTATTAAATATTAGTGCATATGCTTGGCAAGAGATTTACAATCACCGGAAACAATCCTGGAGTTGATTTGTTGCCCTAAATGAGTAGGGAATCATGCAGTTTTAGGGCTGGGGTATCGTTTATTTTATTAAAGAAACCATCCCGAGGGTGACCTTTGGCTCAGCACCGGGGCTGGAGTCAGCACTGCAGCAGAAATGCTCAGTCAGGGGCACCCGTTGCGTTTGGAAATTTTGAATCCAGGGAAGATTCCGTGGCAGCTGGGAGGCCCCAGGGGGTCCCACGGTGGAGGGGAGGGCATCACCTTGGCAGGGGGGGACGGTCACGGAGCCCAGGTCGTGCTGGTGAATTCCCTCCGCTTTTGGAGATCAGTCATTCTGGCATTGGAATTCACGCCTCTCTTGGAGAAGAGTGCCTTCTCCTGAAAAATAAGATGTTTGTGGTTTAGTTCACTTTAGTTCACTTTAGCCACGTGGCTGCCCGCCTGCTTTTTTAAACAGATTTCTGTACACAGGTTTGGAGTAGGTGTTTTATGTGGATCTTTTATTAAATCCATACCTGTATTCAGAAGAGCAAGCACGCTACCACAATGGACAGGGATGTTTCCTGGTGTGGGCACTGTGACATTATCCCAGTTCCGGAGGAAATAGGGACAACCATAACTTTCTGAAGCACCGGCTCCACCCCAGACTGGTGTGCAGGAGGCATAACTCGTCCTGTAAGCAGAAATATCACCAGAGGCAGAGTTTGTATTAAACTATATTCACCCATTGTTAAACTTCCTTGGTCTTTTGTTTCCACTTACATCGAACAGGCTTTTCATCTAGGAGCTCTCATTTGTCCAGAATTAACTTCTAAAAGAAGGGAACTGTGCTGACAGAATAAAAAATCAGCGGAGTGTCATTCTCAGGGGCATGTAGTCTCACTACCATCAATTATCCACTGACTTAGATGGCACTAGTGTTTGGTTCTCAAAAAAACGAGAAACACGTTCATTTATTATTGTATAAATGGATAGGAACACTATATATAATTGTAATTCTTTGAACCTTTATCCAGAAAAAATGCATGCAAAACCACATACGTTGGAAGAAATGGCATACCTTGTGGATGAGCTGTGCACAATGAGTAAATGCTGGAATAAAATGTTTTCTTAAACCTGCAGTGTTTATTTTACACAAATGCTACTGTGAGTATGGAAAAACGGCAACCTTTCCTGAAAGGATATGGTGCAAACACTACAAATCTCCTTTGGCAACCAACAAAAGTTTTGAAAGGGTCTGAGACAGACAAATTTTTCCCCATGACATTCAAAAGGCAGAAAGTGAAGCAGAAGAAAAGTCTCAGCTGTTCAAAAAGTGGCTACATATGGTTCCCAACAAATCTTGTAAGCTCAAATTTTGCTAATTCTAAACAAAAACATCTAAACAAAGTCTAAAGAAAAATCCCTAAAAAAAGTTTCGTGGAAATGGTGTCACTGGAACGTGTACAATTATTTGGACATTATATCGCAAAGGATAAACTTGTGCTGGCAGAAGGTTGGATAATGGAAAGATCAGATCAGCTGTTTCCTTTACTAATTTCAATTAATTTGATTTTATAAAGTACAGTCTGATTGAAGAGATTGCAACAGTCTAAGTATTATATGCTTCTTGGATCTTTAAATTTCATAGCTGCCAATAAATCTCACAATTAGTTGTCTTAGAAATCCTCCCAGTGGTGTATTCTTTTTGAAAGTGAATTTAGTGTATTAAGAGTCTTGGAGCGACAGTTCTGAAACAGCTATAGCAAAGGGGTGGCTCTTTTTCTAGACCACCTAGTTAGTCTGTTTTTATCTTGCCTCCTAGGCTTGCGAACACAATTTAGTCTCTATGCCAACTTACTCCTTGACCTTCTGCTGAGAATGACACTAGTAATGCCAATTCTGGTGATAGTTTGTGTTGTGGATATTTATCCACTAAAGCTCTGGCCCAAACCCATCCATTCGCTTCATACAGGGTACAAAATAGCCATTGGGCAGCAATGACTTTCAGCCTTTACTATCTAGGGTGAGCAGTGAGCCAATGACCTTTACACGAAAGGCACTATTGCCTGTCAGAGCCATCATAGTAAACACTCATTTAGAATACTGTTTTAAAACTGACGAAGATACACCGTAGTCACTAATCGAAGAATAGCTTTAGTGCCTCAAAAATGTGGAGCAAGTTACAGTCATCAGAATAAATTACAACTGATTCTGAGCAGTCACTGAAGAAAAAGTTCAGGGCCGTGACAAAGAGACCTTGGGATGGGTTGATACATTATTAATACAGTCTGTTAGGTCATGTCTTGGCAGTATATATTTGCAATGGGTTCAAAATACCTATTAAACAGTCACTATTTTTATAGTTCTATGCCACACTTAGCACTGATTGGCATATTTTAAGGAAGTTGTATGTTTTGATCAGTATTTTTTTGGCACATGATTAGTATATGTGTGTGTGTGAATACACATATGCATATATATATGTATACAAACATACATACGTATACATAAAGAGAGAGAATCTGGTTTTGTCTTTTCTACTGTTATACTGTTGTTTGCATGACTTTTTTCCCCTCCTACTCCCACTGAGCCCTACTAAGAGTAGACCCTGAGGCAAAGTATCTACAGGTTTGCCTGCCATTTTGACATTCCAAATAATTCAGGAGGAATACCATACAGTAGTCTCCCCCATTCTGTTTCCTTACTTCCCTTCCTCCTTCCTTGCAGTTTCGTTGCCTTTATTAACGATAGAGAATTTTTTTACCCTTTTGACTCTAATCCTACTGTCCCTTCATCTGTCGAGGGAATAGGCAACTAGATCAATGCAAAACAGCCTTAAATCACAGATTGCCTACAATCCTGTTGCTGCAGGCTCAGAATTCACCTTGTATTCCAGACTCCAGCTGTAGTTAGTTACTATGGCACACGAAAACTTCTTATAACACCGGTCCCCTAAAGGACTGTATCACAGCAATGTGTTACAATGCTTCCTTACATTTCAAGATACTATAGAGACTTTGATTCAGTGTGTTAATAGTATTGTTGTTATCTTTCCACAGGTGCTATTATATGTCTGAATCACGTTACATTAGATTAAACAGCATGTCTCTTGTTGTGTGCTTATATCAGCACACAACAGGTGAGTTATGTTGGATACGTTAAGAGACAGACATTAATTTTTTCCTATTAGAAGTAGAACGTTTTCTAGAATATAACTGAATAGTTTGAGATGTTGACCCTTCTACCTGTTTTGACAGCCAAATCAATGTTATTCAAAACAGTCATAGCTGTTTATGACAGCCTAAATATTACTAATTCTAGCCTCTCTGAAAATGGCTGCTATTTGCAAGAAGGTAAAACACTGATGGTGTTCTGAGAGTGAATCAGAGTTTCAAATTTTTGTTTTTATTTAATTTAAAAAATGTTTTAAATTGGTAGCAAAAGAATTTCTGCCAAAAAGGAGCTGGGAAAAGCTTAATTAGTTCTCAAGTGGTGAGGGACATGCGTCAAATCCATATATTCATTGCATTGCTACTAGAATTTAATGGAGAAGCGTGAAGGAAGAAATATGTTTGTTCACGTCTAGTTAAGAGTCATTTTTCCAGTAGTGATGGATGGGAGTTTGCAGGTATCCAAAGCTGTGGAATATTTAATATCTCTAATTGTCTAAGAGTAAGATATCTGTAGTACTGTATTGTAAGTTCCAAAGTCTGCTGAGATTTGTATTCCTTCTTCCAAGCACTCCTTCTTCCTAAAGTAAGATCTTATTTGAATTCTTCACATATAATCAATTTTTAGTGCCTTTTTGGAATGAAGACTTTGAGGGAAGATCACGGTGGAAAGACAGACACGAAAAGTAGTTTTTAATTCACTTTTATTTTTACCTTTTGGATATGAGGTTAGTGTCATATGATCTTAAGCAGATAAGTGTAGCTGATGCGTAGCAGAATTGTCTCTGAGTTTGACCACGGGCTTGGTGCAAAATGGCAGACTTTTCATCATTTCATATACCAGTATTTACCTTCATGGAAGTAAAACCCTAATGTCTGCTGTAAATTGCTGTCATTCCAGGTAATACAGTGTAGGAAAATGGTGGGCATCCCAAAACGACTTCTTTTTGTTGTTGTTCACCTTGCAAAGGTAAGTCTTTCTCCTATAATACAGATATGTTTCAAGAGTTTATAGGTGAATTTGTGGCAAAGAGGTTTTTTTACGCTTTTCTTCTCTAAAAATGGAAACTCTTATTCATGAGAATTCAACCATCACACATTAAAGGAAGTTATTACAGTAAACATAACCTTTCCTTATAGATAGTAATAAAATGCTTCACAGTTACAGGTTCAGTTAGTTTCTTCATGTACCTACATCTTTCCAAAGATGTGTGCATTTTCAGTAACTCTTTTATGCTTTAATGTACAGCTTATTCCAGACTGCCTTTGCTAGAAAATCCCACATAAGATTTTAAAAATCTGGATTTGTGGCATTAATATAGTAAAAAATTAAAACAGAGCTTCATGATTAGTCTTTCCACCTGCTTTTACCTGCACAAAAATTGGGAGCAAGGTAGCATCCAACACAGGAGAAACGATGCTACTTCATCTCTGGGAAGTGCACATCTGACTGACAGAATTACCTGCGCAGATAACGTGCTAATAAAATGGTTTGGGCTATATTAAATTGGATTGGCTATCAACTGGTTCCTGAAGGAAGAACATTTGGTATGTGAAATGATTATCTGTGCAAGACTTTTTTTCATTTAACAAGCAATTCACTGTAATTAAAATAAAAATGAAATAGCTTTCACTGTAGTATCCTAAGAGAGTTTACCAAAGCAATACCCTAACTATGTGAAGGCAGAGGTAATTTTTTATCCATGAGGTATTTATGGAAATATGTCTATTCTTTCCCAAAGCAGAAAATGATATATTTTTTTAATTACATTTTCTAAGAAGGAAGATTTTTTGTAACAGAAATTTTTACATATTGCATAATTTATGGTTTCTGGGAAAAGGTGATTAAAATGATGTCCTCAGTAGACGTGGTCCAAAGGAGCCTTTGACATGCATTAAGATCTCCTATATTTACAATATCTTTTTGACAATTTTATACAGATTAATGTTCACATGGAGTTTTCACGGGGGAGAAGGAAGAACACTGTCTAGGTCTATTTGTGTTTATAGGTCTATTCTGTGTTTACAGAGCACTTTATTTTATATTCTGCTTTAAAAAAAAAATCCAATATAGGCTGTTTTGAAAACAAGAAAACTGTAATTAAAGGCGTTGATAGATAGTTACATTAACAGCTCGTCAACAGCTAATCTGAGACCATCTGTTCTTTAGTGGTCTGGAAAGGTTAACAGCATGTGGATGCCTCTACTTGCCACGTACTATAACATAAACTTGCCAGGACGAAGGAATGGTGCTGTAGTGCAGGACTTCTGGCAAAGGACATGGTGCTGAACTTCAATTTGTGGTGCCAGAAAGTGGCCACACAGGACACAGTTT
Organism: Leptodon cayanensis; assembly: GCA_027564655.1. Lineage (NCBI taxonomy): Eukaryota > Metazoa > Chordata > Aves > Accipitriformes > Accipitridae > Leptodon > Leptodon cayanensis. Next base: position 17,567,150 of record JANXJC010000040.1, on the reverse strand, counting down.
TTCCAGGCAGGTACATCATTAACTAGTGTAATTTTTTTTTTTTTTTTTGGCAATGTGGGTTAAGCACATTTAATCAGCAAATGGGTATATGTCAAGCTAAGAGAGACGTAATAGGTGTTATTGAGGTCTTAAGCTTTATTTTGGTGAGAACCGTGCATTAAAAAAAAAAAAAAAAAAAAGAAAAGGTTTTAACAAATTACCAGTAAGCACTGAGTATCTTCAGAAAAATTCTGAAGTTGATTAATGAACAGTGTATTATTTATCTTCTACAGAAAATGGATTTTTTTTTTCTTTTTTTAATTCTGCTGTGTATAACCAATTTTCAATACATTGTCATAAAATGAATAGTTTAGTCTCTGGGACAGAGCTGTTGTATTTGTATGGAGCCTGGCACAAGGGGTGGTGGTTCCAAATCAGCCCATGATTAGCTGTAGCTGTGAGGTGTTAATGTCAGGGCTACAGCTACACCTGTGCCCAGCTGTGGACCCTGATGATCTGGGTTTGGACCAGTGGGCAGCTTGACCTTGAACATGCCTCCTCACTGTGGATGGTGCAAGAAGAAATGACTGTGCAAGTTATCGTCTTGGTTTGTTTCTTTCCCTCTTTATCATAAGTTTTCATCACAGGGGAGAGGAAATGAAAGTATACTTGTCTAATTCCAGAAAACTGGATTCACGGTAGGGAGACAATGATTCTCTGACTTTCATTGCCATGGAGATGTGGGAGAGGTAATAGTAGTTTTGTTCTTTTATATATATATAAAATATATAGTTCTTTAATGGTGTTGTAAATCTGTGGGGTAAGAGGAAATTGTTTGGGTTAGTTAGAATATCATGGGGAAAGGTTTCTCATTCTTGTGAGTATCTGGGTAGTAGTATAGCTATGAAGGAAACTGAATTGGGAAGAAGGTAAACTATGGTAAATGCAGGGAAACTGAAAATTGATTAAAAGGTACAATTGAGAGGCCATCTCTACATGTTATTGACTTCCCCACAGCAAAGAAAGATTCTTAGCAGGTAGAGCCTGGCTCTTCATTCTACCATCTTGAAGAAAAGTGGTTGTAGGAGTGCTTTGGGTATTGCTCTCAATTGGATAAAATACTCGAGGGCTTTTGTTTGGCTGAGATTACCTATTTGACTCTAATATAGGCAAATTCACTGGAAGGTGGAAAACATGCTTAAGAAGCTGAAGAGACGAACTGTGTTGCAGCGGCTATGCTTTTAACAGTATATAAAAGCTAGCTAAAATATGTCAAGAATATTCTGCAGTCCTGCTGTAGAACTCTTCATCCTTTGCAGTAAAAGCATGAACCTGTCACGGTACTTGTATACCTGAGTTAATGAATCTAGATAACTTACGAAATCTGACATGTGGACTTAGGCTGCATTTTAGGTATGTAAGCAACTGGCTTCTGGCTGCCCCAGTGTTAGATTCTCAGTATAGCTGTCTCTTAGGACAAAAAAAGAGCAAGGTAATTGCTCACAGGATAGAAAATGGCATATGTTTCAAATGTATTATCACAGAATGAAGTAGAGTAAAAGTCATTTAACAATGAATCATCAAAAATGTCTCTGATCAATGTAAAAAAAAAATCACTAAGGTATTTCTGAGTGGCTGAGCAACCTCTAGAGCAAGAAATAACACTTGTATCTGTAAAAAGAACTAAGTGAACAGGGATTATAAATTAGAGAAGTTTATTCATAATACTGTCATAAGAGGAACAAGCAGAAGAATAATATTACTCTATCAAACATCTCGTGTATCTGCATTCCAATGGAAGACATAAGAAAGAAATGTGAGATATATAGAATAAGGAAGAGGAACTGAAGGTCTTAGCACAGCGTCAAGCTTATGATGTAATTGGCATATGGAGACTTGAAGGAATGATTCACAGGATATAAATCTTGAATATTATTTGAATTTGACAGGAGTATAGCTTACCAAAGAAAACAAGTAAGGTGATACTCCCTTACAATAACTTGCTCTTATGTCTAGAACACAGACAGAGTTTAAGTGTCTGTAAATGTACGGCAAAAAGAGTAAAATAACTCTGATGGTGCACATCTAATACAGGTCTCCAAATAGGGAAGCCCAGGTTTTGGAGACTTTTTATGAACATTCATTAAACTGCAGGTTTATTAGTTCAGTTTAATTACCACAACATACATAGTTAGAATACAGACTACATTGGTTTTTCACTGGTTTGGGGCTTTTTAAAAAAAAAAAAAAAAAAAAAGAACCAAAAAACACACTAGATAAAAGCGTAATTAAAATTACATACTGAAATTGGAGAAGTAAAGAAAGGGAAGGCTAGTCAAGATGAGAGAAATTAGCAGGGAGGAATTTGTTGAGAATATGCTGGTGGAATGCAACTTTGGAAGACGGATCATGAAATAATAGAGTTCATGATTTTTAGGAAAGAAGGGAAGATAATTAAATAAAACAATAGATTTCAATAAGCTTAGTAAGTGATGGGTTGTGCTTCATATGAACCTAGACTAGGTGAAATAGGGTTAAAGAGACTGCAAAAAACCCAACAGTTTTTACTATTTTTAATTCTTTAAATGGGGGGAGGGGAAGAGAGAGAGACAGAATGTGTAGAAGTAGTCCAATTTGGATAAATCATGAGTTGTTAGATTGTCTTAAAAATGAAGTACACAAGAACTAAGGTTACTGAGGGTGAATACATAAGTACAGAAATAGAAAGGTGAATGTACAAAATGAGATGCAGCGAAGTAAAATATTCAGATATTATTTTTGTCTGCTACCACTAAGGAAAAAGCTTTTTTCTTCATCTCTACTCAGTGAAAATGAAAAGTTACTGAGTGAGAAGTCTAAGACAGTCCAAGTGTTTGAAATGTTTTTCCTTCACCAAAAAGGCCAGCTGTGATTACTTGAATGAGGCAATTAATTTTAATGCCAAATAGGCAGAATAGGCTATGATGCCATCCAGAGGGACCTCGACAGGCTTGAGACGTGGGCCCATGTGAACATTATGATTTTCAACAAGGCTGAGTGCAAGGTCCTGCACACGGGTCAGGGCAATCCTAACACAATTACAGGCTGGCCTGAGAATGGATTGAGAGCAGCCCTGAGGAGAAGGACCTGGGGGTGTTTGTTGATGAGAAGCTCAACATGGCCCAGCAATGTGTGCTTGCAGCCCAGAAAGCCAACCGTGTCCTGGGCTGCATCAAAAGAAGCGTGACCAGCAGGT